>OU696698.1:91749600-92349600 GCA_916050605.2 Platycheirus albimanus | reverse complement strand
CATGATTTACTCTTGGAGGATTTGTCACTTCCTCGCAAGAGACAGTACCCCGGAAAAGAATTTAAGTGGAGTCAGGGATTGAACCCAGAACCTCCGGAGTGCTAGTCGGACACCATAACCACTTTGCTATGGGGTACTTTATTGTTTCGTTTGATATTTCTAATCTTTCGGTGCTCTTTTTCTTAATATTCCCCACTTACCACCACCATGAATTGTTGGTACTATAATCAGGGAGCAGATATTATTTTAAAGCCGTTCTACTCGAATGTGGAATGCTTTTGAAAACTTTTTCCATTTTTAATTAAAACATTACAAATTTAAACCTCCTTAATTTGGGCTTTGTTCAAAATCCCGAAAACTAAAATCTCGAAAGTTCAAAATCCCGAAAATTTAAAACCCGAAAGTCTATCAATACTGAAAAATCAAATACAGTGTGATGCATTTTATACTAAGGCTGAGGTGAGCTCGCCGGTGTCCAAGGTGTTCCCAATGCAAAGCATTAAAAACTTGGGTAGGAAGTTCAGAACTCCGTTTAAAATATTTTTATTTGTATTTTTGATGGTTTTCTATTTTACAAATTATTGCAATTTCCTTTTTTTTATTTTATTTTATAAAATCATTTATTTCTAAAAAAATTTACTTCTTTTAACTATTATTGTTCTTAACACGGTATTTCATATACATATATGGCTTGTTTTGTAAAAATTAACACGGTATTTCATATACAGCTCTGGTTCTTACTATAGACTTAAAAATATACTAATAATAAAATAACAAGTATATAAGGCCCTGTTAATGCAAACCAAGGAAAAATCGGTTGATCCGCTGGCAAAAGCTTCTCGGCCCAAGCTTCACTTAGTTAAAGTAGAGCAAGGGAAAAATCGGTTGGAGATTGGAGTGAAGCCTCTTTAAGGGTGATGTACCAAAAGGTTCGGATAACTAACTATGTACCCCCTGGCCTGGTCTTCTATTTCCTTCAGTACTCTAAATTGGTACTTTTGTATCAACTGGAAGTTAGAAGACAATTTCTGCTACTAAATTGCCTTCCCTATGTCATATTGTCTTACAGCTACTAAGTGTGAGTTGTAAGAATGCAATATAATAACTCACACGTCTCGTATGGCTGACAGGTAAACTATGCTGTTTGCATTATGCACTTATAATGACTCAAACTATGGTTCAGCATAATATCAACTATGGGTAGGTTGGTGGCTGATGGTTTTGATTAAATTTGCGGGTAGCAGGGGTGTGATCTGGTGTGCCAATGAATCGGTGGCAATGGATCAGTGGGTAGATAATGGGCGATCGTTATTCTTAGGCAGCTGTACTGGTCGGTTGGTGCGGATAAAAAATATTAATATTAATTAAAAAAAAAATGTCCTTCAAATGGGTGAGCGTGTAATGCTTCGTTACAACAGGAATCCCCGGATAAGTGCCTCTCCATAAATGTCCGAACATGCAAGGTTCTTAAGCAGATTAGTCACTTATAAAAACCCGCTTAAGTGCTCAGAAGCACTTCTTTTTTTATGAAGAAAACACGATAAATTGATAAGGAATTTTTATTAAATCAGTTTTTATTTACGTTACATTTACAATATAGTACCCCGTGGCGTAGTAGGTAGTGTGTCGGACTGTCACGCCGAAGGTTTTGGGTTCGATACCTAACTCCATGAACCATGAGGAAGTGACAAATCCTCCAATGAAACACAATTAACTTCTAGCAGCGGGCAAGTGCGTTCAGAGAGTAGCGCCAAGTCTTAAACTCTAAGAAGCTGCCATTTGCGTATTATTTAAACACAGGAGGTTTCCGGAAGTCACTAGAAAATTTTCAATATAATTCGGTATCAATAGCCTTACTTCCTGAGCTACGAAAATATTTTAACCCTATGCGTCTAAAATCACCGTAAAAGTTGGTTAATATAATATGTTTTATAACCCCAAGTACGGACTTTCACCTTCAATTATTCATTACTCTTGCACTGCCCACATTAAGGTGTGGCTAATATTTCGTGTTTAATATTTCTGGTGCTGAATTTCGTGTGCATGGATAACATAACATCATTGATAGCAAGTAAATATAAAAAAAGTCGTACCCAGATGACTGCCTTGGAGTACTCTTTATAAATATTTTCATGTGAAATTACTATAAAACAAATTCCCGAACTTAACTATGTGTTTTTTATATGAATGGCTTTGTCTTTGGTAACAATGCCCCTTAAATTATACTACAGTAATTATGCTGTACTTGAGCATTGTGAAATTTGAAAGCTCTGAAAGCTTAGAAAGTTCTGAATGGTTCGGGAATTGGATCGTTCGAGAACCGTTATACCCGTATAAAAATGACATTTGACATCTCAAACGGAAACGGAACAGTTTGATTTTAACAGTAGTGACGATTAAATGGTGTATAATTAGTGGTGCTAAGATAAATATAGAAGTAAGGAAATTGAGTTTAAATTAAAGTGAGTTTGATTTATAGAGACAGAAGTTGTAATATAAAAGTAGAGGGAAAACAAATTTTATTTTTCGAACCTAAGACTAAAAATATTACAGTATGTATGATCTGTTTTGGAATTATATATATATCCAATCGAGAAATCCTTCAGGGAAACGCACAGCTTTTAGTTTAAAAATGATGACGCCTTTTGTTCCGGAATGGGAACCAATATAGTTGCTACCGTCTTGGCTGTTGTTGCTGTACCTATGCGTCCCAAAAATTCATCAAAAATTATTCGCCTGGTCTGAATGTCGGGAGAACTAAAATCATCAACACTAAAAATGGCTTTTTCCTAGTAAGCACCCATGATCCCTGCAGAACTGTATTTGTTAAATACAAAACATAACCTTTGTCCTTCTTCTGTCCCTTTGACATTATTGTGTACAAAATTTCTTTATGAGAAGACAGTTCAGCTTGGTTGAGTCAATTTATTAGGACAGTCTTATGTTTTCAGAATTGTCTACCAGACTTTTAAATCCCATAGTTTTACTTCATCGTCATTTCGTATTTTTCATTTCTTCATTCTGGAGCTGGCAGTTTGGAGAGTTTCTTTTGTTTTAAATTTCAAGCTTCAAGCGGAGTTCTTCTGATTTTTGTCATTTTCAGGACAATATTTTTCCGGGAATCCAATTTTTCTGAACATATTGACAAAAAAAACTTCCCTTGATCTCGCATACAGTATACCTATAAACATATTCTAACACGATTTCAGCTTGAATTTTTAGTACCCAAATTCTTAAAAAAAAAAAAATCAAAATGTTTCCCATTTCAAATCTATTACATAACATACACCTCTATTTCACTAGCGATACATCCCCTCTTTATTGCCTGTTATACAAGCAGAAGCCGTACATAGAAGAACACTCAAGCAGATTCATTTGATTGTATTTTGCTCCCCTTTCATGTCAAATAGCACATTCTAAAGGATAATTGGATTCTTTTCTCAATAATATTAAACAGATTTTTAAGATGACTCCTTGTTCGAGCAAAGGACTCTTCAATTGATTTGAACTTTTAAAGGATCGAGAGTATGTCAATAGATTTCTTTCTTTTATAAAATTCTTGATTTTTTGGAGGGGGGGGGTTCAGGAGAGGAGGATAATGTTCACTTTGATTTGTTTTTTTTTTCTATTTTATTTTCTATTTACAAATAACAAAAGAACAAAAAAAAAAAACGGAACAGAATATTAATTCAAATGTCAAATATTTTTCCATTTTTCCCGGTAATTACACTAATTCTCGTTATTAGAGACATTTAGCAGACCTTATCACTCAAACAACTCAAACACATGCAATTCAATCGTACGTTTAAGTTGTAATTTTTATATTCTGACAGCTGAAAGGACTCGTTAACTCTTTGGCATATGACTAGGGTGGTGGTAATGGTGGTGGTTTCGGTTAGCTATAGATTGTGGTTGTGGTAAAAGTAATCAGGAAAACTAACAAGGGTGCTGACAATGTCCTTTTGTATGTGATATTTACATTTGGCTTATTATACTTTTGTTCCATATCCTTGTTAATTTTTTTATTTTTTGTTTTTTGCTCATTAGTTTGGAATGTGTTAAGGTAGAAATATATTTCAATTTTTATCATTTTCTCGGCTAATTGAGAGAAATTCTTGGAAAATCCTGCTTCGACACGTAGTCCTATTTCCTGTCGAGGGCTCCATCAGACATCGATTTAGTATCTAAAAACTTTTGAATTTCAAAAATATTTCCAATTCGTCCGTTAACGTTATTTTCAAAAATTTAAATTCCTGGAAGAAATTTTTCATCCATGATCATCAACACATCAACAAAAATAATCCTAACCTCATTGAACTCTTATGAATATTTTCAACCAAAAACCCCATTCGAATACTTCAACATCCTCTCGTTACTCCTTCACCCACTCACGCGTGAACCTCATTAGGATTTTTAAGCTAACTTGGGAAAGGGAAACACGAACCTACATAAATGAACGAAGAGATGAAAAAATAAAATGCACGACTGGGTCGCACGAACTTGCTCTTATGATAAGCAATTGCGTAGTGGGTGCATATATGGATTTAAAAAAAAATTTTAATAATTTCGAAAATTCTTTTATTTTTTAAATTAGTTTAAGAGTTTTCTCGGAAAAACTAAGTATGCAATAAAATTTCAAAGCTATACGTCAATCTAGGAAAAAAAAATATTGAAAATCGTTGGACCAGTTTTTTTTTTAAAAGGTTATTTTTGAAAAACTTTTTCAAAAAATATTTTGAAATTTATTTGAGTATGCAAATATATGGCAATCTGTAGTTTACATTTGAAAAATAATTTAAAAAAAAATCAATGTACCCGTTTCCAACATATTTCGAAAACCAAAAATTTTTTTGAAAAAATTATAAAAAATAAAAAAAAAAATTTTTCGAAAATTTTGAAATGCCATATTAATAAAATTATGAACGACTTCCTGTGGCCAAAATTTTATTGAAATCGAATGTATAGTTTACGAGAAAATTTGATTTGAAAATACTGGTTCTATGAGAGGTACCGTTATTAGACAAATTTTGAAAAAAAATTTCAAACCAAAAGATAGATTTTCTTCCAAAAATAGCATTCTGAAAGTTTTATCAAAATCGTTAGAGCCGTTTTTGAGAAAATCAATTTTTGTCTTCAAGATTGTATGGCAGGTGCCGTTATTTTTGGACCTAGAGCAAAAATAAAAAATTTGTTCCGAGGGACGGCCAAATAAATCCTAAATACCAAATTTGAAGCAAATCGACCCACCCGTTCAGCCTCCAGAGGCGCGAACAGACATACAGACAGACAGACAGACAGACAGACAGACAGACAGACGGACGGAATTTCCAGACCCACTTTTTTCGACTTCTCCATCATCGTAATGTCATGTGTGATTGTCATCTCAAATTTTTTTTTCTGCACGAATCCATAACTTGCCTTATAGTACCTATAATCGCAAGTAAAAAAGTACACGAGAATTCTCAAATATTTAACAAATATGCAAGCACTGAATCTATTATGACCGTGCCGCATCCTTGTGCTACATTCGGAACGCCAGATACTAAGAGCATTACACTCCAGCGTCGTCGTCGTCGTTGTCCTTTCGTGTGTGTCGTACACGCAGATTCTAACATTATGTACCTACATACATATCTACAACAAACAGCAACCATATATAATATCAACGAGAGAAAGTGTGTGTATGTGTGTGAGTGTGTGTGTGTGTGTACATCAGTGTTACCTAATTAGAGCAAAAACTTTAAAGTAGAACGGTCTGAGTGTAACACGAAAGATACAGCTACCAGCAGCATTCAGATCAAGTGGATGGGGTAGAAAGAAGGCTATAAAAGCATGCGAATGAACGATAAAGGTATGGATGGTATGGTATTCCCCACGGCCGTATTTGAACGAAGAAAAGGAAAATGGGGCGCGAGTTCAATAATGATCTTTTCTGTTCCAATTGGCACAATTGCGATAACTAGGATTTTTCGTAGAAAGCTATTATGGCGACTAGGAACTTAAGCTCATCAACAGAGTGTTCCGTTTAGTTTCCATAACTAGCGTGACTTGACAGGTTCGTGACAAGAGATGACTTTACCGGACATTTATCATTTATATTCTCTGAACATACGTCCAATGATGTTCCAACCAATTGCGATTCAGAAGGTTTAAGGTTAACTTCTATGAATGGGTTTTTTTGAAAAAAGGAACAAAGTTTCAACTTGGTAAAGTTCCTTCTAGAGTCGTCATGGCTGGATCATTTCTCAAGATGAACCACCTTCCTTAGAGATACACAGCACTCACAGGTGTGTTCATGAAGGGGTCTGATTCCGTTTGAAGCTTAACTAGAAAGAAAATCAGGAAAGCTGATAAAAGGACTAACCGATGCACATTGGTTTTGAACTTCTGTCAATCACAATGAGGGGCAAAAATTGATCCAGGTAAAGCATTCTATATTCTTATAGTGCGGCTAAGAAATGAGACTTTATGCCCTACGGCATTCCGAGCGATGTGAGTATTATGCAGAAAATATTTTAGGGGAGGAATGCAGGTGAGACAAGAAACATTACTGCGATGTTCAAGCGAAAAAAATATTTCCGAAAGCAATTTTTTACTTATCAATTTTATGGCTCTTTTCTGAATCATATTCTGAAGTCTGAAATGTGAAACAGACGCACCTGTCTAGTTTTGAGAATCATACTCAAGCTTTGGGCAGATGAAGGTTATAGGCCTTGTATTAAGAATGAAAACAGATCCGGAGGGAAAACAAATTTCTTGCATAGACCTCGGAGACCAAAATATTTCTCTGCATTTTTGGCCACGTCAAACATGTCATCGTGCCACCGAAGGAAGTTTGTAAATCGTAAGCCACATACCTAAGAGCGCAAAGCTTTTTGGTTTACTCGATGCAAGTGCCATTCATTGATAGGGGCATGGGGGTAGGTAATGCTTTCACGACCGAAGGCAATGTTAAGTTCTTATCTACACTGGTTTATAATTCCCGAAAATTACCCATCGGACAATTTTTACAATTCTGTAAAAATTGGAATTTTATGAGCTTATCATGCTTTTGCATTTCCACATCCAACATATAGAATTGTGAATCTGGAAAGGAATATGGAAAGCTGAGTGTTCTATCGCCGTCAAAACAATTTAATGGATAAGAAGAATCGAGGAAGAGAGTAGCAGAAAGGACAGAGCCTTGTGGCACACCAATATTGGACTTAGTTGATACGATATTCATTTTTACACAAGCACTTTAGATAAGTCTTATAATGGCTCTATCGGCTTGCCCAGTTCGAAGTAATCAATTTTACTTCAAACGTAGTAGTCAGCGTCTGCAAAAAAAAACCAAAGGACTCAAGAAACTTACATACATAATTTATAGGTTTCTTAACTCGCCAGTGCGATATAAGATCCCGTAGTTGTTTTGGTCTTTTTTTCCATCTGAAATATTTAGTTGCAGGGCTTTCATGCAATAGATTTCATGTAACCCCTTCCAAGAGATGGTATCCGCCAACAAATCTTTCCCTCAAATCCAGATTCCCATTGAAAATTGTTGGCTTCATGGCTTCAACAAGATCTGGATCCGTGACATGTTATAACGTGGCGCGGAGAATTTTTTTTTCCAAAACGTCAATCGTCACTATGGCTTATCGTGGTGGACTAGCGATTTCATATACCCGATCAGCCAACTCAAGGTACAAATCCCGAAATTATGCGCTCACCAAACGTGTTCTTCAAGAAATAAATTGTAGCACTTGCTGTGTGACATGTTGTGCCATCTTGTTTAAACCACAGCTATCCTCTCTATCAAGGCGATTCAAAAAATTTCAATAAAATCGATATACACATTTCCGATTGCTCTACACGATGGTTGATGGACTCATTTAGGTCTTCTTTGATGCTGTCGACTGCGGTGCTCTGCAGGAACAGGACCATGTATTTAAAAAAAAAAAAGTCACAATTTGCATGCGTTGTTCAAGCGTCCATGATGAAAACGCAAACCAAATTTAAAATAAATCACATGGCAGATGACAAAATGGATTTCAATGGAAGCAGTGCTCCCAACTTGAGTTATTTATTCTAAAAAAAAGTGCGTGCGTACAAAGTACACAACACATGTCAGAAGTGAAACTTTGGCAAACTAATTTTTATTTTCTTGCACTGCATCAACCGACCAGTGCAGCTTCTTAAGGCTGGTCACATGCTTAACACATTTAATATTATACACATCACATTTTTCATATGAACCTTCCAGCGCTCATTTGACTACATACCAAGACATCGCTGCTAACCATCAATCTATTTTAAACCATCAACCACCTGACTTGACTGCCTACAGTGGATATACGAAACATTTTTGTCTGCTAAGACACACACAATATTTTTAACCATCAGCCGCCGCCCTACCTACAGTTGATATGCAGAACCAGTTTGTAGAATTATAAAACCAACCTTACCTAACCTACAGCTCTCTCTCCCCATGGCACTGTGCGTGATGCGACGTTCGCTCTATCTCACTCTCACTCTCTCTCTCTCTCTCTCTCTCTCTCTCTCTCTCTCTCTCTCTCTCTCTCTCTCTCTCTCTCTCTCTCTCTCTCTCTCTCTCTATCTCTCTCTCTCTCTCCCTAGTCCCTACTCTCGCTCCATGGCTGTGTGCCCTTTCGCACTCTCTGTCAATCGGTCTCAATTGCTCACTCTATTTTCGGGGACGGAAGTCACGGTTATTTCCGCTGCAATAGTAAACATTTTACCCCCATGCGCCTAAAGAAGTATCACTTCAAAAACACCCTTTATTTGTTACTTCCATGCCCGAAAGAAACAAAATCCTTGATTTTTTTTTTGTGAATTCTTAGTAGAACTGCAGGTAGCGTAATCCTTTCTTAAAATTTAAAAAGAAAATTCCTATGTGGTGTTCAAAGGCTCCTGAAACCCCAAATGCGCCCCCTTATAACAAGGGCCGTATACGAGAACATACCTACCGCTTAACATTGTACTTTGCCAATTTGCTAGCAAGGTTGTGTAAATTCGCAACTTGACCCCAAAGTGTGCAAACGAAACGAGATGAATTGGATGTAGTAGATAGATATAGATGAATGAATGAGGATGAAGATTACAAAGCCTTAAGGCAGCAGCAGGATGCCTTCTCATATTATTATGAAGACCGTTTCAACAATTCTCATCTTATTTTTTTTTCTATTATTTCGTCAGGATAGCTAGCTATATGTCTATTTTCGGAGGAGAAAAGAAATTTAAATGATTTATTGCAAAACGGTTGGTTGAATCGCATGGCTTTTGGGCTGCTTAAGATGTGTGAAAAAAGTATTTCGTCCTATTTATCTTCCTTTTGCTTAGTGTATGTATGCAAATTGGTAACAAAATGCTAACAAATCTTCATCCGGATGTAAATGAGAGTTTGGTGTGTGTTCTATAGTGCCAGTGCCAGTGGAAATAGAAGTGCCTGTGAATGGTTATGTCCTGAATAAATTGCACCTGCTCAGATGTTTATGGGTGAGTCATGAATCATGAGGCTTTGAGAATTGGTGGGTGGGTTTGGATACGTATATATTGCGATATAGCCAGAGATAGGACAATGACAATTTGTCCAACAAATTAGGTCACATAAGTAAAATTTTCAAACGAAGCGAAAATGGAAATCTAGAGTAGGATCTGCAACTGCATATCTATTTTGAATATGTGAGAAAACCTTTCGACAGTGTAGTCGAATTTTTGGATTTTGTGTGTTTGTATGGAAATCACAAATTGAAGTTGTATCTATATCCTATACCAGGATAACTTATATGCTCAACACCGGTGATCCATATAAATTCTACAAAGGCGGCCAGGTGCTTTCGGACCGACTCGAATACGCCAAAGTTCCCTATAAACCACCACAAACTGTTCGATTGTAAAGCCGTGTCGTATCACTCGCCGGCCGCGACGCTGAAAAGTTTTTGAATTTGCCTTCCTGGTGAAAACCTATCAACCCGATTCGATTTGGTGTTCCCGAAAATGTCTAAATCCAAACGCAACATGAATTGCATGTGTGTGGTTGTCTATATAGCAATCGATGGAAAAGAATTTCAAATCGATATGCAATCGCGATTTGAATTTTGTGGCTTTAAGGATGTATGAATGTAGAGTTGGGAAAGCGATTATAATGAAACCACTTGGTATTTAAGGATATATGGGATGTTATGGCCAGCAAACCAACAGCATACTGTTTCAGAATGTGTGCAATATGTTCACAATATTTGTATTGCAAAAGCTCATACTATAGAAAGATGAAATGAAATATTTTTGAATATTGGAACACGCTTTGACATTTATTTTTTTTGAGAAAAAAGATACAAATTTTTATTTGAAATTAAAATCAAATATTTTCATTCATGTTAAGGACAACAAAAAATTGTTTATATACGATGAAACATCAAAGGAATTCTCATTTTTGAAAACGAATAGTTTGTAACTAGTTAGAATTGACTTTTTCAGATCGGATTTTCCTTGTAATCTACAAACATTTTTACTTTTGAAACCCAACGGTTACAATTTTGTTCCTATTCCATTAAAGAATTCTAATTAGTGAGAACCTTGACTTTAACTCATTTTTTTTTTTTAATCTCTTTCCAGAACACAACATATTCATTCAATCGTTCGAGAGAGTGACCGCAATCTACCGGTTGTGAATACACGAGGAGATGTCCTTTTTAGTTCCTGGAATAGTATATTCAACGGACAGGGTGGATTCTTCTCGCAAGCACCACGAATTTACAGTTTCAGTGGGAAGGATGTACTAACTCATCCGCAGTGGTAAGTTTTTTTTTCTTTCTTTTATATAGTATATTTCCCATGACCTTTCATGTTATATAATGACCAAAGTAATTACAATTCCTAAAGGACCAACAACGATAGCGGCAACGACCAGAATCTCGTCTGTTACTTTGCCAACTTGCCCAGCATCATTGCCGCGAACCGCGAAGGATTTTTTTTTTTAGGAAATATACATGAAATTGAGTTGCAGCATGAAATTTACTTTTGACAGTTATAACCGCCACGAGTTCCGTGTTTATGGTTATTATGAATCATCTGGGTTAAATGGATAAATTCTCTCAAATAACAGAGGATACGGTTCGGTCGGGTATAGTTACTCTGCTTTGGATGATTTTGTGAAATTGTAGGTAATTTAAGACTTTAAGTGGAAATTGGGTTTTTTGAAATACGTGGCGTTATTTTGATGATTTGTAGCTTAAGGAAATTCAAAATGGCTGAACAAGGAAGGACCCTTCTGTTGGATTAAGCTGTCTTAACAAAGTGTTATAGTCGTTAAGCATCTCTTCATGGAGATTTATAATAATCTAAGAACAGAGTAGCACAGTTTTAGTCAGTTTCTCGGTCATTACATTTGAAAGTAAGAAGATGGGTTTCTCTGAAATATTAGTAAAAAGAGGATGAGTTAGAAATTCTGCTGATTTTACTTTGTAAGGTGACAAAACCGAACAGATTTTCATTTCGATTTTTCAATTGGTACTTGATTAAAAAAAAAAAAAAAAAAAAACATGTGGGATTTTGGGCGCCCAAGACTTTCGGATACAACATTGTGCCGCACTTGTATTCAGTAGTTAAACAAAATATTGAACAAAAATTATTTTTGAACGCAACAAAATTTAAGTAAGGCAACTCAGTTTATTATATGTATATAATATAGGAGATAAGAAGAGATATAAGATGACAGCCCAAATTCGTTTTAAATGCCAACACATCATATAGAGAAAAGTATAGATACTTTAATAGAGTAAGACATATCACATTCAGTTCGTGCGGCTGTAGAAGTTGTCTCCAATTATTTATAGTCAATCTGATACAAGGCTCAAGGGTGGGCTAGATTGAGGTTGAGTTGAACTTTTTTTCCTGAAGCTAGAAAATATTTGAATTTTTTTTTTATAATTTGAGCGCACTTGAAAGTCTATTAATAACATTCTCAAAATACAATAAACAACTTTATAACCGATGTGTTTTGGTGTTGAATATCAGTAAATTGAAATGGGGAAAAAAATTAGACTGTTTAAGGCATTCCACATTCGTGAAGTGCGGCTAAATAACGATTTTATATTCTAAACAATAAATTCGCTCGAAATTAATTGATGGGCATTTCTAGCATTTCGAATGATGCTGTGAAATTTCGTAAAGGGGAAGAATGCAAATGGCATCGATAGAAGTTGCGATAGAACAAAAGGATATACATACGCCATATTAAACACTTCGACGATTAGGTAATAGCTATAACTGAAGAAGAAAAGTTTCCACGGTTGAGAGTCTAAGTCACATATACCCGCTCACGCTTGGAGCTGTTGTAACAAGTATACAAAAAATTGCTTAGAAGAAATCAGCTTTTCCCTTATAGTCCAGTTAACAGGTACTTTTAAGTTAAAATAAGTCGGAAGTAAATGAAACTTGGAGATTTTTTTCAAGGGTAGTTCACTAACATTTTGCTAAGTTTTTCACTTCGAGGGTCCTGTGGAAAAGGGAAAAGGGGAAATTAGACCATGATCCAGTTTTCCCTACATAACTTTTTACTTGCGATTATAAATGCTAAAAGGCAAGTTATGCATTCGTAAAAATTTTGTTTTCTTTTATATAATCAAACATAACAAAACATTACGATGATAGAAAAGCCGACTGACTTCCCACAGAGGGGTTTTTGGAATTAGAATTCTAGCTTTAAGCCTAAGAGCCTTTTAATAGATGAAATAATATGAATTCTTAAATTTTTCAAAAAAAGTTTTTTGAGGTCTTAAAAAAAAGTTAATTTTTTTTTTTCAAAAACGGTTTTATCAATTTTTTTTCTGATAGAACTACAAACAGCTAGATATTTGCCTGTTCAAAAAAAATATGTTTTCGAACAGTTTTTCAAAAAAAAGAAAACGGTTTTTTGAAAAAAATACAAAAAATTAGATGGTTTTCTTCATTTCCTCTAAAAATCGTTTTAACTAGTGATTTTGAAGTGATCAATATAATTTCATATGATTTTTTGAATGTTTTTTTTTCTTAAATCTCAAGCCACAAGACCGCTGTACCACACAGGAGCAAGTTCGTACGACTAAGTGGTGCACTTTTTTTTTCCTTTCATCCAACCTCAAAAACTTATTCGACTTTTTTTTTTTATAATTAAAGTATCCTACAATTTTGATGCAACCAAAATTTGTGTGTGTCAATTTGTTGGGAATATATGGCGCTTTAAAAAATTGTCTGTTTTTCGGAGCGCAATGGGTCGCCATGCTTTGGCACCAAATTGCCACACAACAATATTCGTCCTATCAAAACTGTATTAAATTAAACGCTCTACAAAAAAGTGCAGCATATTTTTGCCGTAAGACGTCAACAAAAAAGTTATTAACTGAAAACGGTAATAAGGTCGAAATTTTGCAGTTCCCATCGCCTCCTCCTTTTCCATATCTCAATAACAAATTGCCATACAAAAATGTTTGCACTAACAAAATTTTTTATGCTCTATAAAAAATGTGGATGTGCTTTTGCCGTAGGACGTAAGAAAAAAAATGTGATTGGGAGAAAACCGGAGCAAGGTCGAACATTTTGCCTCCTCCTCTTACAGTGCCCTCAAATTCCAAAACAAAAGCTCCTGAACAGCATACCAAAGATTCATTAACTTCCTACCTTTTTCTACCTGAAAATACCTGCCGACTGGACTAAGAATAAAATAATAAAATACATTTTCACCTGGTGGCGGGAATGGGTGATGGAATGTCGAAAGTTGGTGTTTTCAACAAGAAAAAATAAAGACAACAATATATCATGAATATTTGGGTATGTCCGATAGAGTTCTTTATTTTTTTGGCATTTTTTGTCGAATTTTGAAAAATAACCTATTTTTCGAAACGCCATATCTCGAGTTGACATAAATCAAAGTTCTAACGTTCTACAAAAAGTTTTGCCGTAAGACGTAAGAAAAAAAAAAAGTTATTGAGGGAAAACCGGAGCAGGGTCGAAAAATTTGCAGTCCCCCCCCCCCCCCCTCCGCCAAGTTTTATTAACTTCATACCTTTTTCTACCTAAACCCACATTTTCCGACCTCACATAACTTTAATATTATGTAAAAAGCGTTTCAAGCTGTTTAATTTACTTCGATTTCTGATTGAAAATTTAGAATGAAACAACAACAACTTGTGTGTGCTACCACCAAGTTCATAGGCTGGAGTTATAGCTATTTCACGGGGACCAACCCGATCATCAGACTCCTTTAGTGGTGCTTAATCGCTTTATGTTCAATTTAATTTTTGAAGAACTTTTGCCCGAGCTGGGCTTGAACAAGCGACCTAGCGTGTGAGGAGCTAGTGCACTACGCACTACGCCACCGCACCCACATGAAAGTTGTAAGCCAATTACAGGTTTTTTCGTTCTATCGAACTATACTGAACCGATTAGCATTTTTCTAAGCACACACAGGATGTCTCAAGTCAATTTTTGTCAATTTAAAACAAAGTATTAAGTTTCCTACTGAGTACTTACAACAACTTTGTGCGAACTTCAGTGAGTTTTCTGGTATACAGTAAGGAAATTGTACCTTTAAGAAAAACTTCATACATTTTTTACTTTATTTTTGTACTTCAGAAAGAATTTCTAACAATTTCCGGTTCCGAATTCCCAACTTTTCATCCGTATTCATGTTACAAATTTATCTGTGGCTGTATCATCTGTTTCGGAATTTATTAAATTGAACAATCCTGTCGCTTTAAATAGATTTTACCACAAATAAACCAATAAACATCCCCCTTCTCCCGATACCCTTATGACCTACTTTTCTCATTTATTTTATTCACTCGTCACACATCAGCACCCTTTGTGAATGTTTTTGGAATTTCTTCACTTTTCCCTGAACCTTCCCTCATTTCAAAATCATATTTCAAAGACAAAAAATCCTTTTAAAGTCAACAACCAGCAAACAATGGCGCTCCATTTTATATACATATACATGATAGTACATATACATTTAACTGTATTATTAAATTTGCAAATTTAAAATGGAATGATCTATAAAACCCCCGGAAGTATCTAACTTTTAATTAAAGCCCATAACCTTCAAATTAAATAACTCAAATTGTGGGTCAGTTTGCTATCCTATACAGATTTACATCCCATTCTATGTCTCTCTCTCTCTCTCTCTCTCTCTCTCTCTCTCGTAACATGGCGATGCGAACAAAAATTAAATGCTTTGCTTTAAAATTAATTTATTTTAGAAAAACAAACAACAAAACTATGTTTCCAATGAAATTAATTAACAACTTTAAATATAAAATATGAAAATAAATTTAATTTTAAAATAAATAAAACTAAACCTTCATTAATCCATTTTATATAGCTAGGCTCTGGGAGAGGTAAGGGTTTGTCTGCAGTTCATGTTTTTGGTGTATGAGGTATGCAGCATGATGTGGTGGCGGTTGTGTGGGTAAACAATGCCATATCACATTTTATCAGTACCACAAGCTCTAGAGCTTTGTATAACATCAGCTATATTTAAAATTGACCCGCTGACAGGGACTGAGGCAGCACTTTAAATGAATATGTTTTCCCCGATTCAATTCACAATGATACCTTAAAGAACTACAAGCAGATTTGATGTGAATTTCACTAGCATGACATGAGAATTACGTCATTAATGGAACTGAGACGAATTCAAAATGGCGTTTGAGTTGGAAATGGGACATTTGGGTTGATAATTTTTAAAGTGAAACTTTATTTAAATTGCCTCAAATTTTTTCGTTCACAGGTCGCATGTCGCAATATGGCGGCGCCAATAATGTCTCGCATTGACCGTGAAGCAATTATATTTGCATACATTCATGCAAGTGCTCCGTGGTATTTGTTGTTTTTCGCTTGATCATGATGGACACATATACAGCTAGTGAGTCAAATAAACCGGTTACACAAGGGAAAAACCAAGAATAGTGCGAAATGCCAACTATCAGAAAAAAAGTTTCACTTGCATCGTGGTTTCTTAAAACCACAAAATAATTTTTTACTAGTGTTTCTTTTTATGATTTGGAAAAACCAGAGTTCCCTTAGCCGTTTACAAAGTACGATGTATTCACAATAGTCAGGAAACTTAGAATTAGTAGATCAAAGTATTGAGTAAGTGACCAAACGCTACCTTGTGTGAATCCATAGTACCCAGCACTACCATATTGTTACTCCATAGACATAGTTTTGAGCAGTGCTATCCATAGTGTCAAATGCTATCTCTTAGTGAATCTCTAGTTTCAATTTCTATCTTATTGTGAATCTATTGCATCCTCAATCCTCATATTGGATTCATTGCGAAAATCCTCCTTTTATACAAACTTACCTTTCACATTTTGATTTATATGCCAAACACACGTCTTTTGTAGGAATATGTGCTGTGACCTGTGAGTAATAAGAGCAGTATTCATTTTGAAAATAATTTATAAATTTGATTTGGTGCCACATTCTCAACGGACATTAAGTCTAATATTGAAGTTAAATATTGTTACAAGAACCCGAAAACCTGTAAAACAACTAGGATTGGAATTATTTGTTAGTTTTTAAAAGGCACCCAGTTCCGAGAACTTATTCTGAAGAATAAACATCACTCACTAAACTGGCTAATGCATCAATTTACCAAAGCACTTATGCATCTGGCCATGGCTAAAAAAAATAAACTACACTTTTGAAGTGATTTCAGCTTAACAATTTATTTAACTGCGAGTATGTATTTTTGAAAGTCGCAACTCCTAGCCATTATAATACCCAGAATTTAGTTTTTGGAGGCTAACCCTACTGGGAGTGGTTGTTGTTGTAGTTTCTAATGCAAATGAAAGGAATTTAAATTCATTTTAAATGAGCAATAATTTTAAAAGCCAGAAGCAATGTTTTCGATTCAGGAAGTTGCAGAAATGTTTTGGAAAATATATAACATTGGTTTTGGTGAAGGCTGATGGGCGTCCTAATCTCTTAATGACTTTAAATTTTTGGTCATTAAGGGATTTAAGTAATTTTCTGGTTCCATGATCTAAAAAGATAAGCATTAGACTCTTAGACTTCAGAGATAATTGATTTATTGAGACTATTTCCACTTCTTCTCATCATTCTCATAAAAAAAATCTCCTTGACTTTCACGACTTCGAATGATGTTGACTGTAGCATTGAAAATTGAATGTTTACATGAGTGTTTATTATTTGTATTTGGTAGAAAAGTAGTTAAACCACATCGACATCGTGTTCAGAGCTACTTTTGCTTCACTTTTTTGCCAAAGTCCAAGATTCAAGCCAGCAACATTTCTAGATAGTTAAATCCACGAAGTATAGCAAAACACTCATTTTTTGTCGACAGGAACTTTTTGGTGGAAAAGGTCAGAACTCAATGAAACTTGGAAATTTTATTCAGGGATAGTAAACTAACATTTTGCTAAGTTTTTGAGCTCGTGGGTCCTGTGCGAAAAGAGAAGGAGGGGGAGGGGAAACTGCAAATTTTTCTACCTTACTTCTGTTTTCCTCAATAACTTTTTTTCTTTACGTCCTACGGCAAAAGCGTATTCGACTTTTTGTAGAGCATGGTTACTACAATGTCACTTTGTTACCAAGATATGGCACTTCGAAAAACAGGTAATTTTTAAAAATTCGCCAAAAGCTTCCAAAAATGAAGAGTTCCACCTTATTTCTTCGGATATACCCAAATAATCATGAAATGTTGTTATATTTATGGTCCTTCGTTAATATCACTAATTTCCCCACCTATTCCCGCTTGTCCATTAGGGTTCAGGTCATAGGGTCTTACCCATTATTATTGTCATCCCGCTGTAATTTTTATTTCCTATTTTGTTCTTAGTATAGTCGGCATGTACTTTCGGGTAAAAGTCGTACGATAACGAAACTTTGGGATGTTTTTTCAGGAAAGGTAATCAATATTTGACGAAGTTTTGGACCTCGAGGGCAAGGTGGAAAAAGAAGAAAAGGCTGAACTGCAAAATGTTTGACCCTCCTCCGGTTTTCCCTTAATAACTTTTTTTCTTTACATCCTACGGCAAAAGCATTTATTAAATTTTTTTGTAGAACATAAGATTTCCTACCATTTTGATATTACAAATATTGTTGTGTGTCAATTCGTTAACAAGATATAGAAAAATGGAAGGAGGGGGGAACTGCAAAATTTTCGACCATACTCTGGTATTTCCTCAATAACTTTTTTTTATACGTCCTACGACAAAAACACTTCAGACTTTTTCTAGAGCGTTAAAAATTGTTGTATGTCAATTTGTTATCAAGATATGGCGCTTCGAAAAACACTATTTTTCAAATCGATAAAAAATGCCAAACAAAATTTGAAAAATTACCTGTTTTTCGAAGCGCCATATCTCGGTAACAAATTGACATACAAAAATGTTTGATTCAACAAAATTGTAGGAAATTTAACGCTCTACAAAAAAAATAGAATATACAGTAGAATCTAGAAAAGATGAACAGATATAAAACAGACCCCGGTCATCTTTTCGAATTGTTCATCTTTCCAAGCATCGAACATTAGCTTAAAAAAAACATATAGCTATATACATAAAAACATTGCATCTATCAAATTAACTAGTCATTTTATAAAAAAAAACTTAAAACGTAACAGAAATACATAAAAAAGTTGTTTAAAAGATTAAAAAAAAAAAAACAGACTTATTTAGAGAATTTTTTTTAAACTGCTCTGAGGTAGATTGTCGTCCGGAAAAAAGCGTTGTTTTCGAGGTTCTACTGTATATGAATATGGACGTAAGAAAAAAAGTTATTGAAAAAAAACCAGAGCAAGGTCGAAACATTAGCAGTCCCCCCCCTCTTTTAGCAGAGGTTAAAAACTTAGCAAAATTTTAGTTTACTATCCCTGAAAGAAATCCCCAAGTTTCATTAAGTTCTGAAATGTTTTCACCTAAACCCACTTTCTCCGACCTGTCAACTGGACTACTAGCTTATTGATTTAGAGTTAAGAAGTGAACATCAGCTATCAACACTAGGTCAACCGACTATAATAGAAGTACCGTTATGCTAGTTCCCATAAAAATAATGCCAAAAAACAGAAAGTAAAGGGCTTTCCAATAAGAGGTGTTATTTTGATTAGCCCGCTATTTCGATAGTTTGTCATTTTTAAAGCTGTAGTTTTTTTGACATTTGACAAGAAGAAACTACACCATTTATAAAAATTGAACGATACACGCATCAACGACGCATTGAAATTATTAAAATTCACTATAAAAATGGGGAACATTTAGCAGAGACGGTTCGTAACACTAAAACATTTTTTGGTCGTAGCGAAGCACCTTGTCGGACCGCAATTCAGAAATTGGTGGAAAAATTTTAGTTGTTGGGACAAGTTAGCGATGTGAAGACTAAAACCCGTGCACGTCTCTCAAGAACAACTGAGAATATTTCTGCTGTAGCCCAAAGTGTTAAATAAAACCCAGGTTTGTCCATTCCTTGTCGTTCTTTAGAGTTGGGCATTCCAGAAACGTCATTATACCGTATTTTGCATTAAGACTTGGCTTATAAAGTTCAGTTAACACAAGAACTCAAACCAGCCGATCATCAACAACGTCGTGTCTTTGCTGATTGGGTCCTTGACATGCATGAACAACAGACGAGGCTCACTTCCACCTCGCTGGCTACGTCAACAAGCAAAATTGTCGCATCTGGGGCTCGAAAAACCTAAGATTTATTGTTGAAAAGCCTCTTCATTCTCAACAAGTAACTGTTTGGTGCGGTTTATGGTCCTTACTCTTTCGCAAATGAGGCTGGAGCAACAGCTACGGTGAATGGATTGCGCCATCGAGAGATGATTAATAATTTTTATGGCCGGAATAGAATGGTATTGATTTGGTTTACTTTCAACAAGACGGCGCTTATTTAAATATTGGAAACAAAATAAATGCTTTCATGAGACCCTCAGGTACAAAGGCATTGTCATAAAATTCTATTTAAAATTTCCAGCTGTAGGCTTTGAGTTGATTTGATCATTGCTTTTTTTTTTGAAAAAATCGGTGGGGATTCTATCATACTGCCTGGTATTCTTCATATTCAAAAGAGTTGTGAGCAATAGATCCGCCCTTATACCTTACCACATTTTGGACTTGGAATTGGTTTTGAAAGTAATTCAAAATGAATATTGGAATCAGAGAGGAAACATATATTAAAATAAGCTTGAACGTCACAGCATATGTCTAGTGCTGCCGCTGGTAGTTTTCATAAAATGTTTTCTACTGCCAGGGTAGGCAGACATTGTTAAATATTTATTTCATTTTCTAAATTATTCCTATGAACAAGGACTCCTCTTCATTTTTCTATTTCTTTATATTTCCATCTCATTTTTAATTCATAAACAAAAATATCAGACAGTTTTTATTCTGAAACAAAACAAAACCATTTTTATTTTAGCCAAAAAAAAATCTTCAGGCCAAATACATAATACATTCAATGCAAGACACAATAACATGAAACTGCATCCATAAATCTAATACAATATTCACCTAATGGCAACAACGGCATGCAAACATTTCAAGAAAATCACACGAACCGGCCTGCAGCAGCAGCTGCACCCCTCAAGAAAATCAAATAAACTTCAAGACACTTTGTCCACACGTATTTCAGTTGCTGGATGGTCAGTTTGCAGTTTTCTAAACTATTTTTCTGCATTGATAAGGACATCTCATGCCATTTTGTGGCCCTTCTTCCACAAAAACCGACTCCTCAACCAATATCGTTGTCCTTGCAATTTGCTACTGCAATGCCAGTCAAAAATAAATGCAAAGTTGTCCTGGTATGTGTAAACACATATTCATCTCTGGCCACGATGCAGACGTACATAAAGGAGGACTTGCAGATGAAAATAATGGTCAAGAGTTTGTCCGGAGTTTTTTTTTTTTTTTTCATCGTTGAAGAGGCATGAAAAATTCCTGAGATCTTAACCAGTTCATTGAATATCTCCTGGAAGGCAAACGAAAAGGATTGAATTTATTCAACGTCGTAGTCTAGTCATGGGTCGGGTTCCTAGACTTCCTTGATAAAGGGAGAGGTATCTACTTTTTCCATACCATATCTTACCGCAGACAGTTGTTAGTGGAACCATCATCCTTAATCTGAAGAAGTTCCAATCCAGTTGTTTTATTTTCTTCCTTTTTCTATGCCGCTCAAGTGCGGCAATTCATTTGTGATATTCAGTTTAAAAATATCTGGGCTTCTTCAACATGTACACTGTACAGTACAAATCTTACAAGGATTTATAAAATACAAGTGCATGTCCTTTTTACTACGAAAATATAGAAAAGAGAAAATAAAAATTCCAAGAAATTCGCTATCACCTCATAATCATTATCAACGTCATGGTTCTCAACATCATCGTCTTCACCCTTTCTTCTTTTTTTCTTGTCGTCCTTTTTTAAGTGTTGTGCTCAATATGAACAGCAAAAAAAATTAAAACCCTTTTGCCAAGAAATTAAACGCTTCACTAATTACCGAAGGACATCACGACCACGGATGGGAGGATTAGATTGAAAGCCCGTTCGCCAACTTTATGAACTGGAAATTCCTTCTCAAAACTATTTTCTGACCACGATTTTGGTTCTGTGACAACTTAACCGCATTTGAGATGATTTTAAGGGATTTCTGCAGTGAAAGAGCCTCGACACAGCGGAATGTTTCTAATAATAATTAAGGACATGAAAAGATGGTTTTTGGTTTTCATCCTTTTTTTTTTTTTTTGTTTAATGGTCGGTTTTTGTGATAGTTCTTTCCGACTATTTATACGTTTTTTTTTTTTGCTTTCGTCCTAGCATTGGTATGCATTTTTTATGCTGAACCAACAAAATTAATTTAAGAAGCAATTATCAGCTTTGAGAGTGGAGGAGGAGTAATTTTTTTTTTTGCTTTTCTTTTCCTTGTACTGTCCCAATCCCAACCCTTCATACTAGATCTTTGGATATAGTGAGAATTCATAGTCGTCAAGAGTTATGCTTGTGAAGAAATTGCCTTTGTAATTAAGGATTTATATCGCGTTTAGTGTGTTAAGACAAAAAAAAAAGGAAGAAGAAAATTGAAGCATATTCTTTTCATCGTTTCACTATTCAGGATGATTTTATGATCAAACTTTTACTTCCTTTTTCTTAACTTTTTAAGTATAGATATGGATTTTGATGATTTTCGAGATAAGGATGAGAAAGGGGGGATTTTTTTTTTTTAATTGGATTCGATGCTCTGTTGGGTTAAACAGAAACTGATGATTAAAATGTCCTCTTTGCTTTATCTACCAATTTTAATTTTAACTTCAGAATCCTTTAAAAAAGATCCGTTCAGATGAAATTAAACAGAAAAAAAAATGGAAGAAAAATGATTATGAATAAAATTTAAGGAAGGAAAGTGGAATAATTAAGCAAACTTATTTGCTTTTATCAAATTAATTCTTTTTACTCTTGTCCTGTGAATTTAATCAGGAATTAAATATATTTGTTTAAAGAAAAAATTGTTTGTGTAGATATTTGCATTTTAGCTTTAATTATTTTCAGTTTCATTTCGTCGGGAGCGCCCTGTCGTTATCAGTCATTTTGTTCTAGTGAACAACGGGGGCTTCACTCTTGAACCTTGCGCGTCATGATACCGTCCCTCACAGTAATTTAATCGCGAGTTAGGTGCATAAATATGAAGAAACTGGTTCTACACTAAAGCCTAGGGGTTATGAAGACCCAAAACGGCAAGAACACACGAAAATTTGAGGAGAGTGAGAGAAAGTTGTGTTTCCATATTGGACAATTTTTTTTAACCTCAATTTGAAGAGCTGATATGAAAAACAGATATAGGGGACATTTGGTTCCAACAGGTAGGAGGTATGGCACGTACTGCTTGAGGTTTTTAAACATCGGCCTCACACATTGAGAGAACTTAAAGGGCGAATTCGGTAGGAAATTGGCGCTATACCAGTCGAAATATGTCAAAATGCAACCGAAAACGGAAAGAAATTGACTTCATCAATGTACCGCTGCAGGCGGCCATCATCATTTTGATGTCATTTTTAAAACGTGATAAAAATATAATGCACGACTGGGTCGCACGAACTTGCTCTAATTTGTGACAGTGGTCTGGGGCTTGAGATTTTGATAAAAATAAATTTTTCAGAATTCTTAAAAAAAATTTAAGCTAATTTGAGCTGAAAAAAAGTACGCCATTTTGTTTTTTGAATAAATTTGAATTTATTAGAATAAATTTATAAAAATATGTGAAGCGGTTTTTAAGAAAAAAGTTGTTTTTTAAACTTTTTGAAAAAAAAAAATTCAAAAAAAAATTAAAAACGCTAGTTCATAATTATTCAGCAAATACATTTATTTATAATTTTAAGAAAAAAAATTTAATAAATAGTTTTCCAAATATTAATTAAATTTTTTTTGTGTGTGAAATTTCGAAAGAATCGGTCAAGTCGTTTTCGAGATAGTAGAAAGCAAAAAAACGGTCCTATGGAAAGTACCGTTCTTAGACATTTTTTAAACCTTTTTTTCAGCCATATGATTGCTCGTACCTAAAAACCAACACTAATTTTTTTAAATCAAAATCGTTAGAGCCGTTTTTGAGAAAAATAAGCTTTAACGTAACGGTTATATAGCAGGTACCGTTATTTTTTGAGCTAAAAAAAATCATTTTCCCCTCTATACAATACCTTAAAAACTCTATATATGCGAAGTTTGAAGCAATTCGGCCCACCTGTTTGGGCTGTAGGTGTCTATACATACAGACGGACAGAATTTTTAGACCATCTTTTTTCGTTTTCGATATCATCGTAATGTCATGTTTGATTGTTATCTCAAAACTTTTTTTTCGACGAATGCATAACTTGCCTTATGGTACCTTTTATCGCAAGTAAAAACGGCATGACGTACTGAAGAAAATTCAATAAATCTAATTTCTGTAGTTGGGTAGTTTTTTTCTTAATACCTAGCCTTTCAAAACTGCACTGTCTTTTTCGTCGCACCCTGTAGAAGCAGCAACCTCTAAAATAAAAATTGGGGATTGAACCCTATTATTCACAATTTTAGAAAGGGGTTTTTGGAATTAGCCATACGATTTTGAATGACAAATTAGATTTTTTCTCAAAAATCATGTAAATTGTATTTTTTGGTTGAAATAGATTTTTCAAAAAAGTCATATACCTAATGTTAAATCCCATAAGACCGGTTTTTTTTTAAATCAGATTTTCTCGTAAACTATACATGACCGATTTTGATAAAATTTAAAGAATACAAGCCCTTTATTGGTGAAATAGTATAAGTTCTTAAATTTTCCAAAATGAAATTTTTTGAGTTTAAAAAAAATAATATACATAATTTTAATTTTTAATTTTTGTTTTTTTTTTCGAAAACAGTTTGACAATTTTTATTAAATTTTATTTTTCCAATAAAAATGACAAGGGGAAAGAATTTGGCATACTCAAAAAATAAAAATTTGAATACGTTTTCGAAAAGTTTTCCAAAAAAAGAAACGGTTTTTTTTAAACTGGTCGAACGATTTTGAAAAAAAAATTTCTTAAAATTCAAAACGGTAAACGAAGTCAGATGGCTTACTTAATATTTTAATAACTTTCTTAATAACATTTAGTTTGAAACTGAAATTCATTAAAATATCCTTAAAATCCTTGGAAGTACCAGTATTGTCGATTTCCAACATAAAGAGGATTGGTACCAGGACATCCTTATTGCAATTTGAAAAAGTTGAAGAATCAATTAATTCCTAGGTAGTAACTCGCTTAAATGGCATCCTTACGCATCAGTACCAAATACCAATGTAGCTATTGGTGTTTTTGTATTCAGAAACCTATATAGTAAGGCATTGATTGGAACTCAGCTGACCAAATAAGAATGAGGCGTACGGTATTAACATAGCAGTAACGAGTTCAAACGTCTTATTAGAACGTCCATTTGATGCCTCTTCGAGAATCAATTCTTCCTTTTGGTCCCTGTAGAGGGATAGAGGATTGGTTCTTGGGAGCTTGATCACAGTCTGAATTTTTACTTTTTTTACTAGAGACTTGATCCTTCCATCTCCTTCTATACACAGCACAATACCCCAGCTGTGACCACGATTCAAAATTCTAGCACTCGCCTTCCCTCATAACATTTGATCTCTATGTTTTCCTACGCATACCAACCCTTCTTATACATTCAGGATCCCATTTTCAAAATAGCTTTTCAATGTCTTTCAGATGACCCAAAATGAGATCCCGCCACTCTGCAAGTCGATCAGGATATGAGTCTGGAGACCCCATGGTCTCAGTGCTCCAGTTTCCAATGCTCACCGCTTCCCTAAGAGCTTGCACTTTTACCAACAATGCATCATTCAAATTCGTCTTTTTAAAGTGAATTTTTTTTTCCATCGCCTCAAATTTTTTGGTTCATCTGTCGCATGTCGCAATGTGGCGCAGTCGCCGCCGACGATGGCTCGCATCAGCTGACCGTGTAGCATTTATATTCTCACTCATACGTGCGCGTGCTGATCGGTATGTGTGTGTTTAGATCAGTGTATTGATGTTAAAGTTGTTGTTCACATGGTAAACCAGTTAACAAGGGAAAAACCAAGAATAGTGCGAAATGCCAATGATCGGAAAAAAAGTTTCACTTGCATCGTGGTTTCATAAAAGCACACAATTTTGTATTTGTCTTGGTCAGAGCTCAACAATCCTTGTTGGCCCGTTTTGAATTTAAGTGATTTCTCTCCCATTTGGTTCACCTAACCCATGTTGTTGAATTATTATCTTTTAAGGTGTCGTATGCGTCCAATAATTACTATCCAATAAAAAATTGTCCAAAATTCGTCCCGACTTTTGACCTTGCTGCTATCATTATAAATTTTATTTCCTCGACAGTCTAATCCCTGTGATCGTGAATTTCTGATCCATCAGATTTTATGCTAAAACACAAAACGTCACAACATACTGTATCGAGTCTCGACAAAATTACATTATGCGATTGATTCGAGTCTCGTCAAACGCCATTCAAACTGTAGCAGCACAACAATAAACTCCCACAAATTTAAACTCAATAAGAAAAACAAGGACACCTTTAAAATAGTTATAATTTCATCCGGAACACACACATCCTTATTATATAGATGATGTTGAAGTTCCCCATAAAACGGACCAAGTAAAAAATGAGCACCAACTTTGCATGTCACCCAGGGAAGATAAACTACTAAAATGTGATATAAACTATCCTGTAGGATAGTAGCAATATATTTTTGCAACAACTTCCTGTAAAAAAAAATAAAAAAAAAAAAAAAAGATGAAGGGTGAGAGAGCACACCATAGAGAGTACAGTAGGGTCAACATTTACATTAAATTGAGCCCATGGGAAGCATTTGCAACTGTCAGAAGCTAAGTTATTCACTTTTACCTCAATTAGGATGCAACAAAGTATAAAAAAAAATTGGGGCAGGAGGGATGTAAGAGAATGAGACGTACAACACCCGGCTAACCCACCCCCGGGCAACTTTTCCTGGCTGACTTTCAATTTATTCATTTATAAGATGAGCACCAACTGCCACTATGACTGCACCCGGACTGGCCTGGTTCGGGTCGGGTCGGGTTGGGACGACGAAACCGTGTCACTCCTTCATCCTTCACCAATAAAGCGGTATTTTTAAATACCATCAGGCCTGATGGGTATTACACCAGACTGATGGCGCTGACGACGAAGACCGACCGACTCCGACATCAACTACAACGACTAACTTAGCGTCGTCGTCGTCGTTGGCAATAACGGCTTGTCCTACAGGCAACTTCAAACAATTTGGCCCGAAGCACAGCTGTTGCCGTTATATATACTTGACTCTTGTAGTCCGCAATTGCAGTATGTTAATCAACCGAATGGCGGTAAGGTTGGTCGTGGTGGGTAGATGGGTTGTTTACCAGGGGATGGTGGTGGTGGTGCCATCTGATGGCAGAAGGATGCGAAAAGAGTTGTTTAGTGTTTTATGTTAGATCAACCAACTCCTGCCGTAGCGTATACTCTCAGAGTTTCTCTAGGGGAAGTCATAAATAAACCGCAGAAATTAATGATGCGCTCGCAGTAGATTGTTTATCTGGGCTGCCCCTAGAGATAACTTTCAAACTGAGATTGCCAAGGGCTGCTCCAGTGCTCCTGTGCTACTCTGTGCTTTGCCGAAAAGGGTAGATATACCCCGTATATTGTATATATCTATCTCTTCTCTGATGGCGATGCGATGATGTTGAGAGTAAGCAATGAATAGTGCGGGAAAACTTTTGGATGACCGAACATACGATTGCCAGGAGGAATAATGTGAAGAAGTAGGCGCGTTGACTTAATGGGCTGAAGAGCTCTATTTTGTGGAATTCAAACTCTTGCATGGCAGCAGGGTAACTAAATAATTTAATACAATTGATGCAGTGAAGTGAAACATCAAAGCTGAATTGAGTAGGTTTTCAAAAGACTTTTTTTTAACCAAGCAGCGGGGGTAATGAATTTTGAATTGTGGGTTTTTTTTTCATAAAGGGTCTAGTTAAGATGTTTCAGGTGTCTTATAACAAAGGACGAAGTTTGTTTTTGTAGATTGCAAGCTTTTGATGCTAGAAAATTTTCTTATAATGATTCTTGCAGTTACTTTTGAGGATATAATTTGAACTTTGAAGTTTGTGAGGAAGCTTGTATGAAGAGTCAAAGAAGAAACTTTCTTTAAAGGCTGTTTTTCAGCACTTAGGTGGAGTAGGGTTGGCGCGCGTCTTTGGCCGCCTCTATTTAAAACTCTTAGGAGACAAAAAATATCATTTCGGAGGAATTTTATTTTCCACCTTCGAAGAGAAATGTAATTTCATCCGGCTACCACTTCGTCAAAATCTCTCTTATATACCCTACCCATTACACAATGGACAATGTTTTTGTTCACATTTTAACGAAATGAATGTTCAGGGAATGCATGTACAAAGGACATTGACATAATTGTCTTGACCTCTTCTACACCCATACGGCTGAATTTTTAGAGCCTGTTAGCTATTGTTCCTCGGATCTTATTCTCGTGGAACTTGTAGTTGTTTCAGGACACATAAGCTCTTTATCTACAGGGTGATTCACCAGCGTTGTGCCAAAAAGCTTGAGCGTGTAGGTTGAGTTGAGACAAGAAAAAAATCGTATGCGAGGGGGGTCTATTCCCCCCCGTTTAGCCAGGAGGGTCAATTTTCTGAAAAATTGACTTATTTTGTAAAAAAAAAATATTAAAAATCAACGGCTTCGTTTACAACACCGTGTTATACCTTTTTGGAAAGCCAAAAACTTTTTCTTTCATTTTGTTTTTAAGTTAAATTGTTTTAACGAATTGTTTAAACAATATAAATTTTCAAACTCAAAATTTTCAAAAAAAAAAGAAAAAAATCATTTTTGAACTAATTTTTTTCAAAATTTTATGTAATTAAGTACCAATTTTGTTTTAAAAATTCAATGCCATTGTTAATTTTTAGTCGAAAATAGAAAACCGGATGCAAAAATGACTTTTCGTTTTTGAGAAATAAAAAAAAACCAGAACCACTTTTTTCTAAGAAAATCTTTGTTTTTATTTTTACCTATCTCGACTTTTAGTTTTATTAATTTTTGAAACATTAACCTTTCTTTTAATATTTGTTCTGTAATAGGAGTTTTATGAGGACTTTTATTATGCCTGGGGGCCGGCCGCGGCCACCTGCCGGGAAGGGTTCTACCTGCTAGGAGCTTAAGATGATTAAACCACAATTTTTCTTGAATTTCTTGAAATTATAAGAAATTTTCAATATGATCCCCATTTCTTAGAAGAGATAGATTATATCTCCTTCTAATGCCTGCGCATAAATTTATATTTGATAAATTTTCCTGCAATTTTACTCCAACGACTTCAATTCGTTCTTTAAGCTGTTCCAAAGAAACGATTTCCACTTCGTACACATAATTCTTCATGAATCCCCATGCGTAAAAATCTAAGGGTGTTAAATCTGGTGATCTAGGAGGTCATTCTGTTGGGCCTCTTCTCCCAATCCATCGGTCACTAAAATGATCATCCAGCCAGTTTCTCACCTGTAAGCTATAGTGTGCTGGAGCACCATCTTGTTGATAGATTAAACTATCGGTTATAGCCAATGGAACGTCGTCTAACAAATCGGGCAAAAGGTCTCGTAGGAACTGTAGATATGATTCTCCATTAATAACGGAATTCAGAAATCGGGGTCCGATCACGGTGTGTCCAACAATACCAAGCCAGACGTTACAGCTAAAGCGGTGTTGTGATTTGTTCTGCTTTTTGTTGTGTGGATTATTTTCACTCCAGTGATGTAAATTGTGAAAGTTAGTGACGCCATCTCTGGTAAACTGTGCCTCATCCGTCCAGAAAATCCTTGAAAAATAGTTGCGTTCAGTTTCATCTCTAAGCAGCAATGATCGACAAAATTCTGCTCTCAATAACCTGTCGTTTGCTGTGAGTTCCTGAACTGGCGTGAAGTGGTAAGGGTGTAAATGTTCCGTACCAAGCACTCTCCATGCTCTAGATTGGGACACTCCGAGCATTGTAGCTATCCTCCTTGTACTAATGGAGGGATTACGTCGGACCGTATCTAAAATTCTTTCCTCTATGATTGGGGGTCCTGCAATTGACCTTTCACTTCTTCTAATCTCTAGCTGTCCGTGCTCTCTTAGACGTCGGTGGATTCTTGAAAACATGCTACGACTCGGGCACCTTCTATTGGGATATCTTTCAGCGTAAAGTCTTTCAGCTTCCCGATCTCCACCATTAGCTAAACCGTAGCAGAAGTGCATGTCCGCTAACTCTTCTCGAGAGTATGAGTTTGACATTGTTATGTGTTGATGAGTCAATATTCCAATTGGAAATGGTTGTTTACTAACTATGCGATGTCTTTTATTTACCTTTAGGTTGATAGTTGTTTATTGATCAAACAAGGTATTCAAAAATAACCGAACCTACTTCTTCACAAAAACACGAAAAAATTGGCTAAATGGTCACTTGTGCCATCCCGTAAGGCTAGGTTTTCTTGTTTTTGTGAAGAAGTAGGTTCGGTTATTTTTGAATACCTTGGCAAGAAAAAGTCGTAGAGCCATACGGTTCTCAGTGTTGGATTAAAGATTAATGGAAACGTTGAATTCTGAGAACAAAATTTATATTTAATTACGTAAAATTTTGAAAAAAATTAGTTTTAAAATTATTTTTTCAAATTTTTTTTCAAAATTTTGAGTTTGAAAATTTATATTTTTTAAACTATTCGTTAAAACAATTTAATTTAAAAACAAAATAAAAGGAGAAGTTTTTGGCTTTCCAAAAAAGTATAACACGGTGTTGTAAACGAACCCGTTGATTTTAAATATTTTTTTTTACAAAATAAGTCAATTTTTCAGAAAATTGCCCCTCCCGGCTAAACGGAGGGGAATAGACCCCCCCTCCCATACGATTTTTTTCTTGTCTCAACTTAACCTACACGCTCTAGCTTTTTGGCACAACGCTGGTGAATCACCCTGTATATAAACATATTAGTAAGCAATAAGTCTCGACTCAAGTTTCAAGACAAGAGAATTAAAGTTTTTCAGAAACACCTCAATAATTCCGAGCATTAGCAGAAACACAATATTCAAAACAAAGTCCTGGTTTTCATTATTGAAGAGAATATCTTGAAATAATGAAAACTTGAAATATTCGTTAACGTCATATCAACTCACATAGATCCTGTGTGCACGAGTTATCTCTATATTTAAGCCCCAAAACCCTACTCTCTAATCATTTATCCTTCAATAAAGCAGAAAATATAGAACATTTTACACACACACACAAAACAAACTAATCCTTGACTTGTTCACTCTACTATCTTCTATGCCAATAACGTCGAAAGATCAATATCCTTTAGCGCGTCAAACTCAATTATCGACCATACCAACAAAGTCGACTAATTGCTACGAAACTATACACACAACACACATTCATATACACTATCTTTTACATGACTACACATACAAGTACGAAAATATATAAATTATAAAGACCAACCAAAACGTTTGGGCAATTTCTCATTTAGTCGAGTCGAGATGCCTTTTCTATGCCATCAGCCGTCGTCGTCATAGTTAGCCCTTAAAATTTTCATCTCAATTTTCATTAAATGTTCATCCAGGCTAGAGCATAGTAATTTCCTTTTTCCTGGAATGACGTGTTTTTGGAGCAATTTAACGTAATCAAAAGCTTAAATAAGAAAAAAACATACAGAGAAGTCGACTTTTTTTTTGTTGATTTTGTGAGCGATACCCTATTTAATTCTAAATTTGAATGCCTAACTCAGTTTTGGAGTTGTTTCGGTCTCGCTTTTGTTAAATAAAAAGAATTAAGTCACACAGGCTTCGAAAAAACTTTCTTAAAGAAAGATGTCATACAATAATAGTTTGAAGACTTTTACAATGTACCTAAAAGAGAAATAGAGTGTCAGACTTGAAAGTACACAAACGAATGGTTTCTAAAAATAGGGTAACTCTCAAACTTCAAATTATTAATAAAGCTACTTTTTCTTAACTTCTGTTATAGAAAATATAATAAATCGCTCACCTGTTCTTTCCTGCAGAAGGCTCAATGTTCCATCAATCTCAATGACATAAGCGAGTCAATGAAAATCCAATCTAAGGAAACACCTTATTTATGCAAGTCTTACAAAGCTTTTCTCAAATAGACAGCCCGTTTTTTTGGTAGCTATCACCGAACCTATTACATTTGGTGAATTTGAAGCATGAAACTATTATCTTTTTCAAACGAGATTGTGGTTTCATGCCATCTTTTCCTCTAAAAAAATATATATATATTTTACTTGACCGCTTTTGAATAATCTTAACCCCGTATTTTTGATAACTGATCGCTATTAAAACACTTTTTATTTATCAATCAACAAACACACGACACTTTCGCCCTCATCATTTATTTGAAATTGATTTCAACATGACTTTTGAATTAACCGACCATTTAACTTTACAAACTCACCATCACCACGACCGTTCATGGCAAGAAAAACATGACAGCAAGAAATTGCGAGCTTTTCGAACCGGATTTTTGGTATTAAAACCATCTTTTCTTTAGAAATTAGTTTTGAAATAAGTTGTAACAACATTAAAATATACACATTCACTATTTTTTTCTGAAAAATCGCCCGAAAATTTAATAAAAACCATTTTTTAGTATTATCACCGCACTCCCGACGCGCCTACCACGAAATTCGCCACAAAACTGAGTACTGTGGTCAAAGAGAGAAAGCGATTGATTTCACCATTCAGCACAGTGCTCCTAAAACTGAGTGTGTGCATCGACTAAATCGAGTCATGGTGAATTTGCAGAGGCCAACCGATCCACAAACCAATTTAAATACTGATTATTTTATTTTTACCCAGAAATTTGATATCAAATTTTTTGAATTTTGAAATTTTTAAAATTATACGATATGATCGCGATGCGAATGAGAACTTATTTCCAACACAGTTTTTAAAGTATTATAGTTAAGTTTTGCGATTATTTTAATGATCATGTTATAATTAAATTAGGAATGAAAACGGCCGGTAAGTTCAAACCCAGACATATACTTTTTATTTCATCAGCTTTCAATTTAGCTGTGTTTTTTCGTCAGTATATGTAGAATAGGTCTCGGTAGATAAGAGTTTTTGAGAGAGGCTTATTTATTAGTTATCGAAAACACCTTTAATTTGCCGTATGAAATAAAAGGTTTTCCAATAAGAGGTGTTATTTTGAATAGCCCGCTATTTCGGTAGTTGCCACTTTTGAAGCTGTAATTTTTTTGACATTTGACAATTTAAAACCAAGCCATTAATTAATTAAAATTAATAAAATTCACAATAAAAATGGTGAAAATTTGGCAGAGACGGTTCATAAAACCAGAACATTTTTTGGTCGTCGTAAAGCATCTTGTCGGACCGCAATTCAGAAATTGGTGGAAAAATTTGAGCTGTTGAAACAAGTAAGCGATGAGAAGAACAATGGAAAACATTCCTTCTGTAGCCTAAAGTGTTGAAGAAAACCCAGTTTTGTCCATGTCCATTCCTCGTCGTTCTTCGGAATTGGGCATTCAACAAACGTCATTGCACCATATTTTGCAGAAAGACTTGGGTCTTAAGGCTTACTAAGTTCAGTTAACACAAGAACTCAAGCTGGCCGATCATCAACAATTTCGTGTCTTTGCTGATTGGGTTCTTGAAATGCATGAAAATGATCCGGAATTTCATCAAAAAATCATTTTGACTGATGAGGCCCATTTCCACCTCAGTGGCTACGTCAACAAGCAAAATTGTCACATCTGGGGCTCGGAAAACCCAAGATTTATTGTTGAAAAGCGTCTCCATCCTCAACGTGTAACTGTTTGGTGCGGTTTATGGTAAGGCGCGGTCATTGGAACTTACTTTTTTGAAAATGAGGCTGGAGCAACAGCTACGGTGGACATCGTTTACTTTCAACAAGATGGAGCTACGAGCCACACAAGCAACGAAACCGTCGATCTTTTAGGGAAAAAGTTTCCGGACCGTGTTATCTCTTGAAGAGGTGATCACTATTGGGCACCGAGATCTTGTGATTTAACACCTTGCTACTTCTTTCTTTGGGGCCACGTGAAAGATAAGGTCTACGCCAACAGCCCAGAGTGAATTCAAGACCTCAAAGGTGGATTTCGTGAAGCTATTGAGGGTTTACTGCTGTATCATCATCATCACTTTGGTGATGACAAATTTCATGAAGAGGATATTTTGTTGTGTAAGCGTAGCCGGCCGGCGGTCATTTGGCTAGTATTGTTTTTCATTATTAATAACATACTTTCTTTTTTACATTAAAATAAACATCTGATCATTGATCTCAAAAACTGAAATTTTTCTTTAAATGTCAAAATAACACCTCTTATTGGAAAACCCTGTAGAAGCCGTTCAAAACCTTGAAAATCAGTATCCCGAAATCCTGAAAACTCAAACTCCATAAACATTAAAGGCACAATTTTTCGCGAAAATAAACTTTGAAAACTTCATTTAGATAAGAATACCAGATAGCTAAACATGCTGGCAGTAAACTATAAGTTCTTTCCATTCCCGCAGAGTATAAACGTACAAACAGGATGAGTGTTGTAAATCATAAAGCCTGGGCTTCCGGAGCTTATCGTGCCACATTATTTATTTTAGTTTTAGTTTTAATTTGTGTATTTAAAATATTTAAGCAAAAAAAAAAATATCAAACAAACCTAACATACCCTTTTCGAAAAAGGTTTCAAAGAAAAATAATTATTTTCAATAAATTTTTTTGTTTTAGTTCAACACTTTCTCACTCTTGCCTTTTTCATTTCTCTATTTTACAGGTCACAAAAGGTCGTTTGGCATGGATCGCATCGAAATGGCGAACTAGCTCAGGAAATGTATTGTGATGCATGGATGTCATCATCCATGGACAAGGTCGGTTTGGCCAGCAGTCTGCTGGGGAATAAATTAATGGATGAGGAACGCTACTCCTGCGATAATCAATTTATTATCCTGTGCATTGAAGTTGTGCCGAAGAACCAACGAAGGAAACGGGATCTCGACACTGAAAGAAGGTAGGTTTTTATACACCGAAAAGGACCTATGCTTATATTTAAAACTATGTATGTGTTGATATAAATTTCCTCAGGGAAGTTTGTGAGATTCCATGAGATGGACAACGGTCTGGCTTGGCTATGGCTGGCTGGCTAGCTAGCTTTCACTGTTGCATGTCCTTATTCCAATATTTTCCTTGTGCCATTTTTTTCCATCTCGACATAGAGCCTTAGAGCTCTAAGCTCTCCTATAGTTTTCCCCAATGATGATGGAAGAGGGCTAAACAAACCTTCTGAACGAACGAAATGATGATGTGTATTTCATGGACGTGTCCTTATCCATTCTTCGTGGCGGAAACTAAATTAATAACTGTGAGAGAAAATGGCACAAAAAAAAAAAAAAACAAATCTCTACGGAAATAATGGAGAGCAGGCAATGAAAGTCCTTATTGGATTTTGGTCAATCAGGGCTTTGCCTCTTTTATCAAAGGACGACTGATATATGTGTTGTGTACAGTTAGCTTAGTGTTATCCATATGTTTGGGTATTATTTCGTTTTGTTCTTGCCCTTTGTCTATATACGATTTTTCTTCTTTTTTTTTCAAGGAAAGGATACTATGTTTGAGAAATGATTAGTTCTGATGTAATAATATGATATTGAAAGTAATTTACTAATTTCCGGTTATAAATGTGGTTTCCTGTTTTTGAAATACAAACAAAACAACCCATATATGCGACGTTTGTATGTGTGAAATCAATTTCTTTTCTATTCGATTTCTATTTCTTTTTTGGAATTTCTACATTTTTGTATGAAAAGGATACCAATTATTTTATTTGGTCGGTGGAGAGTGTTACATAATTTATAAGAACGATTTCCTGAAATCAATTATTTGCTAGATCGTACGTGTAATTATTATCTATTGAATTTGGCAAAAGCACCAGTGTCTGGTGTGGTTGTTATTAATTGCAGTTAGAAGGATGATATATGGATAGAACCAGGTAAAGGTTTATAAAAGAAAAAAAGGTGTTTTGTTTCAATGAGCAAGGATAATAAAGATTAAGCTAAGAGAAAGCAAAAGAAATGATGATGTGAGTGGGTTTATGAAAGAGGATTTGTAAGCTTCAAGCTTGTCAGAAGTTACTGGGGTATAAGAAGTATAGTAATATCTAGATTTTCTTGTCTGTTTGTAAAAGTGTGTTCTTTGAAGGCTTTACTGCTTGACTTTCAGTTTTTTCCATGTCCTGTCCATATCTCCTGTTCATGTTTGATGAACTGGATTAATGTTCCTTAAAAGCTTAAAGCAGTTTCATTGTCATAACTTGCAGTGAGTTTGTTTTTGATCCTGCTTCGTAGGTAGGTACCTATTTTGAAACCTAAAAATAAAAGGCAGTTCAAATTTCCACAACGTAATGGAATTGAAAATAGATGTCCAAGATGTAATCAAAGAAGTTAAAGCAGACAAAATACATCAGTGTTTCCTGCTTAATGTTTATACCTATAGTGCGGGGATCAGAATAAGAATATAACCAGGAAGCCAACTTGGAATGAAGACTCCTCATAGTCTCATGGAACCACATACATTTTGGGATATTTGCGAGAAACTTGTGTATAGCTATGTGAATCAAATAGTTTGTCCTTGTCATTTCTGTAAGTTAAAAACTAAAGAAAATACTTCGTCTGAGGTATTAGCGAGATTCTTTTTATTTAAAGACCCTTGTCAATAGAATTATGACATCGTTGAAATGTTTGTCATGGCTAACGCACCTTGAGCTTCATTTGGAACTACGTTCAAAACAAAGTCTAAAAAGGCCAATTTTCCGTCTCCTCTATGCGGGATATTCATACCCTCAATTCGATATTGCAGAATGACAATTACGTCATCTTCTGTGTGGCACCTAGCACCATATATATATCCATATTCAAGCCGTTTGATTTTTTTCAAAAATAAGGGTTTTTTTTTTCTAAATGCCCGAAAGACCTGTTAGTTAAGGAAACAATTGCGTTATCTTTGGTTATTTTTCCTAAACTTTTGTGTTCAGTTAACCAAGTCCTGAGGCAGAAGTCACTGTAAGTTTTCTTAAAAGTCAAAAACTCCTATACACTCACGAACAGTGGTGATTCTCTCGCTCGACCTGACTTTCCATTGATTCAAAGATACGGCGTTTGTTCCGGGTACATATCGAATAGGTCATTTCCAATTTTTCCACAATGTCAGCGTCTCATTCTGTTGACGAAATTTTATAATTTGGACGTGTCTCATAATCGTGTTAACTTGCCTTGGTTTGGTTTGGCATCAGTGACTTAATATTAAACAACAGATCTGACAGATGCCACCAGAACAACATGGCTGCTTCAGACTGTCAACGTTTACCCTATTCAAAAACCATTTCGCTTTTCCTTATTGGAGAAGCCAGGGCCATTGTATTTAAAATCTATAGTACTCCCAATAAGAGGAACGTTTGGTGCCCCTCCTATGGACGAAGTTCACAAAGGCCTGATTAGTGAGTTTGGAGTGGTTGCTGTCTAGATTGCCATGGCAAGCAAAAACAACAATAAAAGACATTTGATGTAAGGTACATACGACAACTAGTGCCGCCATTGACGAAGTTCAGAACTACAAAAACCTTTTCCACGAAATTACTATAAAAATGTAGGTACATCTACATATATATGTATACAATGCCAGGGCCCAATCTTCATTCCCGTATGGAATTCGAAATTTAAGAAACTTTCCAAGACAATTCTCAGTTAGACTTATGTACCTATATAAAAACTTAACCTTAAAAATTTAAAACTTAACATCCTCTCATATAAGTTTTATATAATTTTTTTTTTTTTTGTTAATTTCAGAGGACGAGACTTCGAAACAGCAGAAGAATATGCTGAATATCTGAAAAACATCACTTGAGATTAACTCAATTTGTATAATAAAACCAAACATACCAAATAAAAGCAAGAAAAACAACTAAGAACATAAAAACAAAAATTAAAACAACAACGGAACTGTGCCATAATGAGGAAAACAAAAATAATACATCAAATTAAATAAACGCTCAAAGGTGAATCTTAAACAGCATCAAGAAATTTTGGATATCTACCACTCAAACCAAAAACAAACAAAAACATCATAAAATGGGGCTTTAAATGGAACGAAAACACCTTAACATCAACGTTATACGCTTTTAATTCGAAAAAAAGAAGTCCTGGCCATCCTCAAAAAAATAATAATAATAAAAAAAATAAGACTACCAAATTAACTTTTGTATTAATATTCTCTGTCTCTCTTTTATTTAACAAATAAGTTATTTTACTACAACAAAAAACCATTCTATGTATTTTTTATAATAAATATTATTACCAAACAATATTTATTTAGTAAACCCCATAAACAAAAAAATAATCTCCATATATGCATTTAAATTTGATTTTTGTAACTTTCAATAAATTGCATTTAAATAAAAAATAAAAAAAAAATAAAAAATTAAAACTGAACTAAAACTAAAATATCAAATATTAAAAATAAAAACAAAAACAAAAAAATAAGTGAAACATTAAATTTAAATAAGTTTTTTATACGAGAAATGAAATTTTTTTAGTTAGTATACAATAAATATAAATTTAAACAATAATGTAATAAATACTTAAAGAAAAAATAAAATATTACTTATAGACAACATAAATTATAAATAAATCATAAGCATTAATTATAATTAAAATAATTGTATAATCTAAGCAAAACAAAAACATTCAACTAAAAATAAAATAACATATTCGATTGTACATTGAAAACAATTTAAGTAATTTAAAAACTATTGCATATATTTATAAAAATAATTAATAGTTAATGTATAGATAATTATCTTTTGTGCATTGTTTAAAAAAGAATTTAAAAAAAAATGCAGAAACTTCATTAAAATGTAAGATGAAAAATGAAACTCAGTTGATAAATTAATAATTATTCTAGTCTTAGGGAGATTTTGCGATAGTAAGAATATTTGATAAAGTTTAGCCCAGAATTTTTTTTTGTATGATCTTATTTGGATATTATTAATATTTAATAGAATATTTACTGGTTAATACAAAAATGTTATGAATTTTAGAAAAAAAGTTTTTTTTTTTTGTTGTTTAAATCAATCAATCGGAGAAAGTAATGTCGTTGTTATAGTTCTTAATGTGAATTTTTAAAGTTGGTCATCTTCGTAAGTAAAAGAACAAAGCTTGCTCTTTTTCAGAACTAAGATTATTTCTGAATTAACTAAGATAAGGAAAGAAAAATAGTTTTCGTCAAAAGTTAAAAATATAAAGGAAATAGAATATTATTCTCTACCGCGTCATGTTTTCTTCTTGGATGGCAGCACTGTTCAGACAAAAGATACTTTGATTCAGATGATGTCAATGCTTATATAGTTACGAAGAAGTAGGTTCAGTTGTTCATTTTTTCATTGAGAATAGAACTCCGAACAGAGCTTGGGCATATCGAGCACGATCTGAATATCGTCTCAACCAACGAGTTCCTAATAGCAGTCAGAAATATTCTTGAAACGCATTTACTGGCTGCGCACAATGGTGTAGCAGTAGCAGTAGCACGCAGCAATGTCAAAGTAAATGCCAGAAAAAGTAGCTCACAAAGCAGCATACACGAATACAATGTGTAGCACTGAACTCAAACAAAAATCATGTCTGCCATTTTGGTTTGTTGTTGTTTTGCAGCGCAGCAGGTCGTGAAGTTCAAGTCGAGTCGACTTCTACTTCAGCGACTCTCTCTGCTGCATCTGCTACTTCACATTGTAGCCGTGCAATACGATTTATATACATTTAACTTTGACATTGCTGCGTGCTACTGCTACTGCTACACCATTGTGCGCAGCCAGTTAAGCATTTAGCTCGTATCGTACGCCATTTTATTTATTTTTCTTACATTGTCACTTGTCAATTTGGCATGCATTTGCATCTTCTTCACCTTTATATTTTTAGCCATAGAGCGCGCTCTGATCCAGCTCTGATCGCACTCTGGAGAAAAAATTGAAACACTAGTTCTATGCTCTGAAATCTTTAAAGCAAAAAAGGAGCATTCATTTTTGAAACAACTTAGGCTCTGTTGTGAAGTGCACGCACTGGTGTACTACCTGTGAAAAAATCAGTGCAGTCGTTTGTGTTTGTTTTAATATGGAAAATAAAGATTTGTTATGAGGTTAGGACTGATAAAATAGTAAAACTTAAAATGGTTTGCGTGCGGTTTTGCTAACACTCGAATTTATTTTCCCAAATATCAAAAAAAAAAACTTTTTTTTTTTTGATGGCACAAGTTCGGCGTGCTGCTCCAAGAACCTCCTTCATATAACTCTCCAGCCGATTCGGTCTTGGGCCAGCCGTCTCTATGTTCGTACTCCAAGAAGTCGAAATATTTGTATCGTCAGTATTTAACGAAATAAAAAAAAGATCCTCCTCCACATGGTTGCTCCATCGAAGATGAGGTCTACCTTGGCTTCTGACTCTCTCTGGTTTGGCGTTGAAAATCTTCCGAGATAAAGTGTTGGTGTCCATTCATTCTGTTTGGCCCAGCCATCTTTGTCTTTGAATTCGAATTTGTCTGGCTAATGTATCTTCCTCGCCAAATGTTACATTCTATGTTTGTTTTGTTGTTGCTGGAAAAGATTTCTATCAGAATCTGATGATGGACTATGGTCTTCGATGTAGTTTAAAGAACAATGCATTTCAAAATAGAAGTCAAAACTCTACTAAATGTATGAATAAATACACATTATATGCATCTCTTTGTTCAGGCAGTGTCCACTCACACGCAACAGTTTCTTTGGTGTCACTCTGGAGTAGGTGGACCACCTTACGGGATAGAAGAATTTCAACGCCCTACGAGTTTTCGTATTCAGTCACACATCTTACTCACACAATATCACAGTTTGTGCAGTTATTTTTTATTTAAAAAAAACATCACCAGTGTCGACACTGGTGAAACTGACCAAACTGGTAAGACTGGTGAGTACGAATAGACACTGCCTATGTGATTAAGTCACAACTGTCAAACTCTTGTTCCTTTCTTTGGATATGAACGAAACTTAACGAAAATGCCTTCATGATTATGACTTGTAAAAACGGATTGTGTACCTATTTTTGACGAGCGACTGGCAATGTCATGCCTATTAATTATGTTTGGCCCGATGTACGATCCTTTTGAATAGTTGTTTTTTGAATTTCCAACAAGGACATTTGGAATTATAATTTTGCTGTTCTCTGTTCACTTAGAAATGTTAGCAAATATGGTTTCGAGTTTATTTTTCGAAAGAAGGAACAACTCTGGTGCAGTTACCGTTCTTTATAAGATATAACGTTTTGACAAAGAACTCATAACTATTATGTACAGATAACTATACGATAAACATTAAAAATTCATATTACTTTATGAAACATCCAACAAGAAAAAACAGAAATTAAAAAAGAAAACATATTGCGTATTCTTACACTGCCAAAAAAAGCAACAAAAATGCATAAAAAAAAGATTCTCCTAAATAAAAATTATTTTCTCTTATAAAGAAAAATATTAAAAAATAATTACAAAAACAAATACGTAGTTAGAATGACAACGGCGCAATACGTTTTGTACATAATATAGGTACCTACAAGAAATAAAAATCCAATTTTTAGTTAAAAAGTTGTTTAGAATCTTAATTTAATAAAATATGTAGTAATATTATTTCTAGTCTAAGAAAAAAATCATACATTTACCGAAACCCTCTTTCCCCATCATAATCGTGTATGTAGATGATATTAAATTTAAAAAAAAAAAAACAGAAATAAAATAAACTTCTAGCGATAGTCCAGAAAAGGATTCATATCAAAATGGCAATAAACGAAGTTTAAAAAAAAATAAAAATTTAAACATTTTTATCACCACATTATAAAAAACTGAAGAACAATAAAAGAACACAATGAAAAGAAATCAAGTTGAAAATAAAATTTCAATTCCATAATGTATAAATCTATAAAAATATATATAAAAAAAAAAAACAACCCATTCAACATGAAAATCAACTCATTTTCTCCTTATGAATAAGTTTTTAATTGTAAAGAAAAGATTAAAAATAAATAAAAATATAAGTAAAATCAACGAAAGGATGCCTTTTTTTGTTGAGTTAAGGACGATGCTGATTCGAGCTGAGCGACAATTACACTTAAACATTATGGAATGGCTTTCCAGGTTTTAATTAATTGGTTTTTTGCAAGGATGAAAATTGTTTCGGTGTTAACTGTTTAAATAATGAAGTAAGTTGCGAAGGACCATATTACTGAATGTGAATAAGTAACTGCTAAATGCAAGAACATCACTGCATGAAGGGTTTTCAACGCTCTCCTGGTAATCTGTCTCGTTCACGGAACGTAATAGCTCCAAGTTGATAGTATGTAGATATGTCCACTTGCTTGGCAGACGCTTTATACAAAAATTTGTGTTCAATAAGATGTCATTTTTGTCGACACTTGCGAAGCTGGTGACACTAGTGCATTCAAAAGTAAAAACGTGTATACCAGTTATATAGTGCACGTTCCTCCTCAACCTCAAGAAAAAAACGAAATTGAAATACTTCAGGAGCGCATTTATTTTTGTTGGAGATGATAAGGGCCTTAGACTTCTTGTTATTAAGAACGTTTTTACTGGACTTAAGACAGCACTGAACCTTATGTTCAATAAAGTATTTTACTTCATTTTGCTTTTAATTAAGTGTAAAAAAAAATCTCAATATACTTTCTTCAAGATAGAAATAGACCCATTATAGGGAGGTATATAAAGCTCAACTGTCATATTTGAATGTGAATGAAAAAACCAAGCTTAACAAAACGGAGCTAATCTCTATTAAGGTTCGTGTTAAAGGATTTTGTATATGTATTATGTTGTTGGGAATTGCTCGATGATTCCTATTAAGTTTGGACTTTAACACTTCTTAATCGTCTTATAATGTTTTATTCAAAGCTCTGTTCTTTTTTATGAATTCAAAGCAAAGAGAGTTTTAAAAATATCCAAAAACACTAAGACCTTCCTTTTGCCCGCATTAACTAAATATGATTTAAAAGTGAGATTTTGTCTCTATGACATTATCAGAAACATTGAATCAGATGATAAAAGCTGAAAGACAATAACTTTAACTTGTTGAAAAAAGCTCAATATATGTTTTAAAAACTCGTGAGCCTTAATTTTCAGAAAACGTCCCTGACTCCGAAAGTTTTCGAAATATTAAGCATAGCCGCTTTGCTTCACACCATTTATTACTGTACATTTCATACTTCGGCATCAAACATCTCAAAAATTAAAGTTCTTACTTCAAACCAGCATGATTAAGAAGCTTTAAGTTATGAAAGCCATTCAAAGCTGAGAGAAAAGCACATTTAAAGCTCTTCCGTTGTTCAACCCGAAAGCTGATATGCAGCTCCTACTATACTTTTTATAGCAATATAACATAAGCTTGTAAAGCTTTTTTTAATTTTCCATAAATCATTGAACAATGTTAACTTTAAGCTCTTGTATTATATACAGGGTGCTCATTATGAAATGTAAAATACCTTGAAATTTATCAACAACATTAGTGTTTTTAACTGTATAACAGTTTTTACACTTTCAATAGCCGTTCGTACTTAAAGTACTGCCATCCCCGGTTCATATAGCGTTAGAAAATTGGGAATAGTCAAGTGTATGGTGCCCTCCACTTTCAATAAGACAAATTTTTCAATATAATAATAATCGTAGCTTGCAAGAGGAACAAAGGATTGATTTTTACATTGAAACATTCTCAATCGCATGTTTATTTGATATATGTATTATTATAATTCCAATCACATTTTTGTAGAATTTATTTTTTAATTCCAATTCCATACCAGTACCAGTACTACCTTATGTTCTGCTATTGGTACTTAATTTAATATAATAAGGGGCCAGATAAATAGCGATCAGAAAACCCAAACCGAAAAAAATTTCAAATGGAAAACTTAGTATATTATAATCCGATTTAAAGCAGGAAATATACGATACAATCATCGTACCGATATTCGTACAAAAGTTGGGTCGAATGCGATGATTGTATCGTGTGTGTAAACGAAATGATCCGCTGTACCGATATCGCATGGTCGAATGCTTTCTAGCGGAAACCAGATGTCGTCGTACTTCTGCTTTCATGAAATCGTCGTACTTCTACTTTCATGATATCGCTAACGATATCGGTACGACTCAGGTCTGTACGATGATTGTATCGTGTATTTCCTGCTTAAAACTCAAATGCTACACTCATCGATTGATCGATGGCAATCAACTCAGAGAATTTATTTTGCAAATAAAAATTTTGAATTGAAATTTTATTTCTGTAAAAAAAATTGTATACCTATTTGTTTTTCTGTTATACGTATAAAAGAAAAATAAAAAATTACATTTTTAACAAAAAGTATTTGTTCAATTAATATTATTATGAACAAAAAACATTCTCTGCATTGATTGCTACCGATCAGTGCAGCATTTGTCTTAAAAAGCGAATCAGAACATCAAACATTTTTCATTTGAAAATTTTTTCGGTTTGGTTTTCCGTATCGCTATAACTGGCCCCTTAGGGGCTAGTTATAGCGATACGGAAAACCAAACCGAAAAAATTTTCAAAAGTAAAATTTAGTATGTTATGGTTCGATTTAGAACACAAATGTTACACTGATCGATGGCAACCAACTCAGAGAATTTATTTTGCAAATCAAAAATTTAATTGAACTCGCACTTTTTGTTTAAAATGTATTTATTTATTTTTCTGTTATATGTATAAAAGAAAAATAAAAAACTACATTTTTAACAAAAAGTACAAGTTCAATTCAAATTTGTATTTGCAAAATAAATTCTCTGAGTTGGTTGCCATCGATCAGAGTAACATTTGTGTTCTAAATCGAACCATAACCAACTAAATTTTCCTTTTGAAAATTTGTTCGGTTTGGTTTTCCGTAACGCAATAACTGGCCCCTTAATAAGCGGTGTGGTGTGTTTATGACACCAACTATATTTTGTGACAGCAACTGAGTAGGCCACTGATGTGTCAAAAACAAAACACAATAAACAACAAGTAAACGTTTGAACAGCTGTCAGATAAAAATGTGTTTATTATTTTATAGGTAAGTTATATTGTAATTAAATAAACACTTAATTAAAAACACTTTAACTTCTAACAAAGAACAAATAAATGATTTATATTTATCACAAGGAAATGGAGTTCGTTTTTATTCGTTGACTGCCGAGGATGATTTTAATTTTCAAACGATGCTTCTAGATTCTAGAACATTGGTCCTTGGATATTTTTCAAACGAACAAACAAACTTAGTGTTTGGTAATTAGTGAAAGTATGTTTATTTCGTTTGGCAAGTTTGGTTTTTGTATTTTCATTCATTTGTAGTGGCGCAACTGTCGACACAGTGTCGCCACAGCGGAACGTTATGTGCGCCATCAATGGCCGAGGTTCATAATCACTTCATTGGAGAGTTAGGAGTGGTTTTTGTCTAGATTGCCATGGGAAGCAAAAACAAAAATAGACATTTGAGGTAAAGTAGATAAAACAACTAGCGCCTCCATTGACGAAGTTCACAACTGAAAAAAAACTTGTTCCATGAAATTACTATTAAAATATATATATACAATGGATCAACTGACGTGTTCCTCTTAAACCACTAAGATCGTCTACAGACGGTCATCATCAAAATCCAGTTAGATTCAAATTCAAACATTTTCGCGCCCAATCAGAAAATCCGTTTCTCATCGTTGACTAAAATATTTAACGGTGACAATTTGAGGTTGGGAAGTACGGCCAAGATTTTTGTGAAATCAGACGTGAAAATCATTTGTGATTTTAGTTCAAATTAAAATTAAAAAAAACTACCTTCATCACAACAAATATCCACAATAGCTCAATATAAGGAGGTGGTAGAAACGCCACAGGATGAAAAAGCTATTGCTGGTGAAATACCAGAATTAATTCTAAGACGGCAAGACTCAGGAACAATCACTGCAAAAACCCTTGGATTTCTTCTCTTATTTTTTAACTGACGATATCATCGATTTGATTAGCCTTTAACCGAGCCGCAATCACAGAAAACTTGAATACACAATTCAAAGTTGATAAGCACGGAATTCGCCGATACATAGGGGATTTGATTTGTATGTTAAATTTTTTTTTATTTGATGAATCAAAACGGGCCAAAAAATGCCATGTCGGTTATGACCCCAATTTTCGAATATGAAAAGTTTCGATATATTTGGTTGAGCTTTGTTTCAGTTCTTAAACATGCTCGTTAATGTATCGACGAACAAATGTGTTCAACCAAAATGGCTCATCACTTACGTCAATATGCAAATTATCCTTGTAGTGGTTCCACTGACAGACTCTAAAATAATGAGCGCAATGACATATCAGAATTATCAGAACCATTTTTACTACCTGTGTGTGCTGTGTGGTGTGGTGAAGGGAAGTGATCCAGTTAAACGAGTGAAGTTGACATTTACACGACTGTAATTTATTATAATTGTAATTCTAATTCAAACAATATGCCTGTAAGACCCAAAGTCTTTTGAATGTAAACTCCTAGGCGCATAATTTAAAAGGAAAAGAAAGATAGGAAAGAATTTTTGTTGATACAATGGATGGAGAGTTAGGTGGTATTTTTTATCTCACGAAAATTAAACTGGTGGCGTCTATTTGAAGCTGGGAAAATATTGAAAAATTGCTGCCCAGGATGTGGCTCCAACCCACAACTCTAGGTACCATTGCCACCTGCAAATGACATGTTGCCCAGACTTTCTGCAATTTTTTTTTAGTCATTGTCATTACATATTACATGGAAAACATTATGATATAGTGTAAACTGCTTAGTATATAGTAGACGGTGTTGACAGAACTTGATTGGCTGGATATTGGCTAACCATTGCCACTATTTAACGGTATAGAAATACAATATAACTGACATTCCATTGACTTACCAATTGTTCCTGTGAATATTTTAAATACTTAAAATAGTTTAATCTTTAAAATTGAAACAAAATTCTTTTGTTTTTAAATACATTTTTATTTCACCACTTATTTTAGTATCATGTATAAATTGTATAGAATATCATTCTGTGTCATATATTTAACTCTTTCCATAATTAATAAATTTTAAATAAAACATCAATGCTGTTTAGATTTGGAAATTTTTGTTGTAAAAAGTATTTTAAATCTTTGGCATTCATGTAAGTGTATTATATTTTAAGTACCAGTAAAGCTTATGAAAGAACATTGAGATGATAATGATAGATAGTATAGGTACACATTTATTTTATTATAAAATAATATCTATTTAGTTAACATAGTATATACCCAGAGTGAATATTTCATGGGTGTGGATATTTAAAATAAAATATTCTTTTTATGTTTCGGTGGTAATCGTCACGATTGATAAAATACTTTCTTTTGCTTCTTGAAATGCGATATATCACACATGGTAAAATAAAAGAGTCTGAACAGATAAAAACTTAATAGAATAAAAAATTAGTAACATTATTTATATATAATTTATTGTAGACATAGACATGGTTCTGGTAGCAAAATCTAAAACAATAAATTATCTTCTAATGATTTCCTAACAATGACGTCTAAGCTTTTCTTCTTGAACTAGTTTTTTTTTAATGAATCTATGTACGAATTTATTGTGATATCGTTTTTTTGGTTTTGCTATTTTAAATTTAATTTTATAAACGTATTTATCAAATACTAATAACTAACAACAAATACATTGATCCGTTCATTTTCTTGTATATAATATTTTTTTTTAATAACTATGTAAATTGTATTTACTGACTGTCCTTACATAATATAATAAATATTAAATATGATATATACTTTATTTAATATGTCGATTAAATATGTAAGTAATTTTTTTTAACAGTTTTATGATTAGTTTATGTTTACATTAAATATTATCATTAACACAGTAAAATTGTTTCTTTCGTGATAATTATTATCTTTCTACCATTTTTTTTTTACAATTTTTGATTATTTTTCATTAAAAATTTTATGTTGCCTTACAAAAATTTTTTATCAACATGGTGGTTATGAACAATTATTTCGACCAGTATTTTTTTTTTCTTAAAACAATTTCAATGACTTTATTTGATTCTGCAATAATTTAAATATTGTAAAAATATTATTATTTAAATATTAACAGACAGTTAACAATTTAATTTTTGTATTAATCAATAAATATTTATTTATGCAATGAACAATATTAACTCCTAATTTATTTTTTACTTTAATATTTATTTTTAAATGGTAAACCAATGATATGAATTTAAAAAAAACTGTCAAGTATAACAAAAAATCACTTAATTAGAGCGATGTTTTGGTTTTAATTTTTCAAAATTCATTTTTGTTATTGTCTTCCAATTTATAATTTTAACTTTAAAGATTAACAAACTTAATTTTTTGTCTTGATTTGCTTGTTAAAAAGCTTTAACAAATGTTTTGAAGTCTAAATTACAGACAAAATGAAAGAATAGAAAGACATTGCCGGAAAAGAAATTTAAGACACAGTCTTGGAAAACGTTAGGAATGTTATGATATTTTTATTCAAAAATTTCAATATCCCTGTAGTTGCTGATCTCAAAACTATGTGAACCAAAATTATACTTTTACCAAAAGCTTGTGTGTCAGCCAAATAATCAAACTAACGACAAACGTTGGATCCATCGGATCCATGGGCTTGGGATTATATAAAAGGTAACTATGGTATCTTAAGCCCTTAGGAACATAGGGACAGCTTGTAGAAAACTTAGCTAGCTGGAAAGCTCATGAATCAGATCTTCCAGAGATGCGATAGGATGGACCTCACTTAAGTAAAACAGAAAACTGTGACTTTTACTATGGAAACTGGCATCTTTATATGAAAGGGCGATTTGTTTGGGTACCGTTACGTTGTCAGAGAAACTTTCAGACAAAGTTCCTTGAGTTTTTGAAATCAGAAAGAGAGAGAGAGACGACAATCCGTATCATGGGCAAATTTCAACACGAAAACTTAAAAACCATCTTACTTTTACAAAAGAGAAAAACCAAGAAAAGTTTCTAAGATCTTCTTTTCGAAGCATGCGAAACATGCTTAAAACTTGATGTTTAAATTGTCTTGGGAGGCTTTTACCCCTAAAACAAATACAGAAGAAATCTTTGGTATAACGCGGCCTTTATTAGACCACCTGCTATAACAACTAACTCCTTCACCCAATAACTACGATTTCTGGGGTGCCTCACGTTGGGCGCCACTTAATAAAAACATCACTAAGTCGTCTCTTTATTAATACATTGCTCATTTTAGAATTTCTTGCGTGTGATAGCAAGTGACTACTAGGGCTTGACATCTCCACGGATTCATATCGCTTACTCTTCAAGCATAAAAGCGGTGATTGTGACGTTGCGGGATAAGGCTATCCAAATGGAATCAGCAGCCGATTTATCAATATCAAGCTGGAATTTAAATGAATAAACTGGTGCCAACTGAGGATGCAATCCTCCGGACTGGACGTTAGCCGTTAATTTATATCAATTTTTTTTTAAGCTTAGGTTGAGGCTATTTATTGGGGATTATGACTTATTTTAATGGAGGTTACAGCTGAGATCAAATCTAAATAAACGGGAGTTCCAAGTTAACTAGTTGACATTTTCTCGATAATATCGGTAACATTGCTTTTCAAGCTACTTTTTAGAGACAAGGCTTTTAAGATAATATTACATAGTGATTGATTCTCAAGCTGAGCTTTGGGTGTTAATAATCTGGGGTTCAAACCGTAGTACCACCCAATGTATGTGTTCCAAGCTGGAACTTTAATGTTCATATCAGAGCCACCTTTGTATTAAGTTCCCAAATGATTTATTCTCTGGCTGGAAGGCTACGGACCTGGAACGGTTTTGAGTGTCTTCAAAATAATTTTCGGTTATGAATTCTTAGAAGACTCTGATAAATGTATATCCAGAACACAAGTTCCGGAATAAGGTATTTAAAATAAGCAACCCCCTCCCCCCCATCACAATCTACTTTTTAATATTCAAATAAAACAAATGACAATGATATGCCTACAAAATCCTTCACTTGAAACCTAAAACTGCTCCACCCGATCCAAATCAATTTGTGAAAAGGATACCCTTTCCACACTTGGCGTAACTTCAAGATAAAATTTCAATTTAGCCATCTCTCAAAAAATATAAAATCCCTAATCTTGTCTGAAGAAGTGCGTTTATCCAAGAAATGAAAATATTAACCCACCCTATTACACCTTATACTCCTTCCTCAGTCCTCACCTTTATTTATGTAAATCATCCTTGGGAAAATAATAAATTTCCCCCTTTCACTGCTTTCATGACTTTCATTCACCACCACGCCATCAAAAACTCTGCTGCTGCTGATTTGGCAAAATGCCGCTCTTCTCATGCCCAAAATGAAATTAATGGTACATAATTCGCAAAGCGGCAAACAGCGAAAAGGTGTGATGTGAATAATATATTTCATTTTAGTTCAGCCAAAATTTACGTGTGAAAATGCAAATCAGTTGGTGGTCCGTCATCCTTGTGTGCAAAGAAAAAGAAATAAACCTAAAATAACTTAACGAAAAAGATATAAAGCCAGCCCAGGATAGTAGTCGTAATTTTCATAAAAAAAAAAGAAACACCTCGAACCATATTTTCCATAGGGAATCCTTCCTAATATCTACACAAGGGAAGGGATATCTAATATTGTATAATAAGACGTTACATGGCAAGCTTGAACGTATATATTTATGGAAATGAGGTAAGATTGAAGGGTCCTGGTAACATAAACCGGAAATTTTTGACCAATTTGTGGATGATGAAGAATGTCGGAGGTGGGATGTTATGACAAACAGATGGATCTGCAAATGTTAGGAAAATAAAAAAGAAGTCATGAAAACCCTTGCAAAAAAATCCTTTGAAGAAAAAAAAAGGAAACTGGAAAGGAAGATCCCTCCTTTTTCTTATTTCTTTTGTGTGGTTTTTTTTTCTTTTGTTATAATAACCCCACTTTAAAAACGCAATCGAATTTACATTTAAATCTACATTTTAAGCTCAAAATACCAAATTATTGCAAAACACAACCACTTGTATTGCGCCCCATGAAACCTGCCGCATCTGAGCCAACTCCTTCACCCAAGGAGCACGTTTTGCTGCGCATTATCATCAAATCCGTACGAATGCTGGGGCGCCTCACGTTGGGCGCCACTACACCACAAGCATCACTCAATCGTCGTTTTATCGACAGTGTGCACTTTTTGGATCGATTTGAGGCTGTGTGTGGTGGTGGCAGGGTGCAGGGTGATCCAAAAGCTGTACTAACACGTTTATGATGGTTAGGGGCCATTTCCAGTGGTAGATTCGCCGCCAGAAACAATTCGTAAAACATATCATCGACACGTATATTCTTTTTGGCTGAGCATTCGACAAATACACAACATGCATCCTGACCCGCACAGTAAGCCATTACTTCTTCAGTCTGAACGGTTCTATTGAAAGTCGAAAGTTAAAAGGAATAAAGGAGAGAAGAGCAAAGATAAATAAAAGTTCAAAGTTAATGAAATAAAACAGTAGGAATATTGTTTTTACTTACTTCATATCTCGTTCACATTTGTTGCCAGCAATAACCATCGGCACTTTGGGTAGATTCTTTTTCGATCGTCCACCCGACTGTGCACTCCATTTGGTCTCGAGGATTTGTTCCCGCAACCGGACGACCTCTTCAAAGGATTCTCTTGAGTCCATACTGAATACGAGGACAAAGATATCGCCTGCAGAAAATGAAAACAGAACAATTATTGTCAGTAGTTGGAGAAGTTGTGTTTTCATGAAAAAAATAATAATAAAGGAGGAGCAGGATGCCAGTTCTTTGTGTGTGTCCCTTTTTTTATTCCAAAGGGAAATAAGCAATTGTGTGTTTCGGGGAAGTAGTTTTTATTTTTAATGAAATCATGTTTGTATTTCTTTTTTATTTTTCTTCATTAAAATTCAGTATACTCGTATAATGATAGATGCTCCTTTCAAAAAATGTCTTTTCATGGAAGGACATTTTCAATTATTTTCGAATCACTTTTATTTCACTGAAAATATCATTTCAATTATTCTGACTTCTGACAAAACATTTGAATTCATCCTCCTAGCTCCTAACTTTCAATTTCTAATTTCTCAAAAAGGACCTCATAACCAAATATTTACTTTAATGATTTTTTTAAAGCTTTAAGCGACTAATGGCGTTTTTGACTAAGCACATTTTTTGCGAACCATTTTCGAAAAAAAACATTAAGATTTCGAGGGTTGCCTGTGTTTTGTGATTTTGCGGTTTATTCCACATATTCCTCCTCCCTTTGCTGGAGTTATCAAAAAGTGCACATTTGGTTGGTTCTTTGAGAAATAAAATTCAGATAACCAGGTGATTTGGAGGAAAAAAAAACCCACTCATGAGAAAATTCTCATTAAAAAACCTTTAGTCAGCGTAATTACGTGTGTAATTATATCTCTCGTATATGTGGCTGAAGCAAGCAGACATCATTACGAATGTTCTTTTCACAAGGACCACGGACGTCGCGACGCTTTGAGTCGAGTCATCGTCGTCAGTTTTATGGCGGGAACATGTCTAAACCATAAAAAGCATTTATGAGTCTGACTTCCATTTAAATGTTAGGATAAGCTCGAGAGTAGAGGTTTTCCTTTCAAGCAGATGATTTAATTGTAAAAACGAAAATACTAGAAGTTATGCTCCTGTTTGTTGGAATAAAAAAAATAGCCAACCTTAGAAGGGGAAATAACTTTATTGCAGAACATTGTTCCCATGATTAAACAACAACTAAAAGCTGTCAAGCTGTCAGCCAGAAGAAAAGATGATTTGGAAGAGAACGGTTATGTTAAGCAATACAATAATGCTCTCTATAAAATATGCATTATTTATAACTTTTCAAATATTTTTTGAATAGGCCAAAACAAAGTTATAGGTCTGACAGCTCAACGATTACAGTTAAAATGGAACCATCTTAGAGAGACTGCTGATAGGGATCCTTTTTTAAGACAGCCAATCTAAATAGTTAGAAGAAAGAGGATTGGATATTTGACTGTAATGGATTTCAATACTGTCATTTTTTTTTTTTGAAGTTTTTACAGGGTTACCATATTGAGCATAATATGATAAAACATACGTAGGACTGCTGTTTATTAATTAAGATGTGATAGTGAAAAAAATATGCCAACTGAAATAATTTGAAGTTTTCTTTTTCCACTTCGCCAAATAATGTTGCTTCTTGTTACAAGTGCCTAAACCAAATTTGTTGTTTGTATTTCTAAGCAATTCGAACTTATACCTGTGACAAACTGCTGGTATTGGTATAGATACCATGGTATTCGAGTATACCATCTATGTGTCATCGAATACCATGGTAATACCACGCGAGCAACATGGTATTACCAATCATTTTAACGACAGCAGCGCCATTCTTCTTAAGTGAAGCTATTTGAGGCTGCTTTAACAGCGACCCTCTGAAATTATTTGTTGAGGTTTGCTTGTAAACAATGTGCTGTCAACATATACTACACAAATGTGTGTCACCCTCTATGGTATTGCAAATAAAATGGTATCTTTACTATGGTATCGATACCAGCAGTGTGTCCGTGCTATTTTATTCATTCAAAGGAAGTAACTACTGGGACTGGCTATCTCTTCTCTAAATCTTATTACATTGGTCCCTGATTTTTCAGCAATAATTTAAGTCTATATTGCACAAAAAAAAAACAAAGCTTTAAAAAAAGCTTTATAATAAAAGCCAAAATCAACAGCGCTTGACAATGCTTCAGTGGATGTAGTACTTGGTTGCATAACCTAAACGTTGTGGGTTCAAACCCAAAACCCAGCCCAAACACAGCAATTTGAATTTTCCCCCCATTTTCAACTGGATGCCACCCGTGGGATTTTCGTGAGATAATTATCACCTAAAATCTCAATGCACTGTAGCCAGTGTTGGCAAGTAAGTTACATGAAGTAAGTTACTCGTTTAGTTACGCGTAACTAATATGAATTAGTTACGCCCAATATTTGGCGTAACTAATGTAACTAATGTAACTAAATGTAACTAATTGTAACTAAATAAAACTAACTCTAACTTAATAATAAAAAATAAAAAAAATCACATTTCATCCTGAATCCCAATCGACTATTGATTCTTGGAGCATACAATGGATTTTTACTTACATTTAAAGTTTTCCCTTCTTTCTTGAGATTCCTGGACATTTCTTTGTTTATTGAGATTTATTTTTGTATGGTTAATTCAGATTTGATCTAAGATTTGGTCTCAAATTCCAGATTTGGCTCGCCCAAAGGAAATCAAACGAGATCTATTTTGTTTTATTATTTTTAAATTTTTTTTTGCAGAAATATAGTAATTTAAAAATGTTTTCCTTGCCAGGTTGCTGTGGCCACAATTGGCAGCTGGCCCGACGGCAATATCAATCATCCAGCTTTGCCATAAAACAGTGTAGTCAATCGTCATTCGATCGGGTTTGTGGACGGAACTTTTAAATTTCAATTTAACATGAAATGTCAGTTTTTGTATTTGAAAAATTCTATTAGTTAAAGTTAGTTACATTTAGTTACAATTAGTTACATTTAGTTACATTAGTTACATTAGTTACATAAGTTACGTGTAACTAATTAAAATTTCAAAGTTACGCGTAACTATCCGACACTATAAGCTCACGGCCAGTGTTGGATAGTTACGCGTAACTTTGAAATTTTAATTAGTTACACGTAACTAATGTAACTTATGTAACTAATGTAACTAATGTAACTTATTGTAACTAAATGTAACTAATTATAACTAATAGAATTTTTCAAATACAAAAACTCACATTTTATGTTAAATTGAAATTTAGAAGTTCCGTCCACAAACTCGATCGAATGACGATTGACTACACTGTTTTAGGGCAAAGCTGGGCCAGCTGCCAGCTGTGGCAACGCCAACCTAGCAAGGAATACATTTTTAAATTACTATATTTCTGCAAAAAAAAATTTCAAAATAATAAAACAAAATAGATCTCGTTTGATTTCTTTTGGGCGAGCTAAATCTGAAATTTGAGACCAAATCTGAGATTAAATCTGAATTTACCATACAAAAATAAATCACAATAAACAAAGAAATGTCCAGGAGTCTCAAGAAAGAAGGGAAAACTTCAAATGTTAATAAAAATGTATTGTATGCTCCAAGAATATAATATTTTATTACATTTCCTTTTCATCAGGAACCTAGTAATTTCAATATGTATTCCTTGCCAGGTTGCCGTTGAACTTGCTTATAAAAGAATTTTGTCAATAGTCGATTGGGATTCAGGATGAAATGTGATTTTTTTTTATTTTAATTTTTAAGTTAGAGTTAGTTTTATTTAGTTACAGTTAGTTACATTTAGTTACATTAGTTACATTAAATACGCCAAATATTGGGCGTAACTAATTCATATTAGTTACGCGTAACTAAACGAGTAACTTACTTCGTGTAACTTACTTGCCAACACTGACTGTAGCACCTTTTTTCCTATTTTTTTATTCCTTCTTTCTTTGCTCGCACATGTTAAATTATTTCAAGGCTATTCATATCCCCTTGAGTGCGACTGCATTACAAAAGAAAATTGAGTGATTTTAAGAAACCACAATGCAAGTGAAATTTTTTCGGATCATTGGCATATTGCACTATTCTTGTGTTTTTCCCTTCTTTACCGGTTCATTTGACTCACTAGCTGTATTGGTGTCCATCACGATCAACTGAACAACAACATTTACATCAATACACAGATCAAAATACACACATACTACATGGTAAGCTGATGCGAGTCATCGGTGGCGTCGGCATATTGCGACATGGGACAGATGAACGAAAAAATTTTAGGTGATGAAAAAAAAGTTTCACTTAAAAAAAAAAAAGTGGCGAGCACCAGATAAGAAAAATGTACATCGGTTCACCCAAGATCACAGAAAAACAGTTTTAAATGGATGTCAATGTCGGGTTTTCAAACCAGAAGTTGAAACAAAAGCAGCTCGTCGGTGACTTCGTGAATGTTGTATATCGAGTACCATGCAATGGCTGTAATAAATGTTACATTGGTACTACCTCGCAAAAAGTAAAGCATGAATCAACATGAAACAGACGTCACCAACAATCGGATAGCAAGGAGTGCCTTGGCCAAGCATGCTGCCACTTACAAACATAATTTCAATTTTAAAAAGGTTCAAATACTCGAACGTGAGAAATTCTACCAAAAACGTATGATTTTAGAAGAAATGCACATAAAAGCTTGTACAAATTGTGTAAACTCTAAAAGTGTAGAATCAAAAAATGTTAGTGATATTTATATGAACCTTTTTAAAAAACTTTCATAATTTTCTTAAAATATTTTAAAATATCCAAAATATTTAAACTACTTATCTGTTTGTAAAATTTGAATCACCCTGTATACGATCCACTAACTGAAGCTTGTCAATTTCATATGGAAAAGTTTGACATTTCCTTCACTTCAAATAATTGTTTACGTTTTGCTGATCAAGTTTGCTTAAGATTTTCGCCTTTTTATTTATTAATTATTATAATAATTTTACGTATCAATGCTAGCTATTTACATAATTTTTGTTAAAAAATATTGTTTATATGGCTGTTGTTGAGAAAGTATCTTTACAGACACAGTCGATATTACTTATACAGTAAGTTAGCATTATAATTTTTTTCAAGTGAAAATTGATATGTATATATACATATGTATAAATGTTATAATTATGAATCCACTCTCCTGTTCCAGGCCCTGAAGAAGATTCTAACCAGAATCGAAACGTCGGCAAATATTAAATAAACATCGACTAAAAAACAAAGACTGCATTTGGCTTTTATTATTATTAAACAATATCTAGCAGTCGGTAGCCGCCACCAAAAGCTGAGAGTGTTTGTCCAAACAATCAAAGGTTTTGCAGAGGAAACGCCTGAGAACCATAAACCTCACCTAGGTGACGGGCTAAGTTTCTTGGAGGATTCCTACGCTGAACCCGCTTACTGAAACAAATCTTGGACAGATCCAGTCACCAACCTGCCAAGATGGCATAAAGTCTGGCATAAACCGGTGAAGTACGTTATATAAAGTGTATCCTATTCTTGGCCTGTCAGATTGAGACGTTTTCAGGAGAGAGCTAGCGCATCCCTTCCTTCTCCGTAAAAACTTTGTTCTCATCCGATTACCCCCGTCCGCACCAGGTATTCCGTCAGCTGAGGACCTGCCTGGGGGGACATAAATTTTGCCTAGGTGGCGAATTAAAATTCCACAGATGGACACAAAGCCGACCCGTAAGCCGATAACGAACTTTCCATGACCTGCCTAGGTGGCATAAAGTCTAGAGTCTGGTCACATTGTCAGATTAAATAGCTCCAACCTGAGCAATTGCTTATTTAAATCATCCCATTACATGCTTCTAATCCTTCGTTAAGTTATTTTAACAAAATGGCGCACATCAGCGCTAATTGGGTTCTTTATAGGAGCTTTTCCAGCTCAATGAAAACCACCATTTCTAGCTTGTCTACCTTGTTTATTTAAGGCAGGAAAAGGTGAAAAGAATTGATTGTAACACTAAGTACTGAAGACCGGTTAGAAAAACATTAAAAAAAAAACACCATTTTGTTATCTTATCTATATTTCGATATTCTCAACTGTATAGAAAGTGATTTTTCTTTTACCTACTGTTTGTGACTTGGAATTTCTTTTTGTCATGGTTAAACCAAAATTAAAGACCAAGCGATTGCTATAAATATTACAAGTTAACGCAACTTTTTTTGTACTGACCCATTTTGATATCAAATAGGTACTGTTGAACCTGATAATTTACCGAATTTTGAGAAGCAGTCGAGCACTCCTTCTCTCTAAATTTTCAAGCCAAATATTTAAATAAATCAACAAACCTTAAATAACTAAGCCAACTATCACGCTGCATAGCTCTACATCCCGAAAATTTTGTTGGAACTGAGTTCTCAAAAATACTCTTAATTACTCCCCATTCCTTTTGTCCATCCTGAAAAGCAACATTTAAGCTTAATCCTCCCTTTTATCATTCCAAATCTAAACAAATGAAAGCGGAAGCAAAAAAATACACCACAAGCCAGCAGTTTTTGGTCAAAAAACATTGCGTCCATGACTTCATTTCCAACAAATAATCGCAACAAAACCATCTGTTAAAAGAATAAAACCACATCTTTCATGGTTTTAATTAATTTAGCAGAAAAAAAAATTAACTTTTTTGTGTCTTTGTTTCTATCCCAAAAATTAGCATTTTCCTCTCCCGGACAGTTTTTTTTGTTTTTTTGTTTTATAAAACTAATTTCCATACTCACCGGTAAGAAATGACAGCCTTCTCATAGCGGGAAATGGATGGTTACCCGAAGTGTCAAGAATATCCAACTGATGAACCTCACTTCGTATCCGATATAATTTCCTGTGAAAGTCTTCAATGGTCGGTGTGTAGGATTCCTCGAATTTTCCACCAAGAAATCTTGAAACTAAAGATGTCTTACCAACTCGTGCGGATCTGGCAAAAAACAAAGAAGGAAAAAAAAACTAATGAATACCTGTGAGCTGTAATTAACCCGATGGCTTTGGCCTTATTATCCTAACAACCCAGGACCATCAGACCAAGACCATCAAAATACCCCGACGCCTAACCTAAGGTGGAAAATCTTGTTTAAGTTTGTAATCTCAAAGACTGACGGACTTTTAATTATGATAATGACTTTTAATAATTATTACGCGTTAGGCGTTTTGTGCAATTTTCTTTTTTTGTAAAATTGAAGACAAAGTTTTTTACACTGAAAATGTTGAATACAAAATTTTTGATATCAATTTAACTTATTTTATCGCCTAAAAAAAAAGCATAAGCACATAAGGAAATAAAAATATCCTTTCAAAACGTTATTATTGTCTCTCAAAAGTGTTATTAAGATTTATGTCCTGAATCCAGATTTGCAGGCAAAATAAAGAAAAAATAAACCTAACCCAGTTTGAAATACGTACTTAAAAAAAAAAACCTTCTAATAATTCGTCTTCAAGCGAAATTCCTTTTAAGAGGCACATTTTATTCACCTAATTTCTTCTCCTTCATTCTTAATGAAACATAATTCAACCAAAACCAACCCCCAAACCAAACCCAAAGGACATCCAGACATCACGCAAAATTAAATCATTCACGTTCAGAATAAAAAAAAAAAAAAAAAAATGGCAGTATAAAAAAGAATTTGGAAAAGGCAAACGGATAGATGGATGAAGAAGATATTGAATGTAGAACAAGAGAATACAATTCACAAAGGACTATATATGGAAGTGAGTGGCATTGAGATATAATATCCTCACTCATTTTCACGCTTTAATTAAGTTTCTTGAGGATTTTCATATAATTTTATTTAAGGAAAGAGAAAAAGAAGATAGATAGGAACAGAGAAAGAGACAAGACATGGAATGACAGGCGTCATCTAGTTGAAGGAACACTTGACTTTAATTCAAAACTAGAATTGATGTTCAGTTCGGGTCAAAAAGCTTTAATATTGTATAAAAGCTTGTTGCTTCTGAAATAAGGACATCACATTTCACATTTCCCGTCATGGTCGGTTGTCCTCCGTCCTCCTTCGCGTCGGTAGTGTCCATCATGCCGAGAATGAATCGAGAAGTTGAGTGTGCTTGAAGGTGATTTTGATTTTCACTCGAGTGAAATCTATAGATTGCCATTTTGTATTTGCAGGGCATTATAAGGATATCAATAGAATCAGGTGTTATGTTTCCGATATTGAGTGACAGATTTTTTAATGAGAATTCATCTGTATTAAGAAGTCATCCTATCAAATGACTTTTATACATCTCTTTGACAACCTTTCAATTTTGTATCATTTCGAAGAAATCATTTCCAAGAAATGTTGATTCTAAAGTTCCTTAAGGCTAAAAAAAACTTCAAGCTTGCAAACCGATTTGAAACTAAAAACGGAAAGTCTTTGAACTTTAATTTTGATATCCTTGATTGGGAGCAGGTAAGATACTGTAATTTGATTTCAAATTATTTTTTCTGATTTTTTTAGGAAGTTCATGGTCTAATTTTTGAGGAAGGAGGAAGAACCTTACGACGAAGGTGGTTGAAACAGTTTTTATATGAATTTTAACTCTAAGATTTTAAAGTAAGTTACCCTTTGTTGGAGATTCAAATTTACAGGCTGCATGACAACATTTCTTATAAAGGACTCATGTTTGCAAAAACCCGGCATCAATTTGCAAAAGGAGATTGTTGTGGTCTCCAAAACAGATCATATTGCGTTAGACAGTAAGCAACCCACCGATATGGATTTCCACTCGTTCCGATGTGGCCATGAAAGATTACGAACAATAGTTAAGAGAAGCTGCTAAACAGCTATCACAGGAGATTGTCCAGACCTATTTTCAACCGTGCCTCCTGTTACCTCTCAGCAAGGGTACTGCCAGAAAGTTTCAAGGCTAACCAGTACGCCATTTAATAAATATTGCCTTTTTTGTGCTTGATTTTTCTAGATGTTTCTAGTAATGGTCATCAGCTCAGCCGCACAACATGAATGTGGAATGCTTATCCACCACCTATCTTTCTGCCCTTATTTTGATATAATTCCTCCTCCTTCACCTTTGAGCGACACGCTAAGACCAGATGTGTTAAGAGTGCCAGCTGATTCGGTCAAGCCAAAATGACGCCCTAACAATATTTTTATCAAGTGTCCTTTTAAATTTTGTTTACCCGGTCAACCCGATCAGTAAGTACCTATCAATGTTTTTCGGGCCAGTTAAGTGAAGAAAGAGTTTAAGAAGAGACTATGAGCTCCAAGGAACTTCTTGATCTTAAATAAATCGAGCTTCAAAGAGCCTTGTCAAATTGCAAAGTCCCTGACAAGCTATGACACGCTATCGTAGACAACTCACAAGTCAACACGAGGTTGTGAGGTCATTCTCAAGTTCCGATTGTCGTGTCAGTAACGCGCCTATGTTAGGAAAAGAATTCTCCAAGTCATAAAGTATGTTAAAAAAATCTTATCATGGCGCTTGGAGGAGAAATTTAAATCCGCTCTCCAGCGTTTTTTCTTACCGTGACGATGTTCTGTTTCAAAAGCTGAAATTTAGTTTTCAACTTCAATTTAGTCTCTGTTAGAATACAGATCCATCGCAGTCAGAAACCAGTGATCTGAAAGTTTGTTGGATATGTGCGAAACAAAATTAATAAACTATGTCCAGTCTGCAGGTTTCAAGAATTCAAATAGTCATATAAATTGTTGTCCCTTAAAATTGCAATCGGAACAGCCGGCGAATAGATTTTGTCAATGTGAAGAACGAACATGCACAGGAACCCGAAATAAAATTGAACTTCTTTGTTTACCTTGAATATTTATACCCAACTTTATGACATTCAAGAACATTATTTGACTTTAGTCGTCGCAGAAACTCACACAATTTTTTTGCAGAATCTCTATAAATTCGTAGAATTTTACAGTACCTAGTACCTTCCATGAGCAAGGTTATGTAACGTAAACAAATACAAACTTCGTTCGCAACGTTCTACTGTGCACCCTGTAAAATATGTTTCAACGAACCAAAAATTACTCCGAAGTCTGCACGAATATGCATTTTAGTTGGAAAATTGTGCGAAATTTATTCGACAGAAAGGTTTTTCATCTTCTCTCTAGTTTTTTTTTATTTGTGAGATGGAATTCAATGGAATAGGGTTGATTTCCTCCATTTGTAAGTTTTTCTTGAAAATTGCACAGAGAGCATGAGTTGGGCTTACAAATGATGTACAATTCAGACAAAAGGCATTTTATTTTGGAACAAAACTATCACAGGATACCAAACCTGCAATAAAAGCATCAAAGAGAAAATACCGTGGTTTTGAAACAGTGGACAAGATTTAAAAAGAACACTGCCGTTCTCAGAAAGTTTGATTTCTAGACGGAAAGTAAAACCTAATTAAAATTTTGTTTTTAGAAATAAACGAAGGATAAAGTATATTGGAAAGAAAATTTTGGAAAATTCGTAAGCATGTTGTGGTGAGATTTACAGTGGAAAAGATTGCTTAATGACTTGAGATTCTTCCGCTCATCACACCACAATTTTACACGTAATTTACTGAGTATAAGAACACCTTCTTTAGCCGCACTAAACGAATATGGAATCCTCGGCCCAACCCATTGCGATACAAAGAAATTCCCCACATAAATGATGGCAGTTCGTTTAAGATATCGGAAACCTTCTAATGATTACGACATTTACGATGTATATTTACGATGTAGCATACATTATTTGTCGGATGATATCGCACCGTTCTGATAATGTGATACCAGCTTAATCAAAATGTTCGTTTCTTCTTGTGTCATTTATCCTGCTTTCATATTTTGGACTCCACCCATTCGGACTTCGAACAGCTTAGCGAATGGGACACTTAGCTTTTCCTCTTTCTGTCCGAAATTAATATCCGAACATTTTCGAACACTCAAACTAATATTTGAAATTTAACTTTTTTTTTATAAGACAATCAAAATTTGGAGTAAGTTCGGAGTTTTGGGGCACTCCATTACGGGAGGTCAGATGATTACAAATAATTTTTTTTACAAATCTGTACTGTTCAATAAATTAGTAATATGCCAAACGATACAATTTAGTATTGTAGGCGACATCCCTGTTCAAACATTAAGTGTTTTTTTTCGGGTGACATCCCTGTTTAAAAATGTAAAGATCTGAAACGTTTAATTTTTCATGTTTCTTGACTTGTTAAACCAGAAAAAAATTTAGCCTCGATTTCTAGAAGAATAAGTCGAAAAAAACTAACTTTCAGGACCCTCAACTGTCAACTTTATGTAAATTCCAAACTGAAATGGTTACTAAATTATATCCCAACTGTCAGACTTCAAGGCCCTTGCTTCCTTAACAAATAATAATTAAATAAATAAAAACCCACCCTCAGTATCAATTTTTTTTTTTAGGATTCAATTCATATTGAGAGTTTCCTGTCCACCCTACTGTCTTGATGCATATTAACCAAAAAAAAAAATACACCCTTTCTTTTAAATAAACTTTACTTACCCCAACATTACAAGTCGATAGCAATTCTTTGCGGGTGGCTCGCTATCATCACACGAGCCCGAACTACCCGGACTGGGACCGGGCCCCTGAACTATTTCATTTGTAAAGGGGATCGGCTTCGCTCCATTTAGCTCGTTGTTTCCACTGTTGAATGTCATATTGTTGTTGTTATTGTTATTATTAGTGCGAGAACAAAACCAGGTGCTACATTTGTTCAATCGAGTGGAACATTCCATCTTGCAGGTCCCGATTCGGCTTACTATATTTATAAAATGGTCCTTTGTTCGACACCAGAATGTATTTGACATTGGAGTGCTGTTGCAGACATTGCCAGGTCGATGGTCAATTCGTGACATGAAAATCGATTTTTTTCCTTTGGTATATTTTTGCACTCTTTGCTTTTTTGCCTGGATTCGGCGTTTTTTTTTTCTTTTTGTATCTAATCAGTAATAGCAATAGCTACCGGTGGAATGCAACAACACGCAGGTGTTAGTAGAGTGGTAGTGGTTGTGGAGAAGTCCTTGGTAGCACCACAGTGAATATTTTTTGTAGGCGCATCATCCAATAATCATGATCCTTCGTCTATGGTTGTGGATGAGGTTGAAGACTTTTCGTTCGGTTTAAGTTTTGCGATATTTCTACTACAGCTATGGCTATGTGTGTGAGTGTGTTTTTTGAAGGGTTAGAGGTAGAAAATGGAATCCAATGAAGAATTCTGATTTCAATTAGTGAATCGATTAGTGAAGCAGCAGAAATCGTTTGTGTAAGTGAAATTTTTGCGTTCGAATTCTAATTGAATGTAAATAATTGAAGAAGGCAGGAAGGGTTCCACAGTTGGCTTGTTCACAGGATCTTTTTTTTTTTTTTCAATTTTTGAAATATTGAACTTTTGTTCAAATTAATGGGAATTCTTTAAGTGCAGCAAATTGGGAGCTTGGTTCATTTTTTCGTTGTCAGCGTACAAATCTGAAACAGACATCAAATGAAAATTAATTAATATTTATGACATGACAGACAGTGTGCTTATTAAGTAAGGTGATGGACAGATGATGATAATGTTTTTGAATTCGAATTTCAAATGAAAATTCAATTGAAATGCGAGTTTCAATGATTGTAATTGATGAGGAATTTTATTTGATGCAATTATGTGATTCCGTGTAAAATATTGCTAACGACACGGCTTCTACTTCATACGTCGACGATTTGTTTAAAAAGAGCACCAACTACATGGATGCATATTTATTCAATTCGGCGTAATTTTTGCATTTTTGCCTCTAAAAACGTCATTTTTAGATCTTTTTTGTTCCCTTTGACATTTAGCCCACAAACAAGATACATATTTTCAAAACCAATCAATAATGTCAAAAGTTGTTGGAAATAGTGTTTAACTTTAAAAAGAATAAACGAGAGCTATTGTACGTTTGCAACGAATTGTTGGATACCTACATTATTCCCTATTTTTACTAACGATTATAGGTAGGTACTAATGCGATGACATAACGTCGACGGACATAATGTCCATGGACATTATGTCTGTTTCAAGTAGACACAATGTCCATGGACATTATGACCAATTGGAAATAGTCATAAGGTCCAAGAACGAAATAGACGTAATGTCCATGGAACTTTGGCGAAATCAAAAATTTGGACATTGTGTCTAATTAGCAAATTTTGGAATAGACATAATGTCCACATAATGTAAATGCCAACAAAAATCACAAATTCAGAAAAATTACTGTTTTGGAGAGTACGTTTATTTGGTTATTGTATTTTTGTTGATATGGAACAACAAGGCCGGTTTGAATAATTATTTGTCTATACAACTTCTTAAGTTGACCCATTAAGTCGGTATAGCGTCTAGTTTAGAAAAAAATGACATCGGAATCAGGGGCGCATCATGACAAATAGACCTAAGCAAAAGCATTTGATATTTATGTAAAATAATTCAAAAGCATTTAATATTTATGTAAAAAATAAGGCGGGATGACATAACGTCCACGGACATAATGTCCATGGACATTATGTCTGCTTCAAATAGACATAATGTCCATGGACATTGTGACTAATTGGAAATAGTCATAAGGTCCATGAACGAAATAGACATAATGTCCATGGACCTTATGACGAAATCGAAAATTTGGCTACTATTTTTTACATATTTCAAATGCTTTCTTTTGAAATATGTAAAAAATAGTAGCGAAAAATTCGCGCGATTTTTTTGCTACTATTTTTTACATATTTCAAAAGAAAGCATTTGAAATATGTAAAAAATAGTAGCGAAAAATTCGCGCGATACGGCAAAGATGTCTTTGCATTTTGCCGTACTGCACCAGGTGAGCAGAATCTTTGTTGTCACGACATTCCCTATCAAATACTTCCTTTATGGAACTTCTTTTTAAATTTACATTAGAGCAACCACTTTTAATGGAATTCATTAAATTCATTTTTTTAACGAGCTCTTCCTGCGTGGAATGAGCGTGTATATTATTTTCTGTTTTTTTCCACTCATTACTATTTTTATAAAAAATAACACTCGCATTACACTTTGAATTGTAGCAAACGTATCTCGTTCGATCATCGTACTTATGTTTTTGCCGATATAATTGTTTTTCTGTAACAACATATAGTAAAACACTATTTTTCCGAAAACCCGAAATAAACTCTACTTCTAATACTTCTGACCCCGATGCCATTTTTCTGCTTAACTTCGCGCTACCGACTGAATTGGTGAACTAAAGAAATTTGCCTATGAACAAACAATTACTCAAATTCGCGCGAATTTTTGGCTACTATTTTTTACATATTTCAAATGCTTTCTTTTGAAATATGTAAAAAATAGTAGCAAAAAAATCGCGCGAATTTTTCGCTACTATTTTTTACATATTTCAAAAGAAAGCATTTGAAATATGTAAACAATAGTAGCCAAAAATTCGCGCGAATTTTTTGCTACTATTTTTTTTATTATTATTAACATATATTATTAAAAAACCAAACACACTATCATTTCTTTTAATTTTTCAGCTAAGCTCAATATGGACATAATGTTTTAGTTTAGTTTACTTTAGTTTATTCAATGTCCATAAATAAAACTAGACTTGAAGTCCAAAATTTCAATACAGACATTATGTCCACTTTTAAATAGTCATAATGTCCATGGACCTTATGACTATTTCCTAATTAGTCACAATGTCCATGGACATTATGCCTATTTGAAGCAGACATAATGTCCATGGACATTATGTCCGTGGACATTATGTCATCCCGCCAAAAAATAATTGCATAAAATTCGCACGAATTTTTACTGTCAGGGAAATTACTATACTGAAAAAACAAGACATAACTTGAATTTTTAAAAATTAGATTTTGAATGGAAATTGCGATTGGGTGTTTAACTTTTATTGAACCAAAAACTGCTACGTAACCAAGGAATACAAATCGAAATGTTAATCTTCTTACTATGAACTACGAAGGATAGTTAGAAAACATTAAGAAATTAATGCACATTATGAATTTAAACGGAAACGCCCCTTAAAAGTGGACGTGTCCTGAATATCTGTAAAAAAAAATTTACTAGAAGGTGGTTATCATTCTTTCAATACTAAAATTATTCCAATTTCACCGAAAATCTTATCGAAATCGTTGTAACCGATTTTGGTTTTTGATCTTCCAAAATTTTTGGGCTTCGGTCGTTTGGTTCTAGAGATAGCTATAAAATTTTCAAATTCAGAACAGTTTTATAACTTAAAACCAATGTTGCCCCTTAAGAGCAAGTAGCACTAAAATTTTGGCCAAAAATATACAAATATAAATATTCAAATCTATAAATAAGCCTATTTTATTTTAATTTTAATTAAATTCCAGTTAATATATGCTTGGGAGATATAACTTTGGTATATTTATTTTAAAACCTCAGATTTTGTATAAAATAATATTTTCTCCGAAACTGGCATAATTTTATAACAAAAATGAAGATTCTAGAAAGAATTATTCCAGTGAAATCAAAAGCCGACACAATCCTGTCAACTGCAAATTTGAATTTCCAAACCACTAATAAAAACATTAAAATAAGTAATAAAAATAACTAATTATGAGTAATTAAAAGACAAAAAGGTGTGGCTACAACCAAACGAACACTAACTTTAGATACTTTTCAATATTGTGCGAAACAATAACGAAAAAGATCCACCTAAACAGCGGGTGGCCTTAGGGTATACCTAGCGCTGACAGTTTCATCAAAAGTTTCTCTTTTTTTTATGCAAAATATTTGCTTTTGTTTTGTTTTGTAACGCATTTGTGGTTTTGGGTTTTGAAATAATTAAAGAATTGCTAATTTATTATTATTTTGATGCTTTTTTTTGCAAAAGATTTAAAATTTTTGTTAAGACAAAACTTTAAGACGATGAGTAATCAATCATAACAATTTTGTTAGGCAAGGTTTTCGTGGTCAAAGTTGATGATTAATTTACTATCAAAGGTTTTATTGGCGTGAAGAAGTCATTCAATAAAAGGTAGTAACATCAAAATATTTTAAGTATACATTAATCTAAATATTGCATTAAGGACATCGGATCTGTAGCTTTCTATTGGGATCAACGCCTGTTTTTACTTTTATTGTATCTTTTAATAAGTTAGGTTTCACTTTTTTGTTTGCTGACTTTACACACCAGCTGTTGTGCAAATGTATTTCAAAATATATTTTCCTGTAAACAGTTGTATTCCCTTATATTTTATTTAACTATATTTATATCCAAAGCATTTTATAAATTCATTTAAATGTTCTTATGATAAACTTTGTTGTCATTAACTAGAATTGAATTAGAATCCAGACATCTATCTATACAAGACAAAACATACATTTATTAGATATTTTAATTTTCGCAGATATTGTGTACAATTCTTGTGATTTTTGTTTCTAACAGAAAACCACGATGTATTGTATCTAAAATTAAACAAGAATAACTAAAGATACATTATTTTCCCATATTTCAGATGAAGCATATATAAATTTGATTTGCTTTGCTTAATGATAATAATATAAATAATTTGTGTCGCTTAATACAGGTTTAACAATCAACCAGGTATTGAAATTGATCATCCGAAATTGAATTGCAAATTCAAATAAGAAAAAAAAAAGATACATTTATTAGCGTTCCGTTTGGAAATGTGTTGTTAGCTGTTAGCCCTACCAATGGGTTTTATTGTGTGCCTAAATCATTTCCATAATGATTCAACTTTCATTAACTGACATTTCATGTTCATGTCAGATTACTACTATAACATGTTTTTTGGTAAAATAATGACAAGTTAGTTTAATGTGAATGAAAGGAAGTTGAACACATCCAAGTAGTATTTTACAGCTGATTGAATATTTACCATCATTTTTCATTTGATAATTTGATTCTTGTAAGTCACCTCGAAAAATTTTGTGAGCTCGTTTATTAATCGGGACAGTTCCAAAAGGCGAAGAATAAAAGAAGAAGAAACTGTGACGACATTATTGGCGTCCCACGCTGACATGCTTTTGAACGATAAATACGAGTAAATGCAAATTAGTTAAAATTAATGTTTTTAATGCAGTTGAATGTCAGCTAGAAAAACAGCTTTGGGTTGTTGTTGTTTTGGTTTTGGTTTTTTTTTAACGCGAATGACACCAATCAAGCCAACAATTTCCGTTGCATGACCTTGACAAAATTTATTGAATCTTTTAAGAAGAAATATAATTTCTTTGATTCCGCATACTTTTAAGAATAATGCCATAAGCAAAATTAGCTATATTTGATGTAGTAGATAGATAAGACCAAATATTTGTTAATGGCGGCGGGTCACTGAACCAGTGAACTGAGACATAATCTTTTGAAAGATATGTACTTTTCTAAAAAATAGTTTATTGAAGTACTGATTTAACACCATTACAACTTTTTAGGTGGTATTTGCTTTTTATGTAGGTTTAAAATGAAGATTATCGAATGTGTAGTATTGAAATGAATCATTTTTAATCTTCCAAATAAAATTTTAAGGAATATTGGAGACTATGATCTTTCTATGAAGTTAATGGAACTAGATAATAGACGCAATGCAGTTGATTTCATGTCATTTATGAAAACGGTCCACGAGTGGATGTAACGTGAAATTTGTAAAAAAAAAAAAAAAGTATATCATGATATAAAAAATTTACTCGGTACTAAATAGAAATCCATATAATTTTAACTTTAATTCAAAGATGTTTCTCAAGTTTTGTTTTGCTTTAAAAACGAGTAATTGTTGAAAAAAGTTATTTTGGTTTCATTTCAAGATCATTGATGGTTTATTCAAATTCCAAAAGTTTCTACTTCGCATGCTTAATTTTCCAATAAATATTCAAAAACTAGTTTTTCAAAAACTAATCACTAAAACAACTTAACTAAAAAAATAAACTGAAAATAGAAAAATTGAAACATGAAATCCTTATTTTGTTTCTGTGTAAAGTTGGCACCCCACTTGTGAAATTTCTTATCAAAATTTGTTGCAGTTCGTTTGTCCATCGATAGCCCATGTTTGACCAGTAAAAATTTGTTTTGGTTCAAAGAGAAAAAAAATATCTCCAAAACTAACGGTACCTGCCATATGATTTTGTATGAAAAACTCATTTATTTCAAAACCGGCTTCTACGATTTTAATAAAACTTTCTGAATGGTGTTTTTTGAGTAGTGGTTGGAACATATTTTTTCAGGAAAAGTCTTATAATGGTCCTATGGGAGGTCATAGGACCATTTCTTTATAACTGATTTTCTCGTAAACCACTTGTTGGATTTCGATATAATTTCTTTCTTTATTTTTTTTTCTTTAATTTAAAAAAAAAATTTTTTTGGGTTTTAAGACAGTTATTTTTTTTTTATTTTTGGTTTTTTTCAGAAACCGTTTTGTTTAAATTTTGGTTTTCTGATAAGAATTTCAAACTGCTAGATGTTGGCATACTCAAAAAAAAATTGGAATATGTTTTCGAAAAGTTTAAACAAAAAAACCGGCTTTAGAAAAAACTGGTCGATCCTTTCCTTTAAAATTCAAAAAATTGATTTGATTAATAAAATTTCATATAATTTTTTCAATGCTTACTTCCCAAAATCTTAAGACCCAAGACCATTTCAACACATTAGAGTTAGTTCGTACAACCCAGTCGTGCACTTTATTTTTCTCGTAAACAGTCTAACAAATTATTTTTACTTCAATCTTTAGAAACGAGAATTAAAAAAAAAACATAACAAAAAGTTAAAAACAAAAAATTAGGAACCTAATTTAACAACTTTAAACAAAGTACTGGTAACATGACCCACTTAGTTTCAAATAAAAGCCAGGGTGGTATATATTTGAAACAATGTTTTTCAAATATTTTGTGATGGTAAGGCATGCAGAATTCACATATAAAATTTTGCATTTCATTGCCATCAATGAATTGATTCCTAAAAGAAAAAATTCAGTTCAAGCCATGTTTCAAATATGACCTACTTGTTTAAATCAACACCTAAAATGGGCTATATAATCGACACTATGACAATTTCCTTTTTTTTATTTTTTAACAAACTCAATTAATTACTTTAAAAACTTTAATTTCACATTAAATAAGTGCATCCAAAACACAATGAAGCAATGCCGATTTGAATGTAATAATTATAATAATAAAATATTGAAGTGGATCATATTACCAACGTACTCCATAGTAATAATAATGATGCTGTTCTCAATAAAATGCGTTTTTCCCTTTTGCTTTGAAGTATAATGGATATCAGATACAAATAATAATATTCAACTCCAGTATTTAAAAAAAGCATTAAATTAATTTGGGTCTCCGCCTTGACATAAGTGATAAAAAAAAAGCTTAATTACTTTTCCGATACATTAAGATGCGTCCGATATTTTGAGCATCCAACACCCAGCATTGGCTTAAATTTTAAAATTCAGAAAATCTATGCGTTTAAAGTGAATCACATTAAAATGCACAAACCGCAATTTAATTCGCATCAGCCACAAAATCTTTTCTCCCACAGATTAATTTTTAAATCTAATTATCTTCCAATCAATACACACACCTCATCTTTCATAAAAAACGAATGAATTCAATAAAAAACAAAATTAAATCCCATTCATTAAGTCATGAAGAAATATTTTAATCAAAAACTCAAACAAAAAATTTGCATTAATCGCTTTGGTGATAAAAATTAAGCTCCATCTTGATCTGCGTTACTTTTGAGATTGACGGCTCTTACAAATAATTTGTAATTATGCATATCGTTCGAATATTATATATTTGAGCCAAAAAATTGTGCAATTCCGCAACGTGCTTCTGTCGCGTCGTCGTCAATATTTTGCTGGGCTCACCCGGCCACTATAAAAGATATGTCCAACCATCAGGTCAGCATCAGTTTAACGATCATCTTCTCAGTGTTTAAACAAATCAAAATGTTCAAAATTGTAAGTTCCCAAACAACATATAATATTCACTCACATATGGAGACACTTCATGGATACAATATCTTTTATACCTCGGAGATTGGAATGTTTTTTTTTAACTTATTCTTTTGTGTGTGATTTTTTTTTTTCTAGATTTTAGTTGTGTGCCTTGTGGGTTCAGCCATTGCTGTAGGTCCGGAAGTTGAAGTTCTTCGTTTCGGAAGCCAGGTCGACAATGACGGTACTTATGGATACGAATACGAACTAAGCAATGGAGTGACCGCACAAGAATCCGGAGTTGGAGGACAATATGCCAATGGCGGTTTCCGTCACTACTCCCCCGAAGGTGAACTCATTGAACTGGCATACACAGCCGATGGCAATGGATTCCATCCCGTTGGAAGCCATTTGCCCACCTCTCCACCAATCCCAGACCACATCCTAAAGGCTATTCAATACATCGAAAGCCATCCAACACCCGAGGAGCAACAGGACAGGCAAGTCCGACAACAGTTAGGACAATAAGGAAGTTTCAAGAGTGCTGCGGTTTTGTTGGCACTGTGTGCTTTTTATTGTTAATATCTAAGTCGTTTGTAATAAATTCCATTCTTTTTTATTTTCTTGTTAAATCAGACCTAGTTACCTGTTCATGTGTTCATATTGATGTAATATCAAATAGACTGACATTTTGTGTTATCACACACAAGTATGAAAAAAAAAATTAAATAGAAATCGTTTTTTTTTTTTTATTATGTATTGTTAAAATATTTTGTAGACTTGAGAGAGACCTTACAAGACCTCATCTATTGGATGTTTTTACTTCCATAGATGGGTGTTGTAAAGTGAAGCAATTCAATTTACAATGGGTTCGGGACAGAGTTTTGTGAAGAAGTTGTTGACCTCGTCATAATTTGTTTTACAATAGATATGACAAATGGAACAACTTTTTGACCTTCGAAACATCTTTTAACTTAGTATTTGCTTGGGTTTATCAAGTCAAGATTTTTTTTTATTGTATATTTAAATAATTTTCTTTGAATTTTTGTTGATGACGTCAATAACTATATATGTTGTGTAGAGTTGTGGCCTTTATTTGTTCAGATGATAAAGAGCAACAATCCATAATGTTTAATAGTTTGAATTTGTAATAAAAATAAACTGCACGACCGGGTCGCATAAACTTGCTCTAATGTGTGACAGTGGTCTTGGGGCAAGACATTTTGGAAAAAAAATCATACCGATGAAATTTTATTAATCACTTTAAAATCCCTAGCTAAAGCCGATCTTAGGAAAAAATGAAGTAAGCCACCTTATTTGCTGTTTTGAATTTTAAGGAACAAAATTTTCAAAATCGTTAGACCAGTTTTTTTTTTTCAAAAAACGGTTTTATTTGAAAAACTTTTCGAAAACACTTTCCAATTTTTTGTTTTGAGTAGTTATGCCAACTTTTGCACATTGTAGTATTTATCAGGAAAATAAAATTTAAAAAAAATTGATCAACCCGTTTTTGATAAAACCAAAATATCAAAAAAAAACTACTTTTTTACATTTAAGATTGCATGTTATTTCGTTTAAAAAGAGGCTCCTACATTAAAAATTTCATTTCAATCATTAAAGTGGTTTACAAGAAAATCTTATTTAAAAAAAAAAAAAATCAGTCCTATGTCCTAGAAGACTTTTTCTGAAAAATCTGTTCCAACTAAAACATAAAGCTTACACAAAAAATACCATTCAGAAAGTTTTATCAAAATAGTAGAAGCCGTTTTTGAGACAAATGAATTTTTCACTAAAAATCGTATGACACGTACCGTTAGTTTTAGAGCTATACTCTGTTACACATAAATAGGCGGTACAGGGAAGATAGGGATGTTTGTCTCTCATTCGCACTCTTTTGTTTTCCGTAAGTGCGTTTCATACAAAAGCTCTTGCAGGGTTTCCGTAGTAAGCATTTCAAGTAAGCAACAATCTAAAAAAATATTAAAGCTCTAAAACCAAAAGCTCATCAACAGAAACCCAAGGAAAGAAAGCTGAACGAGTTACCAAAAGAACACTGGTAACTCTGAATGCACATCAATTAAAAAGGGGTTGAATTTTAAATAGCAGCAGCCACAGACAATCAGTGCACATTTAGAAAAAAAAATTTTCTTTTTTCGAATTCATTACTTGCCTTATAGTTTCTATAATCGCAAGAAAAATGGTGAAGTAGTCATCATTAATTTATAATGTGATTTCTTCACGGTTTTTTGACAACTCTGGTGTTCCTCAATAAAGCCATTTGGATTCAAAGAATCTTAAAACATAAGCGAGCAACAGTACGTTTGCAGACAGGAAAAAATACTATTAAACTTATTTTGGGTAATCGATGTTCAATAACTGCAAGGCGTGAGACACGCCCAAAAGTAGAGTCTTTTTAATATCAAGGCAATTACTATGAGGTAAGTGACATACAATTTTAAGCTTGAAGCTCGATTTGAACAAAACAAGACATAACTTGAATTTTTAAAAATTACCTACCTAACCAAGGAATAAAGACACCTGAATCGAGTGGGTTTTAACGATTTTACGAGAATGAAGGTATTTTACAAAAATCACGCCCTTAAAAGTGGGCGTATTGAATAAAATTAAATGAACAAAAAAATTAAGGATATATTTTTCATATACCGAATGACAGATAATGGTCAAAATTGAATATTGGTACCTAAAATTTTTAAAACTATGTTTTTTGTTCTTTAATGAAAAGTGGGCGTCAGCCAAACCCAAAATCAATTTTTTTGTTTTTGTTTTTTGGCGTCAGCGAAACTGAGATATTTGTATTCAATTAGGAGAAAATGTATCTGCTTGCGTGTCCAAAATTTAAGAAGAAATGGTCAAAACAGATGTGTAGAATTTTCTTAACAGTCAAAATAATTAACACAGTCTCTTATGGGACAGGCTAGCTCAAATTCTGCATGGGTTGCAGTTGCTGAACGATGTCTTTTTTCCTTAATTACATGCCTAGTTTCATTGCATTCATATAACAACAAACGGACAAATGGCAAATAATTGATATTTGGCATAACTTATTTTGACAGTAGCTACCTGTTTTTTTAATCAAAAATAAAGTGTATTCACATGCAATAGTGTCGACTTAAGTTACATACTCTGTTGAGTAACAATGATTTATGAGAGAGACTGACTACGAAAATAAAGTATATCCTTTATAATAAATGTAAATGTAATATAGTAAAAAAGACTTTATTAATTATTTAAAATTATATTTGATTAAAGAGGATAGAAAATTAATTTTTTAGTAGCTTCTTAATTTATGTTGTCTTCTTTACAGGCTGCATACAATGGTGTAGTAGCAGCAGTAGCACGTAGCAATGTCAAAAAAGTAGCTCACAAAGCAGCATACACGAATACAATGTTTAGTACTGAGCTCAAACAAAAATCATGTCTGCCATTTTGGTTTGTTGTTGTTTTGCAGTGCAGCACGTTCGTGAAGTTGAAGTCGAGTCTACTTGTACTTTAGCTGCTTTCTATGATGCACCTGCTATTTCACATTGTAGCCATTCAATACGATTTTCGTACATTTAACTTTGACATTGGTACGTGCTACTGCTGCTACTACACCATTGTGCGCAGCCAGTTAAGGTCGGAAAGCGAGTGTCTTCGTTCTCGTTCTTCCTTTCTTTTGTGTTGGATTACATCATTCAGTGTGGTGAGTTTATTGTGCTCCATACATATAGGGTGATTTGACATTTATTAGGTATACAATTTTAATTTTAATTTGATAATAAATTTTCTTAAAACTTCAAACAAGACGTCAGCATCCAGGTAATCGGTTTCACCGCAAATATTGTTTTGATATAATATGTTTTGAATATTTTCTTTCAAATTGATATAAGCCTTGTATGGCTTTGTTACCACAAGTTAGTAGCTATATTCCTTAGAAAATCAAAATGGTAAGCTTCATTATGATTGATTGATGGTGATTCCAAAATTGTAATCAATTTAACTTAGATTTCATTTGTCTATGTCTACAAGTAAAATTCTATAAAATCTTAGCGTGGAAAAATGATTCTATCAAAAATGTTATTCAAAAGAAAACCTTTTAATTTGAACATACCACCGCAAGTACTTGATATGCTTCATTAAAAAAATATCAAAACCCAATTGAAATCCTTCACAAGTCATAAGGATTCCCCGCCATCGCGCTTTGTTCATGAAAATCCTCAAAAGAAAAAGAAATATAACTTTTTCATTAAGTGCTATAGCGATAGCTAAAGCTTATAATTCCCTCTTTTGTCTAGAATCTCTAGATGAATTTCCCGTAAAGCATTGTGTACGACATGTTGTATGAAACTTGTCGAGTAAATTACGCGTGAATTTAAATTAGATGCAAGGATATGAGATATCAAGAGTGAAAAAGCTCTTAAGGCGTGTCAAGTGTTTTACAAAACAAAACAAAACAACAACAAAAAAAGGAACGCATGCTTCGGGTAGGTAGGTATGAGTTTCTAAATTTCAAAGACGTGTGTCAAGATCACACTCAACACAGGAAAAGTTTGGAAATTCGAAAATCTGTTGGCTCGTAATAAATTGCGTTTGCAAAGTACGCTCTGTTGAATTAAGGGATAATATACAAATGAAAATGATATGGATGGATATATCTTGTATCTGTTATATAGTGTACACACTACACAGGATGTGAAGCAAAAAATTAAGGATTCCACGATTAGGAAAATTATATGCCTCAAAATTGCCTTTGCATCTTTTAAAAGCATCGGAGTTGGGTTTAATTTAACCAAAATTGCTTAAGGCGTTAAGGATGAGGCGACGGGACACGACAGGCGTATAAAACAGTGTGGAAGAGTGTTGAGATTATTTCAAGCATCAGACACATGAATTGACACTTAATAATAATTATGAGGGTAGTCCGACTAAATGGGTACGTGATTTGAATTCATATAAATATTTAATTATGATATGAACAAACTATCAATTGAAAAAAGTGATGAGGAAGGGTCTATCTGAACGAAAAGGAAACGTTAATAGAAACGTTATGAAATTGAATCACGTCTTAAAAATTAAAAGTCGATGAGGCAATTAGTAGGCACAACATCTTTTGCTGTATACAAAAGTGTTCCTTATAATGATCGGCAGATATTTCTAAGCCAATCGATTTCGGTTGATGATGCCAGTATTAGAGGAAGAGCATAAATATACCATTTTTTTAAATTATACTTCTTATGAAATATCTTCCAGTTACGGATGCGACGTACATGAAAAAAAAAAGACACCATGAAGGTGGCTTCACTTTAATTACGTTTGATTAATATTAGAAAGAGATGTAATGGGATAAGAAACAGAAAGAAAAAACATTTTTGGGTGTAGTTGCCGCCCACTTTTATAACAAACTTAAGAAATTTAGATTTGCATAATAACAGTTTTCGTAATAACGCCACAAGCCCGAAACGTTTATCAGTCGAAACTAAATGTTTTCTGTATAAAACAACATTCATAAATTTCGGGTGTGGCTAACGCCCACTTTTCATAAAAGAACAGAAAATCCTAATGTCAAAAAACAAAGAAAATTTAACCATTATCAATTCCAACCAATATTTTCGTACGCAATATGCAAATACTTATCAACAAAATTTCTTGTGTAAAGTTTTCTAATACTTTAAGAGGAGTGATTTCTTATGAAAAAATTTTAATCAGTTAAACTAAAAAAAAACACTCAATTCAGCTGTGATGCTTAAAAATGACTTGCCATCACAGCTCAGTTAGTGTTTGATATTTTTTAAACAAAGTTTTAGCACACGCCCACTTTTTGAGGGCGTTTTCGACTGCATCTGCCTTAATTATCCAATTATTACTACATAACTATCAAAATAAATTTGAAATATTATGTTTTTTGTTTTCAATTAAATTGTAGGTCACTAAATTCATAGCAATGGTTTTTCCTTGAATTTAAAACATTGGGCGTGGCACACTCCTTTTTTATTGCAACTTTAAGTAATATTATTGTATTTTCTACTGTCTGTTAAAGACAAAAGACGAGTTTTATTTCTGGAACCGGTGGACGCAAACTTTGTATAGCTTATTGTATTTGGTGTGGAGTTTGTAAAAGAAGGAAATAGTACCGTTAGTTTTAGAAAAGTATATATATTCTGACTCAGAATCAAAAACCTAGTCGATTTAGCGATGTCCGTATGCGCAATTTCTTGACGTTGCAATTTTTTGAGCTAGAAAGCTGAAACTAGGTATATATAGTTTTTGGTTTAAAAGCAAAACCAATTTTCGAATCAGTGAAATCCGCCCACAAACAGGCCTACAATCGACATTTTTGTTCAAAAATCTCTATTTGGCAAAATAAATTAAATTATTTTTTATACAGTTACGATAAAACCACATGCTTTTATAATTTTGCAAAAGCATAAGCTATGTATAGGTATGTATATCATCTTTAATTAAATAAAAATATTTCAGTGTGGGCGTGGCTGACGCTCATTTTTCATAAGAAACTATAAAAAACTTACTTTTGCAAATAAACGGAACTTATTATAAATTCAAAAGACCAATAAATTAATGCGTCAAAACTATGAAGCTTGTGTATGAAAACAAATTTGAATTTTGGTTTTGGCTTACGCCCCTTTTTCATGAAAGAACAAAAACATACCTAGTTTTAAAAATTTAATTTTTTGCTTTGTTATGTGAAAAATATATCTTTGTCTTTATATATCTATATCGCCCACTTTTAAGGGCGTGACTTTTATAAAATACCTCAATAATTCAGGTTAGATCGTTAAAAAAAACTAACGAATTCAGCTGTAGTTTTACAAATATGCCGTAAAATTGACTAACCAGCATAGCTCAGTTTGTGCATGAAATTTTGTTTAAAAATTTTTAGGATACGCCCACTTTTAATAGTGTTTCCGTAAAAAGTCTTAGTATGCATTATTTTTTTTGATGTTTTTTAACTATCGGTCGCAGTTATGAAGTAAGAAGACTAACATTTCGATTTGTAATCCTTGGTTACGTAGCAGGTTATTAAAAATTTATTGTATTTTTTCCTATCTGCTAAAGAAGAATTTTGTTTCTGGAACTGGTCAGCAGGTGGCTGCGGGGGGCGAACGCATACAGATACAAAAATAAGGAATGGGCTATCTAACAGTTAGTGACAAACGTACTGTAACTCCCGCTTATGTTTTTTTTTTCAATCAATATGTTTACTTATTGAAATCACTGTTATTATCTAAGCACTAAACTCGTATGATAATGTTCAAAATCTCTTCATCTCTTGGATTACTTATTAATATCATAATATTTTCTTAGTAAATTTCTGTTTAATCTCATTATTTGGCAATATTTTTGTAGTTCATTAGGAATTGAATTAATTAGATATCAATTTTCTGTATTTCATCAATCATCACAAAGCATAATTAATTATATTAATGTTACGTAAAACATACCAAACTATCCTGCGCCATGTTACATAATATTTCCATACAGTCCTTTGAATAGTAATTATACTTTCAATTAACACAGTTACACTAATCTTTACAAGTTCAGTGGTCTATAATTAATTCCTATTTTACTCGTACCTTCTATATATTTCTATCTATGAATCTGAAATGTATGAATGGCATCCAGGAGTATAGAATTAAGTTGAATTATAATTTGTTTATATTCAATTCTGTTGAATAACTAATAAATTTTCGTGCCATGTATGTATGTAACAGTTAAAAGGGTACCATTGTGGTCAAATGAATTCGTTTCAAATTTCACTATCCATCCAGATACGAATATCCTGGAGCGAATGTAAATTATTTTGCCCCAAATTCTAAGGCTCTCTTTGAGTTCAAATTATATAACCGAACACCGAACACCGAACACCGAACACCGAGACCGTACCGAAAACGGGAAGCACCATTTGTGTCCGTGTTCCAATATTAAATGTTTATATTTGAGTTTAATATTCACAACCTAACTGTTGATGGCATACATGGTTTATGATGTAACCATAACCAAACCATATTATGGAACGATATCCAATCCAGGTTACAAAATATATATATATGTACAATGAGTGAAACCTCTTTGGTCTAGTTTTGGGAATATCATCATATTAAAATTTGTTAATTAATTTTCAATCATATGTGTGTAGTAGTAGAGTGCGTGTGTGTGTTGTGTCATCTATTCTATTCTTCCTATAATTCAAAAACTAATTAAATAACTACGAAAAATATGGCGTAAGTTCTTAATTAAAAATATTTAATTTGATATTGAAAAAATTGTTTTGAATTAATACAGTTCCAAGCTATCAAAGCAGCTGGTGTTGGGAAACCACGGGGTTGACAATCTTATGAGATGTATGTCGCAGGAACTGGTGAAAGAATTGAACTGTACAGAATCGCATAAGAAACACTTTCAAATATGGATACATATCGGCTTAATCTTATTAGCTCGTCTCGAAGGCATGTTGATGGTAGTGATATAGTATGCTCCTGTTCTGATGCAAAAAAAAAACCGGATAGATTCTAACATAAGAAGCGTGCTCCTCATCAATGGAAGCTCTGGAGCAATTGCATGTTTCTTGATACTGACAACTTCTCTTGAGAGATTTGAAAATAATATTTATAAAACATCTTTGCAAGCTTGTTCGAAAACATGAAAGAATCACTTTTAAGAAATTACTAACTATCTGCTCGAGAAAACTAAGAAACTATTAGCTAAGACTGGAATCAATTCGGTGGATGATTCAGAAGAAAGAGTTTTAGACAAGGAGTAGTAAGTGATGTTAAAAGTTGAAACGGTTTTTCTAAAATTCACTTTTCGCAATATACAGGTGAAAGGTTCGTTGAATCCAAAAAAAAAGGTGAATTGAAAGATTGAAGAGACAAGGATTTTAAGGTTGACTGCTGGAAAAGATAAGAGTTTTAAGAAGTTTCACGTTCAGCGAAATCTGAAGGGAGCGCGATGAATGAAGATATTATCGCTTATTTCTCTTCGTTCTGAAACAAAAGTTCTTCATGTGATCAGTGATTCGACCTGCTACGTCGCCGCCGTTTTGAAGGTTCTGGGTTCAATCAGTGCTCCCACCTTCATTTTTACTTGCGATTATAGGAACTATAGCAAGTTATGCATTCGTAAAAAAAAATTCTAACAATCAAACATGACATTACGATGATAGAGAAGTCGAAAAAAGTGGGTCCGACAATTCTGTCTATCTGTCTGTCCGCCTTTCTGTATCGGCACCTACAGCCTAAACGGCTGAACCGATTTGCTTCAAACTTGGTACATAGTATTATTATGATGTCCTACAGAGGGGAATTAGCATTCTAGCTTCAAAACTAACGGTACCTGCCATACGATTTTGAATGAAAAATTAATTTTGCTAAAAAACGGTCCTACGATTTTGATAAAACTTTCGAATAGATTTTTCAGGAAAAGTCTTATAACGGTACCTCTCATAAGACCAGTTTTTCTTAAATCCGATTTTTTTATAAGCCACTTGATGAATTTTGATGACATTTTTAATGTAGAAGCCCTTTTATAAACAAAATAATATTAGTTCTTAAATTTTTTGTTTTTTCCAAAAACAGTTGAATAAATTTAAAAAAAAAATTTTCTGATAAAAACTACAAAATAATATAAATTTTCATACTCAATAAAATTTAGAATATATTTCCGAAAAGTTTTTCAAGAAAAACTGTTTTTTGAAAGAAAAAAAAACTGGTCGAACGATTTTGAAAAAAAAGTAAACGAAATCAGATGGCTTTCTTCATTTTTTTTGTTCTTCAAAAAAACGTGAAAAATAAAATTAATATCATTTTTGCTCTGCTTTTTTTAAAATCTCAAACCATAACACCACTGTCACACATTAGAGAAAGTTCGTCGGACCCAGTCGTGCAATTTATTTTCTGGAGGTAGGTATTGCTTCTTTCCAGGAATTGAAAAATCATCGAACAGTTGAACTTGTCGAAAACGGGCTTCGCTACCTCAGTAAATTGTAGGTCCCTCCTTTTCCTTTAGAGAATCAACGCACACATAGGAATAGTTCAATCACTACGCCTTACCTTGCCAAAAATGTGCTAACCACCATATAAAATATCAATTAATTTTTGCGGAGTATTTTATTTGGTTGGCGGCTTAGCTATATTTAAGCATGACGAAAGGATTGTTCCAATACAAACCGCATAGGTTGAATCAAAGAAATTGTCTTTAAAAGTTCACATCGTTAGCGTATAGTAATTTATTTTAAATGACCATTTCAGCTGAATAAAAAACAGATGACCAAAGGGACCGCCTTGGGGTACACCGGCAGAAACTGAGAACGGAATGGAAAGATGTTCTACAATTCAAAGTTTGGCTCTAAAAATTATCTGTCATAGTCACAACAACTACAGTTAGGAGACAGGTGGTAAAAACTTAAATCTGGAAAAGTGGAACTGGTTCTGGGTAACTGGTTATTTGGAAACTGGTTGTTTGGTAATAGTAAAAATATTGACCATTTAAAATATATAACTTTTACCAATCTCAAATCTAAGCAACTTTGACAGCATATCTGCTTTTTCTCAACTATAAGTTATAAATAAAACTCTTAATAATCATTTTAAATGATTCAGAAGTGGGATTTTTCTTTTAATTAAACGACATAGAATGATACATTTATTTTAAAAAGAAAACTGAGAAGCTGAAACCATATTTATTTCAGATGGACTATCAACAGAAAAAAATTTATTAGATGAGTTACGAAACCCCTGAAACAACTTCCTATTAACCACAACACATTTCTTTTCTTAAAAATAAATTCAATTAAATTTATTAAAGGTTTTCCAACAAAAAATATTTGTGCTATCTGTACACAACGGGACAACTCAATAGTTGTGGTTGCGGAATCTCTCTAAACTCATAAGCTGGACGTGGCCAAGAGCTTTAAAGGATTAATCTGATGTGCGTGCCATGCAGTCATGGAAAAAGAATTATTTTACTACAAATACACGTTACTATACGCTCCAACTTTTCTTTAAGTACACTTCCGCTGTCAGAACAAAATAGAAAAAAAAATGGCAACCTGGTTGTGATTTCCTGTTGGAAAGAGGTACACAATAGTCATCCTTTCATGGCTCCAGCAACTATCCATTTTGTTACTGTTACTGCACAAGATGGAAACAAAAAAAATTAAAAGAATTGTACAAACAATTCATTTATGTGACGGAAATTTCATATGTTGCGCCATTATTGTCATCATCTCAGGGCCAGGAAACACTGCTTGCTCACAGCAAAAAAAAAAAAAAAAACAGGCACACTCACAAACAAAACAAGCACTTTACCGTTTCTTCATTTCTTCACACAGCATGCAACATGCTCGGTTTATTGTTCCGTAAATGGCAAGGATAAATAAATTCTTTACCTACCGCTACCCTTTAGCTTTAATGTTTCTTCTGTTACATAGGAGAAGAATGAGGAGTTCAGATTGTTATTGTGGTTGCACGTGGTGTCCTTTTAGGAAATTATAACTTGGCACATCGTTATTACTTTCTAAGTTGGTGATGTCTTATTTTCACTTGCTTTTGTCTTACGAAATGATTAACATGAAACAATAAGTAGTGTTGAATGGTGTAGGACTTTTCTTATTAAGTTCAGTGTTTTTCTGGTATACTACTTACATTCAAGGACGATGTAAGGATGTGGGCTTGAGGGTGTTTCAAAACAAGTGTAGGTATTATACAGTTCTTGTAATTTTTTCGTGAAAATATTTTTATTTATTTCGAGACTTTGACATTAGCACCAGAAGGTGTTTTGATAAATGTATCTCTATATTTTTGTTATTTTAATCCTTCTTAGGTTTCTGTGCTGCGTAGGAAAAACATGACGAATTTTAATTTTTTTTTTTATCAATTGTAAAGCACTTAAAAATAAAGTGCACGACTGGGTCACACGAACTTGCTCTTATGTGTGACAGTGGTCTTGGGGGTTAAGATTTAAAAAAAAACTTAAAGGAAATTTTAATAAACACTTAAAAATTACTAGTTAAAACGTTTTTTGGAAAAAATTAAGTAAGCCAACTGATTTCTTTTACTGTTTTGAATTTGAAGGAATTTTTTTTAACCAAAATCGTTAGAAAACGGCTTTTTTGGAAAACTTTTCGGATACATATTCCAAATTTTTTTTAGCACTTTGTAGTTTTTATCAACAAATCAAAATTAAAGAAAAATTGATATAACCGGTTTGGAAAAAAAATTACTTTTTTTTAAACTCAAAAAAACTTTTTTTTTTATTATTTCGTTTTCACTTTAAAAATTTCGTCGAAATCCGTCAAGTGGCTTACGAGAAAATCTGATTTAAAAAAAAAAACGGTATTGGAGGTACTGTTATAAGAATTTTGCATATGATTAAACTAAAAAACCACGATTTAACGTTTTTAAGGAAATAAGACAAAGGTCTAATCGGCGGGTAGTTTATTTAAAATCTTACTCGAAACAACAGAAATGGAGTTTTTGAAATGGGTATAGATCAGAATAAAGGGTTAGTGACAACAAACCGAGTGGCACTACGCAAATGATGGAAGTCGAAGGTCGGAATTTGTAAATAGCTACTTCTCAAAAAAAAAAAAAAAAAAACGGTTGGAACGACACAAATGTTTCCAACCACATTCTTTTGGAGGAAAGATATAGGCTGAATCCTAGAATTTATTGTACGAGTATATGAACTTCCCCAACAACTTTCTTCATACTCTAATTTGGAGTGCGAAATCCACAAATATATGCCGTTTAAGAATCTATCAATTAGATGCATGGCACGGAGAGTGCACAAAAATAACTTTAGTTTGCTCATATGGTAAAACCAACTCATGTTTTGATCAGTAATGATACCTTGTATCTTAACTGATTGAACACATCAATCTCACAATAACGTGCGCAATTAGGCACATTTAAAATTGTGTCAATGCCAGGGCTTACCAGAGAACTCGGACTAAAAAAACACAAGTTTCAATTTATTACGTATAATTAGCAAACTATATCCTTAGTATATTAACATTGTATCTTAGCTCAGCCTACTGTATAAACCGTCAAATTAAAATAAAGAAATAAAAACAAGGAGTTTTAAAATGTATATACAAAAAACCACTATGCACACGCTTTATTCCTGCTCATAACTAACTTAATTTAGAATTAAAACTTAAAACAAGCTTATTGCTTCGCCTTTGTCCAGTTTTCCTTCGTTGAGTTTATTTATCTTGGTTAATATCGGCAATTCTGATTGAACTATAAGAAACATTTTGCGATCCCTAAATCATCTGCAAAAGCTTTGACTTTGCCAGAAAAATTCTGTAAAATAAGAGAATTAATATAGACAAGTAAAAAATAGGAAATGTATCATTTCCAATTTTTTAGTAATTCAAAGAATTTCAAGATCTGAAATCTGATCAAAAACGAAGCTATTATAGTAAGAGCCATCATGAATTAAAGCGGAAATCACAACCATCATCATTCAAAATATAAATATGCAAGCAGTTTTTTTGTGGTACCAATTGCGAGGTGGTTACATAACCGATTGAGATGACATATACACAGCTGGTCAAAAAAATAGGTGCAATTATTGTTTTTCATATAAACTTAATTTTAAAATGTGTTTTGTTTATTTTAATATTATTTTGACATTAGTTTTCATAAGATAATCAATATTTAATAAATAAATAATTTAATAAATAAAATAATTTTAACATTTTAGGTTTTTAAATCAATTTATTATAAATTGAAACCGTCGGTGTATCCATTTGTTCTTGGACAAAAAAATAGGTGCGGCTTCCTAAATCATCAAAAATGATCGTTTATAAGTAAATTATGTTGTGTTTTATCAAAATTTCCGTTTACCTTTCTCTAATAACCCGAGTATCCGCCATTGTTATCCAAAACTTTTTGAAGTCGGCGTGGCATTGACTCAATAAGCTTTTGGCATGTTTCTTGGGGTATAGAATACCATTCCCTCTATACAGCATCCCACAATTGGTTCCCATTTGGAAAATATTGACCTCCTAGTTTCCGCTTAAGCTGATTCAACAAGTTCTCAATCGGGTTGAGATCAGGGGATTGACTTGGCCACGAAACGATTGAGACTTCTTTCTCTCCAAACCAATCCTTCAAAAGATGCGCCGTATGTTTCGGATCATAATCCTGCTGAAATTTCCATCGGAGAGGCATGTTTTCTTCGGCAAATGGAAGCATAACATCTTCCAAGATATCCCTATAACCGTATTTGGTCAATACGTTATTAATGCGGAATATGGGACCCACACCATACCAGGAAAAACAGCCCCAGACCATTATATTTCCTCCCCCGTGTTTGATTGTTTTCCGGGTATAGTGAGGGTGGTAGTCGTTTCCTTTTGGTCGCCTGACATTACGCCCCGAATCTGATGAGAATTAATTTTTGTTTCGTCACTCCAGAGGATATTTCGCCATTTTTTTGCTCCTTCAGGTCCGTTCCAACTTCTATGGTTTAAGGCAAATTCTTTTCGGGACCTTATATTACTTGCTCTTAGTAAATAAACTTTCCTGGCAACTCTTCCTGGTAGGTTGAAGCTCTGAAGCCTTCTGCGGATTGTGCGGGCACTGACTTCATTATTGATTTGTGCTCCTATTGTCCTTGACGAAGCAAAAGGGAGATTTAGCCAAAAGGAGGACACGGCGATCAGTGGTGACTGATGTCTTTTTCGGCCTCCCACGATATTCGCGCACTAATCTAGCCTTGAGTGCATTTGTCACAAAATTTTGTGATCTTCCTAGGGCTTCTGCTATAAATTTGTAAGTCTTACCTTCATTTCTTAGCTGTAAAACTACCCGTCTTTCTTCCGCCGAACAGTGGACGTTTCTACCCATACTAAAAGTCTAATAAAATATTATTTATTATTTTATTTATTAATAACAACTATCATTTATGGATAGTAAAATTATTAAAAAGAGGTTACCTTGAAATTTAGTATTTTTTTGAAATAACAAAGATATAAACTGTGGGTTTATTTGGAGAACACCTATTTTAATGACCAAATTCTTAAAAACACCAAATCCTAATGCCACAAAGAAAATAGAACAGCTCAGCATAACACACACAAAATGCAGTAAGCTCAGCATCAGTGTCAACAGAATAACCGAACTTTTTGTAAGGCCTGCGATCAAAAAAACAGTTATTTTGCATCAAAGACAACAGTGGTGCGAAAAAATTTGATTACACCTATTTTTTTGACCAGCTGTGTATATCGTTGGAAAAGTATTACTGAGTAGGTGTGCTGGGAATATTTTGTTTTGAATTTTTTTTGAAAATACAGGTGAAAATGTCTTGGTGTGTTTTTTACCATTTTTTCGTATAAATTCGCTGTGAAATTTTTTTTCCCACAGTTTAGGCATTTTAATGTCCGAATTTTGGCCACTGGGCGATTCTAGTTCAAAATATAAGGCTCGAAACATTGGAAGAGTTTACATTTATTATACCACTGGTAGCTTTCCAGTCTTTTCTCTGCATTGAGTACTTTGAAAATGCACTTCACATTCGTGTGGTACGGCTATGAAATGACCTGATCTTGAGAGTATATGTATAAAGTTGGCAAAAACTTTTATACATTTTGAAGTATGTATTTACCTACATCTCTCTTCATTAATTTCATATATCCGTATTTCCTGATCAAAATTTAACTCCCACCATACCTACTAATGCCAGACAATGAGAAAAGATACTCATCGTCCTCCAAATATTTGAGCAGAGAATGAAATAAAAGTATTTATAGGGAATTTTGCTTTGAATCATTATGATTCCCAATATGTATTGGTAGAAATACCCATTAGCTTAAGTTGCACCGAAAATCTGGCTCGTTTTCTGTAGACGCTTCAAGGAGTTGCTGGTAAGACTTTGCTCTCAAAGCTTGATTTGTAGGAATAATTAGTTTTAGTTCAAGGTTGATTGAATCCCAAGCTTTTGCTTTCCTTGCAAGCTAACCTCAGCCTCAGTACAAAATAGGATCACATCATTCCTTGAATTGCGAGCATAAAAAATCTGATTTTTATTTAGTTCATACAAATTAAAGAGTATTGCATTCAGTACGGTTTTAATTTTATTTCTTAAAAGCTCTCGTTTGAAATATTTACACTTACTCGTCTTCTTCACCAATTATCGGGGCATAAAGGAAAAACAAAGTTTAAATAATTTCATCGATAAGTCTTTTACGGAACCAAGAAATAAAAAAATAAATTTCAATAGGAAGAACAAAATAAATAGAATATAGGAATTGGAATTTATTCATGGAAATTGCAGTATTTTTTATTGGTTTGGAACTTTAGTTGCAAGAAAATTTTCTTGCATTTAAATTAAATGCATTTTAATTGTATTCTCTATTTTCTTAAGACTCATCTTGGTTCTTGGTAGTTGGAAAGATGCAAATATAACTAGCTTCTCTTGTCTTTAATTTTTGGAATAATTGATATGGCCAAAAGCGTTTCTAAGAAAATCAGAAGTCCAAAGAAATGCTTTAAACTGAGGAATATTATAAATTCTTTTTTCTACATTTTTCTATGTGCCTTTGAACTTATAAAAAAAATTCCAAGAAACCATTTCTTGATCTTTCAACAGTAATTATTAAAATATATTTGTATTTGAACAAACAAAATTCTGGCGGATATAATGTCCATTTATCAATTCATACGAATTCCTTGCTCTCCCCCAATTACATATTTTTCTTCGCTTTCATAGAAAATAATTTTCTCTCCTCCAAAAAAAATTGATATAAAAATGTATCTTTCTACCTTAACATATTATTTTCATGCCAAACTGAATAGAAATGAAGAGTATCTTTTGAAATACAAAGAATCTAGCTATTGCTTGATTTCTTGCAATGTATTTAACTTGAGTATGTTTTTATTGCCTCTTTCCTGGAATCCTAGCTTTGCTTATTTATCGTTGCTGGTGCTTTAGCAATTTTGAATTACAAACAATAGTAGTCGTTTATCAAAGTATCTTGAATTGGATGCTCTGTATAGTCCGTGGATTGTATAATAATCGCACAAAGGACGAATGACAGGATAAAGTAATGATAATATTAATTTATTTCTTATTTTGTGTTGAGTTGAAAAGGTTATGTTCTGTTTCGTGTGAGATATGTTGTTTATGAATTTTCGAGAAATTCTTAGAAGTAGAATAGCTTTGGAATGCGGAAACCAAAAATCAGAAAAGCATCTTTAGCTCTTTGCTGTTCATTGTAGTCTAGAACAATTTATGAATTGACATTGTCTGTATCACTTCTGTTCTTTAAGTTAACATTTTAAAAATAATTACATTATATTGCAGACAGACTTTCACACACAAATACAAACAAAAAATAAAAATATAATTAATTAAATGAAAAATCCATCACAAAAGAACCTTCAATGTATCTCATGTCTATTACCAAGGCAATTCATCGTACTTTGAAGTTGTTATAAAAAGTAATGCCTTTGAATTTTGTATTTGCGTATGTTGCCTTGGACATCATAGACATTTTATTGAAAATCTTTTTGCAGAATATTCACAGCACCACATTGTTAAAATATATTTTTTTATTCCCTCAGGGCTTGTGAAGAATTACAGATTAAATTTTTCCTGTGGATTAAAAAAAGTTTTCGAAGTAACTTTAAATGGTTAATGAAAGAATAAAAAAGTTAAGCTTCATTATTTTATGTTGAAGTATCATGTTTATAATGAATTATGAATTTCAAGCGTTACCAAATATTGTTTTTTTTTTATATACGAAGTAATTTAACATAGGTATGTAGGTACTTTTAAACATGAAACAGTTAAAAAGTTTTTAATAATTTTGTGTTAAAATAAAAACAAAAACAAACGGAACTGATATCGGTTCCAAAAAAGCAGCAAAAAAAGAAACAAATTTAATGAAGTTAGATAATGCCTATGAACAAATAAGTAACCCACAAGTCCATGCCAGAGCAACAATCTTGCGAATATAAGGTCCGTGTACCGTGTTACATGTGATGAGAAAGGAAAACATATATCCTGAAAATGAAAATCGGCTTGAATCTCCTAGTCCTGACTAAAATCGTGAAATAAACGAGGAATCTTTTGACTACTCAGAAAAAAACAACAAACATTTTAAAACGTAAACGTGGACCTACAACACAGGTCATTAATGGCTAATACGGCTTCATTAGTGTTTTTTCTCAGTTCTTTTACTAGGCAGTTTAATAGAATACACATTTCTGATTACCATATTCCTTGAGCTCAAGTTAGAAACTCTAAATCCTAACAAACAACTTTTCACTCCGCAATAAGTCAGGTGTACGGTGTACCCGACTTCAGCTCTGATAGGGAGTGACAGTATTTAAGACCCAGACCCACTGAAACAACGTTAAATTCCTAATCATACCTCAGGTTATGAATTTAACTGTCTGTAGCTAAGTTCAGGGTCACCTGACATTCTGACAAACCCTTCTTGCTAAAACTCAACTTTTATAACTTTGAAATTATAACAGTTATATCTTTTTTCTAACCGTTATAACTTTGTTATAACAGTTAGAGCTTTGAAAGTTTTCAAAATATAACATTCACTTCAAATACTGAATTTCCACAAACATTGTTATGACGAACATCATGACACTTCAGCGATGACTGTTGACCCAGGACACAATCTTCTACGAGAGCCTGCTGACATGGTCAAGAGCTGGAATGGTGGGAAATGGTTTTGCAGTGATTGGAGTAGTTTTATTTGTTGACAGCAGAAGTCGCCTCGGCGTTGCCATCCCTCCTTTTTTGAAGAGCCTGAACTGGAACTGAGAGAAAATTCTCTGATTTTTAATCGCCCTGAGGTAGATTATATCGAAGCATTCTACTTCACACAATTTTATTCACTCCCGCCCCTTCGCAATCGTAGACCATAGTTCGTTGCAAGAAGAGCAACCACCGACGCGACGGCCGAATCATACAAATCATTTCGATCGACCACCGACTGCCAGTGCATACCCGTCTATTCCCCGCCAACCGACCACCTCAGTGTGTCTAGTTGACTACATACCACCCAAGTACCTACACGTATACATATTACGAAGACAAAAGTATGTTGTAGAAAATATTTTCTTTGATTATTACAATTCACATTGTGTTTTTGTAGCATATTATGACATATGGAGATGGATTGGGTAAGGTAAATTGTCTTTTGTCAGCCTGCCGTGGACTATTTATGCATTCAATTAAAAGGTAGTACCAATTACGTGTACTTAAGAGATGAAGTGACCACTGCTCTAGTAAGCAGTTAATTTTTGGTGTAACACCGATAAAGGGGCTTCACTCCAACCGTTTATCCCTTGCTCTAGCCCCTTCTGGCGTAAGCTTGGGCCGAGAAGCCACTGCAGGCTGATCACCAGTTTATCCTTGATTTGCATAATCAGGGCCGGGGTTTCAATCCAACCGTTTATCCCTTGCTCTACCCCCTTCAGGCGTATAGCTTGGGCCGAAGGTTATTGCTAGCCGATCACCCGCTTATCCCTGGTTTGCATTGCCAGAGCCGGAGCTTCTCTCTACCCGTTTATCCCTTGCTCTACGGTCCAACGTCTAAGTATAGCAGCTTGGGCCGAGAGGCTACTGACAGCCAATCACCCGTTTATCCTTGGTTTGCATTGCCAAGGCCGGGGTTTTACTTCAACCGTTTATCCCTTGATTGCATAACAAGGGCCGTATATGAAATACTTTGTTACCTTAGAATTTTGAGAAGTATAAAATTGTTTTAATAATAAACAAATTTTTTATCAATAAAAAAAAGACAATTAACAAATTTTGTAACATTTTAAGGCGAAAATAAATAAATGTTCTGAAAGGAATTCTGAACTTCCTACCCAATTTTTCGACTTTTATTTACGAAAAACCCTGGACACCGACGAGCTCATCTCAGCCTCGTAATAAAAAGCATCACAAGACCTTGCGGTGTTTTGTCAAAGCCAATCGATGTATCGAATCAGCCTGTTAAAGTGACTCACGGCTGGCTCACAAGGTACCAAGTTACCATTTAAATTTTCGAAATAACCGAAAGTAAAAATTTAATTCATTTGAAATGAAAAAAAATCTATCAAACCAAGCCAAAATGGAAACTTTAAATGTTGTAACAAATACATAATCGGCAGCCCTGACATTTTTTCAGAATTGAAAATCTAAAAGTAGATCGTATTTGATTTTACGTTGCTAATAGTATACACAAACATCTTTAATTTTACTTTGAAAATGCTTTGAATTAACAACGAACCGTTTAAATTAGGAAGTTGATTCTTGTTTTAAAATGAACCGTATTCGTTTTGACACTGAATCCTTAAAATTTCGTCTTCAACCCTGAGTCATAACGAAATCTAGTTAAATCAAATTGGTTTTCTTTAATTTTACTCTGGGTTGTGATAACATCCAATTGGTATAAAAATAGCATTTGAAAAAATTGTTGCCGATAATACACTATTGTGGATTTACCAAGTTTCATTTTTATGAACTAAAATAAAATGCTTCTTTTGACGTTTATAAGACATCGATTTCATTCACTTAGCGAAAAACTTAATCTGTCAAAACATTTTCAATTTGTGAAATGTCATTTTTTGTTTTGTTTGGGTGAGTGAAATACTCTTTACAATATTTATGACAGGAACAAAAATAAATGTCCAGGAAAACTGTTTGCCACTTGAACAAACTGCAGGATCCGAAGACAAATCACAAGTCAAAATATTGAATGCACACGGATTCATTGTTGCAAATATAATCCGCAGGTAGATCCGCGAAACAAAGGAAACAAAGTAGGAAGGGTTGTTTAATTTTAAATAATACGTGCAGCATTGTAAGGCATGCTCATTTTGTGTGTGACGTCACAATTATATGATTTTTGAAATAAAAATAAAAAGAAGTATTAATTTCCCGGTTCTTAAATTTTTCTTTTGAAAATATTAAGTGTAGGAATTATAAATCTAAAAATAATTTGATTAAATTTTGAGTTCCAAGCAAAATGCCAATTCGTGTTCAGAAGTCTTTTCTGAAAAAAAAAAGATTCCAAAGCTTCTTTAGAATAACCAATATAATAAGTCCGTTCATTTGAAACACCATCTTAAATTCAACCTGCATTCAAACTCAAATAACCATTAAATTGGAAATGCCAAAGTTCAACTTTGTATCTTTAACCTATAAAAAGGCCTACCTTCATCAAATATCACACTTGATTGAGTAAAACATAAAAGATACAATTAACCATATCAGATGTCTAAAGTACTACCATTCAATGAAGCCGTTAAAAAAATAAACCTGCCTTTATATAAACCATCGCTATTGACCCATCACGCAAGTTCAAAATTAAGCCCAATCAATTAGAGAGGCTACAGAGAAAAGAAAAAAAAATTAGAAGACAAATCAATTCAATAGACAAATTTTCAAATCAAAGTAATTCATCAGAATTTATCGGAAGATAAAAGTCCATAAAAAAAATTTCATGACCCTAATCAAACCCGTGACATACAATTCAAAAGAAAAAGGTTGCCACCCTCACTTGAACCCTATTTATTTTACCCAGTATCCACCAAAAATCAGCCCGCTGGCGCTGGCTGGCGATGGAATTATAAAAATGAAAAATGAATAATTCATCCGTTTTAGGTTAATTAAATCATTATATTTCGACTTGTATCTGTAATCTAAATGGAAATTATTCTGTATTTTTCTTCTTTTCCTTTTTTTTTAGAAGGCTATACGTTAGGAGTTATACTCCTGAATCGGAGTTAATGGGAAAAGAAAAGCGTTTTTATTTTTATTATAAAAATAGAATCTCAATGTCGAAAAAATATTTTTCTTTTACTTGTGTGTGGTGTTAGATAATCATCAAGTCGAGTTTGTCGCAATTAGACGTGATAAATATTTCATTTTCACACATCACCACCCACCCGATCCACCATTGTGGAAAGTCAAAAGACACAAATGTCAAACTGTCAAAAAGGTGTTTTCTTTAATTTACTTTCCTTGCGTGAAGTCGTTAGGAGTTGTCAATGGTTTCTTTGAGTAATTTTAGGAGACAAAATGGTTGGAGCAAAGAAAATGATAGACTGCAGAGCAAGGGATATGCTTAATAAAAGTATTGGAAAAGCATGATGTTTTCATACCAATTAGACTAAAAAGGAGCTCGAAACATTTGGCTAATGATATGGTATTGAAAAATGAGTAGATAATGATTATTTGAATTGAAAAGCTCGATTAAATTTTGAATAAATGTGTTTTTGATAGACACGGAACAATATCGTATAAGTAAAGTATAGTAATTAAATTCATGATATAGATACAATATTTTTTCGTTAGAAATGTATTCTTTCATTAGAATTAGGTTCAAACAAAAAAAAAAGTCAGTAAATTCTTTGGATGTGATGAATTTTAGTCATGCCTTATGAAATGGGAAATATTTTGCTATTGTCAGCTATGTAATAAACCTTCTTAGCAGAAAACGTGGAATACTCGGAAACTTTGCATTCAAACATGGGAAATCATTTTCAAGAGCAGTTTGTTGAGTTAAGTTCAGAAACTCGTTTTCTAGGTCTTTCACAGCAAAGTCAAGAGTACCACAAGGCAGTCATTTGGGTCCGATTTTTTTTTTTATACTCGCGTTACATCATTCGTTCTATAGTAAAATCTTCATGTTCGCTAACGATACGATTTGTTTTTAAGCCATTTATTCTGCTAATTACCATCTGGATTCGCAAGCTGACATCAACAGACTTCATAAATTGGTGCAGCAAAATGGAAAGCAGCAAACTGTCAGACCATATAAAATCTTATTGGGTTCGCTAGGATAGCTCATCGTTTTCAGATATTACATTCTCCTCGACACCGAACTAATTATAGCTTTAATTTATGACCACTTAATTTAAGCTTGCATTTTAGACTTTTTTGTCGTTGTTGTGAGATATTGTAAAACATTCAAATGTGACGGACCTACCATGATTGTTAATTTTAATCAAAAATTTTAGCTTGGTTAAGTAAGGTCTTACATGAATTCAAGTCAAATAATGACAAAGCAGTTACTCTATAAAAGGAAAATACTTGTTTTCTGGTTTAACAAAATAATTTATTAATTGGCGCCCAACGTGGGGCTAGTCTAATACTCATATAACATCCGAATAAAAAATGCAGTTCCACAACGCCTATTATTTAAAATTATGCAAATATCAATTTGAAGGTTAAACTACAACAGATGTCCCGCCTTAAAAAAAAGTATGAGTTCCAAAGATATAGGTTTGGGAAGGTGGAGCTGGAACTTTTTGTTGCGATTTTCAAAATTCTCTGAATCTTGTTATTATAACCCTCACCAATTTTACTACAAATTTGTTCTGATTTCACACCGTAACTACTGCATACCGATCATTGTGAAATTTCTTAAAACGAACAGAAATATTGTTCCCGAAGTATAGAAACTGCATTATTTTGATGCATTCATAATCGGCAACGCCAAAAATCTCAATATTGGAATATATTGTTATTCGTAAAAATCTTATCTTAAACATTAAAAAAATGTATCCTTAGCTAAATCTACTCCCAGCGGGTGCAGCGTGGAATATTTTGCATTGCAATTTCTGGCAGCCTTACAAGCTATTTTTCAAATTATATCTATGAATCCACTAAATAGATTTTGATGAAATCAAAAATAGATTAGAAAAAAAATCAATTAAAAAAGTCTTTCCATGAGTGAGGTTATTTTATTTAAAAATTCAAATCTATTAAATAAAACTTTGACGAGTCTAAATAAAATTTGATATATAAAAACATTCCAAATTTGCAATTTTTGCAACTCCCTGACATAGTCCATTTGATATCCATGACCCCAATCCAAAAGCTTCTACTTTGAATACTTCATTCAATTTGGTCGAAAATTCTCCATATAAAAATCATAAAAGCTAACAAATCAATGCTCTGCAAGTAAGAGTTGAGCACTTTGTTCTGGAGAAATGTATTGATATCCTTTTATAGCCTTACACGATATAAAACCCTTCTACATACAACATTGTTTGAGATTTATTTTTGAACATGGAAAATAATTAAGTTTCAACTAATTACAAAACTTTTAAAGTAACTACTAAAAGCTGGATCAATATCTTGTGTGTATTTTAAGGTTTGTCATGAAACACAAGCTTTTAATCCTGATCAAGCTATGCATAATACAAACTTAACTTTGAGCAAAGTTTTTTTTTTTTTTGTTATTATCCTTTTGGAAACTTTTCTATATGATTTTTCAGGTTCTTGCTAATTTAATTCATAAGTATCTTTGTATCTCATTCATTCAAGAATGAAAACCTCTATAATGGAGCTCAATCAACCTCAACTTCACACAAATACAAACATATAGCTACATCGATGTATGAAGTAGTAAACACGAATAAGTATAACAAGTTTAGTTTTCATTATCCTGCTTCCTGTGATGATGATTCTTATGCATATCTATCTATCTCGCCCTCATCAGTTTGATCCGATTGAAGCTCCAACGCCAACCATCCACTTTTTTTCTCTGAAGTTTCATTTGAAAAAAGATCCTTTTAGTAAAATCATGAGCAGAATATACAACTTTTTCTATCTCATTTGAAAAATAAGGACGATATACCAAAAAAAAAAAAAAAAAAAAAAACTATGGCAGCTTAAGAAAATAAGAGGATTTCCCTCTGACATGAAAGTTTCTTAAATGTATTTTGTATTTCCATCCGCGTAACCCTCGACGGAGGAATATAATATATAATATGACAGCTAAAAGTTGAGGGTATATATACTTCATCCTTATGCCACTGGTACTGTTGCATGCCGCATGCTGCCCAAGGAATTCAACAGCAACGCGACTCTTATGAATTGTCATCAATTTGTGTTGCAAGCTGCACGTGGTCCACATGGCAACAACTGACGCTAGTGCTGGAGCACATTGTGCCAGAAGGTACTTTTACTGTGTCTTCATTATATTTTGAGCATAATTGTGTATTAAAGTATCTGGAGGGGATGAGTATATGTTCCCACACTTTCATCTTCATAACACAAAATTTGTATGTTTCATGAAGTTATTTTCTGGATAAAAAAAAATGCTTTCCAATTGAATACAATATTCAACTTTGACCATTGAGAGTGAGCATAAGGAATGTGAGGGTATGTATATGTATGCATCCACCGGATATCCTCAGAGGGCATCATCATACTGACATGGGAAAATTAAATTTAAAAATTCAAGCCAACTCATGTGGGAAATTTGTGTTAACTCTGTTGTGAATTTTCTGCTGTCTGCTGACAGGACGGCATGGCAGCATGGAACTGCCACTGCACCACTGACGTGCAGTAAATAATTGATTTAGTATAAAGTCTTAATTATACTTGTTGTGGGATTTGTAAGGATATATCTTTATGATTGAATTGTATTAACAATTAATTTACACAACTGAAAATTTAATATTCAAAACGAAAAGCTTTCTGCAGGAGATTAAAAAATTTGGTCCTGAAAAAAGCATTTATTGATTTTTTAATCATAAAGCGGTTTGTCAAAAGCTTTTGGATTTCTTCTTTCAACTGAAACCATCGACTTAACCATAAAGTTCGGAAGGGTGCCTCTGCTTGGTAATTGCCATCTGTGTGACATCAGCTTAATTGGAAGTTAATCTCGTCAATCACCCATCCCATTGTGTATCGGAAGCACGTAAGCCCAGAAAGGAATTTAATCCCAGTGTGTACCCGTACATAAATGATTCACCCTGAGAACTCTTTGTAGGCATGATAGAAGTAAGAGAACTTGTCAAATACTGCCAAAATTTATTCAAAGATTTTGTTCTATGCTAAGAGATTTAGAATTTTTTACTTGCGATTATAGGTACTATAAGGCAAGTTATGCATTCGTAAAAAAAAAATTTTTTTTTGGACAATCAAACATAACATTACGATGATAGAGAAGCCTAAAAACGTGGGTCTGACAATTCTGTCTGTCTGTCTGTCTGTCTGTCTGTATGTCTGTCTGTCCGTCCGTATGTATCGGCACCTACAGCCTAAACGGCTGGATCGATTTGCTTCAAACTTGGTACATAGTATTATTATGTCGTCCTACAGAGGGGTTTTTGGAATTAGCATTCTAGCTTCAAAACTAACGGTTCCTGCCATACGATTTTGATAAAACTTTCTGGAAAGTGTTTTCTGTGCAAATTTTATGTTTTGGTTGGAATATATTTTTCAGGAAAAGTCTTATAACGGCACCTCCCAAAAGACCTGTTTTTTGAAATTAGATTTTCTCGTAAACCACTTGACGGATTTCGATGAAATTTTTTATGTAGAAACCTTAGAGTTTAAAAAAATTTCTACCTATTTTTAATTTTTTTGTTTTTTTCAAAAATTTTAAAAGTTTTGTTTTCTGAATAATTTCAAATTGGTAGATGTTAGCATAATCAAAACAAAGGAATATTTTTCGAAAAGTTTTTCAAAAAAACCCCCACCCTCAACAATATAAATTATGTCTCACCTATGAGCTATGACTGATGATAAGGACTTTATTTACCGATCTTGACATAAATTGGGAATTATCAACCGCGTGTATTTTAACGTTCCTTAAACACATTGCTGTCTTCTATTGTGAAAGTACAAACTATTTTCGATGCCTTTGAGTATGTATTATGAGATAAACTTTCAACGGTAACCCCAAAAATATACGTATAAGCGTTCTGGGTTTGGTGAACATGTACATTTATAAATCATGAAAAATAACTGTAAATCAAAAAGCAGAAAAACATTAAGTTTGCACAGAATGTCCTCTCGGAATATACACATCAACTTTTTGTTAAGCTTAATTTTGAAAGTACTGTTAAGTATAGAGACTCATTCTTCAGTCACACTGTACGAATGTGGGTAGCCTAACTTGTTAATTTTTTTTGTTTTTGCATTTGATGTTAAGACATGCAATCCTCGTTATCAGCATTTCATTTTATGTCCTAACCAAAAATCCTAAATTTTTGTGCTGTATGTTAGGTAGCGGACCTTTCAGTTGGCGTACCTTACTGAAAAATTTTAAAAGTAAGACAATATTCAATTTTTATGTTGAAATATTTTTGAAGCCTTTAAACAATGTTCTAGAACATCGGCTTGCATGCATTTGAATTTGCATTTATTAAAAATTTATTTTTCTTTGAATAAAAGAAAACTTAATTAAATGGGTCACATTATTCACTATGAACCTTCAGAATTCATTTAAAATTATAATTTGAGCTAAAACACAAATGACATTTCAAAAAACACACGTTTAAGCCAACAGTGAGACAAGATATGTATATATTTTTTGATTGTATGAGGACCAAATATTGCTGTCTTTTAAAGCAATTGAAATCATTAAAATCAAGTGACCTCACTTTTTAACATAAATGCTTTAGAAGTGTCTCAGTGTCAGTGAATTTTTCTCATTCCTAGGCTTAGTGAATTTTGTTAACATAATATAATATAATATTTCTTCTCTACATTTGCATAAATCCTTTGTACCGAGGCGTTACAAATCTCACTTTTATATTAATATACATTATATAAATATAAAATTTTTTTTTTAAATCTTCCTGGTCAAACGACAACAACAACGTGAATTTATCCCCAAAGCCAACAACACCGCAACCAAGTAATCATTAGACACCAAATAACATAGTCACATGACCCAAGAATGCCCATGCCAATGAAAACAACAATAACATGTCTGAATCTTTTAGTAAAGGGCGATCATTCATGAGCGTGAGTTATGGTAAAATTCTCGCTAGTATTTATAATTCACACGATGTTTTGGTCGCCAAATACAATAAGAAGGCCAGAAAAAGACTCCGAAAAGCATGGAGAAATACATCATTTATTTAGAATTTATTCTTATTTAGGGGTTTCGCTGCCCTGAATTCCCCCCACCAGTGGTGGATTTTAATTTTAAGTTTTATTCGCTTGTTATTATTGAATTTAATTATTAGAGCAATAGCCTGTCATTTGCAACTTCCATGGTTGCTTTACTTTAAGTAAATTTAAGAATTAGTTGAAACCAGGGGCCTTTATACCTGCTGATCCACCAGAGCGAAAGCCTGCTGTTTGCAACATCGATGGTTTGCATTTAGTAATAAGATTTTCTTTACCGTCAAGCTACATAATTCGTTGTCAGCAGGGAGTAAATACCGGAGACAAGTACAGAATCCTTAGTCCCGCAGATGCAACAGCAGGAGCCCAGGGAAGAAGCCAGCGAATTCCGCCCTTCCACCAGACGACTCAAATAATTGGAGTACGGAAATACATAATTTATAAATAAGGATATAAATAAACAGTATGTGTAAAACGAATTGAATTAAATTGAAAACCTATTATACTTTTGCTAATAAGGATTTAAAAATAAAAATAATAATTGTGAATATTTTTCAAAGAATCTTAAACAAAGTTTTTGTGTTTTTCTTTGATACAATCCTGGACAATCTAGCGAGCAAAACAACGGCTGGAAAAGAAAAAGCACCCATCACACCTTGAAAGTTTAAAAATGGCTTGCATTTAAATTTTAACAAACCCAGTCGTGCATTTTATTTATTTAAGAACTAACTAATTAATTAAAGTAATGCACCAAAAATTCCCGACGGAAAAGGATTGTTTTCCAAAAACTTTGTCAATATAATAATGATGAACTGAAGCAGAAAGTATATTAATGGTATGTATGTTTATGCAAATATTTGCAGGATTACACAACAAATATGTTAAAAAGTTATAAATCGCGATACACCAATGAAAATAAATAAAGCTGCTCCATGATAAAAAAACGGAGAAAAATGATGCCATAAAGTTAAAAGGTATTTTTCATAAAATAATAATACATCCTTCTCTTCTGCACTACAACCCTAATTTATAATACTTTAATATGTTTAATAAAAAAAAATATAAAATTGCAAAGTTGAAAGGATTCTGTGTGCACTCAAAAGCAAAGTGCATCCTGAAATGCACAGGTATTCGCAGCAGGAGTCCCTGTTTATGTTTTTTCCCAATAACTTTGTGTTTGTGGCTTCCTTGTTCTAAAGCAAAAAGTATGTGTTGTAGTACACAGCAACAGTGTACAGGAGTATTTTTTCAGCTTAACAGAATTAATGGCATTTTTTCCATTTATAATTAAAAGCAAAAACTTCAGAGAATCCTTGATATTGCGTATGCATATTATACAGCTTTTATAAACGAGAAAATTAGGTATACCCAAACAAAGTTAAAAAAATTACTATTCCATTCGAGTCATGGAAAGAATTTTATTTTCATAGCTCGTCCATCACCTGAGACCTAATATAAAATTAAAAAAAAAATTATAAGAATAGAACTGGATGGGAAAAAATATAATAGAATTATCCTTTTACATGTGATAAAAGGAAGATTTAAATGTACAAGCATGTTTTTAGAAATACACGAAAAAAGGGTATTTTCACATTATTTTCTTTCCTGTGGCAAGTATTATGGTCCTGGTTTTATAAAAAAAATCACGCATTTCAGATGGGTTCACTCTGTTATCCTTTAACCAGCTTAGAGCCGATTTTGTTTAGGCAGCTGATGGCAATAGAAGGTATAAATGAATTCACATACTCTTCTGTTTTGTAAAGTGGAAATGGATTTAATTTAAAACAGCAAACTTTAAAAAAAAATCTGTCACAAAATAATTACTTGTCTTGACAAGTATGGGAAATACAATAAGCTAAAAAATAGAGCCACTTAAAGCATTCCACATTCATAAAGTGTGGCTTAAGAAGGAATCTCTGCAACAAATCATGTAACCGAATCTATTTTTAAGGTTCAATTGATAGAAATTTCTTCAAATGCTAGCATTAGGGGGAAACGTTTTGACCCTGGCCATCAGGAAAGGCAGACAAGTTTAAAAAACACATGCCGTTTATGGGAGGGACATAAATTCCATGATCCCTTTGTTATGACTACGGCATGGAATCAATTTGTTAGATTGAAAAAAATTTTAAAGTGTTTATCTAACACTTTGGTATAAAAAAAAATGAGGACATGACCTCAATCCTTGAAATTCTCATTTTAAATCGGCACGAAAATTTTTCCACTGCCACAGCAATATTTCCAAAAACTGAAACTTCTGAAGAATGTAATTAAAAATGTGGTACTTGAGGTCCATCTGATTAAGATATCCTTAAAAATTTATTATTTTACAGGAATATCAAAAATAAAAGTGGCCAAAATGAAAATCAGATTGAATACTATTCAAGGAGAAGAGAAAACCATCTTCCCTGAATGTTGATGCTAAATAAAGTTCTTTAGGAGCTGAAGACTTCATGAAAAAATAAAAGTCACCATCCACGCTTTCCAGCACTCTACTAAATAGGGCATCTCTTCTGATTCTGAACCAAAAAGTTCCCAAATAGATCTATGAAGTGTTTGGTGGAGTCTACCCTAGCCTGAGCAGCAATATTTCAATATTCCCCCAACTTCAACTGGCCGCCACACTCTGCGTAAGATAAATATCACCTTATTCTCAACCCATTGTCCCAACACAAATTCTTTCCCATCTTTCTTTTCCTTCTAACTAACGCCGTGCAATTTACATTCAAAAAGACGTTTGGTTTACAACACATATAGTTAGAATTATTATTATAAAAGAGTATTGCAAACAAGATAGAACCTTGCGGCACACCAGCAGTTCTTCCTAATATCAGACTGACAGTACTACAAAACGTGGTTGGAATGATCCGAAAAAGAAGAGAAGGTTCTTTTCGATACCAAATATCTACACACTTGATAGTAGAGAGAGCTAGATGCACAATCGAGAGTCTGGTTTTGAAATATCAGGCACATTATTTTTACTTTCCAAAGATAGATAGAAATATTCTTTATTTTTTTCATGATTAAATTTAACAATTTGTATAAGTAAGTAAGAATAATAACTTGGCAATATTGCCTTCTACCAAATTGCCAGTTGACATGAATTACTACGAAAACTGTTTAGCCGCTCATAAAGCTCCAGTTTCTCAGTTAATTCCTAATTGATATTTTATGAGCGTTTCCATAGCCTTGAAAGGGTCGCATATAAATCTGAAAATCATTATTTATTTCACAGAAAATATTTTTGAAAGCTTTCCATGAATACATTACAATTGAAAAAAAAAATCCGTCAAACTACTTTAATTTAAAATCAAAACTATATAATTTATTCATCTGAATACGTCTGAGGATGCAGATAGTGTCATTGGAAAAGCAAATTCTTTTGAAGCATAAATTTTCTTTACAAAAACAAAAATTGTATTTAGTAAAAAAGAACAGAAAAGGATTCTGAATTCAAATGCGTAGTGGCGAAAACCAGTGTTGCATAAAAACTTAAATAAAATTTTAAAATATTTAAAACACTCTTTCTGACTATGAAACAGTTTTGCATCAATTATTATTAAAAGTTAAAATAAAGTCATCTCCTTTTTCTCTTATTTTTTTCTTATCATCATGCAAACAAGAAACAAGTATCTTTAAACAATCTTGAGAATATCTTACAAAAATTTCCTTGCCTCAGGCGAAAATTTATTCAAAGCATTTTATTTTATTTTATCTCATGAAAACAAATACCGTTCACTTTTCAAAGATCCCATATTAATAGATACTTCCTCCATCAAACATCAAGTGGGTGATGTCTTTGTTAGCTTAAATCTAATACAAAACAACAATTGAAAATATCTATACACTCCTTCGCATCTTACAGGTGAATCCTTAGTAAATAAATAAAAAAAAACATCACACATGTTCGCTTCAATCTTTTCTCACATCACCGCTACTTAAAGTGAAAACATGAATGCGGATACACAATGGATAGAATCCGTTAATCATTACTCTATATGTTGTGTTTTGTATGTGTGCTGAAAAGATTATAAACCTTTACATTACTTGGGTTTTCTTACTCGAAGAACGAAGAGTTTATTTGCATAACAAAAGGACCTCTAAGTGAATTTGTGTGTTTAATCGATTTTTTGTTGTGTGGGTATGCGTTTGTGTGTTCTCTGGCAGATATAATCGTGTTTAATTTAATATACCCTTCCACATAAAAAAAATAAAATTGCTCAGTGGCTTCTTGACACCCACACTCATACATTACGATGCCAAAAAAAAGAACAAGAGGAAAACTCAAAAAGTGACAGCTTTGGTTCCGTCACAAAAATATAAAACACACACAAAATATACAAGCACAAGGATCTCAAAGCTTTAAAAAAAAAAAAAAAAAAACATTCAAAAGATAAACGGTTTTGAATGACGTTAATATAACCCACATCAGTCACTTAAAATATTATATTCTAAAAATAAAAAAAAAATTGAAAACCGAATGAAATCATCACAAATTGTTTAGAAAATAAAAAATAAATAAAAAAATATTACGTATACGCACGAGTGAACCCAGTGATACCCATATATTCGATTTATTTTGTATCCCACACATTTGATGGTGGTGCGTCCCACCATGGTCAAGTATATTTTGAACTGAAACGAAATCTTATTTGTTTCAATAGCTGGCTGGCCCAAAAGTAGCTTTATCTTTATGTCGGAACGTGCGAGCGTATTTCACAGATCCGTTCGGAAAACATTTTAGCTTTATTGTGTGCAAATATTGACATTGGCCAGAGCAACAGAGCAAACTGAGTTGGTCCATTCTATGATGATGACGATAATAGTCCACACCATTAGGATTTCTATCGTTCTGTCCATTTGTCCTGACGAGGCCAACGACAACGACAGATGAAAAATCAGACCGGAATCATTTTGGCCAAAATAAAATGAACACAAATGCTGTCAGTCTTTGGCCAGTCCAGGCTAGGCTATATAGAATAATCGAATCATGTCCCCCATTTATATCAATATTGTTGAAGAAAGGAAAGAGGTCCTGATGGCGATTGGCGATGATGGGATGGAAAGAAGCACAGCACAGCACAGATATGGTGCCCTAATTAGGTATTCCATTGAATGGAAAAAAGTCAGTTCAAATGTGTGCGCTGAATGGAAATTTCTATTAAAATTGGAATTTATTGAAAATTTGGAGTGTTAACCCACGCAAATGTGGGGATTTTGTTCAAAACCATGCGTATAGCCTCAGTATCTCTGTCTAGTGTGTTGAATAGAGGCTTTTATGTAATAATCCTTAGCCATTATGCAATCGGCTTATTTATTCTGTCAAATCTATACAAAGGATTGGAAATTTTGTTCATAATAATGCAAATTATTTTTAACAGAACATAACCTCACATTTTCACAGTTATGTGTATACACATGTGTAGTTTGAAATATTTACACTAAATAACAACCGTGCATCGATCCTGTTTCGTCCATGATAAAGTTTTTTACATTAAAATTAAATGCAAAAGCAAATATGGACGATGAAAAAAAAGAAACACGCATAACTTTTTAGGTTCATTTTAAAAAGATAAAATTTAAAAGCTTTGATGTCAGATGGCCATTTTTGGCAGGATAACATAATAAACATTTCGAGTTAAATGACGAACCCTTTTTTGTGCGAGTTGTACGGGAGGGAACAGGAAATAGTACTTACTTATGGACATTATTGTGGAATTCTTATGCACGCACATTTACATCTAGATACACTCCAGCAGAATGTAGGATAATAAAAAAAAGAACACAACAAAATAAATTGGGTAGACTAAAAAATGTATACCTATCCTTTTTTTTGTGGTTTATGACGAAGTTCACTTTTGAATATATGGTTCATTTTGATGTGTAAGGATGTATTAGGAACTTTTTTCTTGCTCTTTTGGACAGGCAGGAAATCCTTTCTTTTTTTTTCATATGTATGTATTTATAGAGTGGAATGTCATGTAAGACATTAGGGGGGGGGGGGGGCTGTGTCAAAAAAGAGCTATGCACGTTTCTCATAAAAATAAAATTAAGAAAAAGTAGAATGGTGATTGTGAAATGTAAATGTTGGAATATGCTGGGGCCTTGACCTTTATCAAATTCAATATTATACTTGGAAGTTTATTTCAATGAAAATGATTAAACATTTTTCTTTCTGTCTTTAAAAACAAGACGTCACGACAAATAGATTTAACCTTCACGTATCAAAGGTCTTTGTCTATGAGGGTTCCACTATAACCTCCCAAAACAAAATCAGTACAAAGACCAGGCGAAAAATTACATTTGCCAATCGGGTTTTTCCGATTTAGAAGGCATCTTAGAAGCGAAACCCTCTTTCATGTATATTAAACAGCTCGCTGAATCTTCAATTCCATTTACATATTTTAACATATGTAGAAACAAACTATGCAAATCATTTTGGCGCACATTGTGCAAGCTATTTAGCTGCTATAAGACTTTTGTTGGCAGGTTTAATAGCAGCAAATAGCCTTTCATGAAATGCAATTAGCTTCTCTCAGCAAGCTGTTTCATGAATTTATTTTAGTACTCCTCTGTTTCTCTCTTAATTTATAATTGATCATGTTTATAAGAACTAAAACTCTTCATATTACTTTACTAATCTATCTTGTATAAGGACTTTGATGGCAAGCCTTATTCAAATTGCTTGCATTGACTTGTCGTGGAGAGCTTTATAGCAGTTATTATTTTTTAAACTTCCAGTTAACAATTTTAGAAGGCCTTATTCATGTCATTCTGAACCTTCATCAACAAGCCTTGTATAATACTTTTCGAATTAAACTCTAAAAGACATATACTCGTAGCAGCTTTTATTTTAATTATCAGTGTTTAATGTGTGACTTGCTTTATACGAACCCTATACAAGCTATTACTTGCCAAATTCAAAAATGGGGACCTTATACAAGCTTAGTTGTTACTTAAGGGGGGGGCATGTCAGTAGAAGCACTGGTTATAAAAATTAATCTTCAATTAAAGGAGGGAAAATCACTCTCCGAAATAAATATTTGAAGAAAACGAAGAAAAGGAGCAGTAATCAGGAAGCCTTAAACATTAACTGAAGTTGAAAAAATATTTTAATTCAGTCCTCTATGATCCCGATATCCTTATTAAGCAAATTTATTAAAACTACCTGTAACATGCCAAAATTTTTCACATCGAGAAGTGGAGTTTGTCAAGGCTAAATGCCATGGCCACTGTTATTTTTAGTAGTAATTTTTAATTTTAATTTTTTGAACTACATATCAACTATACAGGGTGGTTGGTATAAGGTGCATTAAAAATTTAGAGCGCGTAGGTTGGGTTAAGACAAAAAAAATCGTACAAACGGAAGGTCTATTAACTTCCGTTTAGCCGGAAAAGGCAATTTTCTAAAAAAAAAAAAAAAAAAAAAAAAAAAAAAAAAGATTCCTAAAATGCCATCCCATACTTTTTTGTGCAGCCAAAAATATTTTTCAACCGTTTTAGAAAAATCAATTTTCAAACTCAAAATTCTGAAAAAATTAAAAAATAAATTTTCAAAATAGATTTTTTCAAAATTTTACTATTTTATATATATTTATTTTACCAAATTTTTGTTGTCAAAATTTGTTGTTAGTCCAACACTGAAAACCGTATGCCTCAAGGATTTTTTATTTGCCAAGCTGTTCAAAAATAACCGAATCTACTTTTCACAAAACCAAGAAAATCTTAGCCAATTTTTACGTGGTTTTTGGAGAATGTACATACGATCGGTTCATTTTGAATAGCTTGGAAAAAATCATAGAACAGTACGGTTGTCAGCTTTGGGCTTAGAACTAAAAGAGCATTAGGTACGAAAAGTTTTGAAAACAAATAAGTTTCAATTTTTTTTTCGAAATTTTGAGTATGTTTTTTTAAACCGCTCATTAAAATAACTTAATTTTTAAATACAATTCAATAAGATATTTCTGGCTTAACAAAAACGTATGACATATTGGCATTGTAGGAATTACTGTTGTTTTTAAATATTTTTTTCCAATTGAAGTATTTTTTTAAAAGAATTGTGCCTCCCGGCTAAACGGGGGGAATAGACGCCCGTCCTATACGATTTTTTCTTATCTTAACCAAACCTTCTCGTTCTAGATTTTAGATGCATCTTATACCAATAACCCTGTATGTACAATTATTATGACTGTTTACAATGAACTCTAAGGTCCGCTGTCTCAATACATTTGGCTGCAACCTTTTGAAATTTGATTTAGAATTGAATTCGTCCGTTATAATATTGAATATGCACTTGCATGCGTTTTGTAGATTAGAGGTAAGGTCAAGAAATAAATTTCTCAGTATTTTCTAGCCGGATACGAAATCTCAAAAGGAATTTCTTCGAATAGTCGGAAAAACAACTCAACGAATCACAAATCGAAATGACAACCAAAACGAAAAACGGACAATTAAAATACTTTATTATTTAAGATTTATATGCACAGGAAGAAAAAAATGAAAAATATTATTTTCAAGAATTCATATCATTCAAAATTTCAAGACAATCATTTTCAAAAGCTAATAATCTTACACTGTTTCAAAGTGTCCGAGTCAAATTGTCTTATAAACTCAGTTAATGTTCATAATTTATCATAAATTATAGAGTACTTTTTGCGAGGCAACACTAAAGTCTAAAGAAGCCAACAAAATAATTTATACACCATGAATAATGAATTGCCGATTAGCACTCCCGTAAGTAAGTTATTTACATTTAAGTTCCTTTCTCTTTTTAAAGGACCTTAAATATATATCCTTTTGAAACATTTTGTTTGTCTAAAATGTCAATCCATTTTATTACAATGAACTACCGTTTCCAAATGCCATTACTTTTTATCCCTTTCCACCTTTGCATTTAAATCGAATTGTCACAGGACACTCGATACAATAAATTACTCCTTTTACGATCTGAGTATTTGAGCAAACTGACAAATGCACATTCACTGTCCGCACATAAGATGGGTACGGGTAGGGTATTCCGTTTTTTTGAACCCTAGATTCGTATCCATGAAATTTGTTTTGTCAAAGTTTCACTGTGCAATTTGATAAGTTAATTGCAACCTGTTCGTGTTAGTGCAGTATGCTGCATCCAGTGAGATATAATGTTGCTTATTTTGCAAATTGAAGTGGACGAAATCAAGCACGTTAATTGACATACTTTCAAGGATATCGAATATATTTTAAAATGCAAATAGGTAAAATGAGCTGTAGCTTTCCTTTCATGCAGTTTGAGTGAGAGGTTTGCTGATTTACATTCAGTGTTTAATTAGAGTGCTCCATCCTGATGTGCTCTCGTCGCTGATTATTTGGTTAATTTTAATTCGAAACTGAGATTTTTGTTTTTTTGAAGTGATGAGGTATGTCAAAGGTTGAGTGTTGGTTACTTTTGAACATCCAAAATTTAAATTTCAAAAAAAAAATTAGAGTGCTATCTATCATGTTCTTTAAAGTGATTATATGTGTGCCCCACGTTGGGCGCCAGTTATTTGAAATTATTTTTGCATAGAACAACACAATAATGAGCCGCTATTTGCTAAAGATAATGGGAAATTGAGTGTCCTAACATTTCATGACGTTTTTCGAAGTAAAAACTTGTTTCGAAAGAAATTATGTGTGTCCCACGTTGGGCGCCAGTTTGTTCAATTTTGTATATGAATCAAATAAGATGGCTTGCGTCATCCGGCACTTGATTCTTTATTGAATCCAATTATAAAACACAACTGTTTTTCTGGTATAACCATGTGAAGTATCTAAGCTAGATTAAAAATATTAAAAATGAAACCAAAGTGAAAAAAGGGGTTGACGCTGCATTATGGGATTTTGTAGCCCAACAAGATTCTGCCGATACGTGTGTCAGATTGAATGACCTCATTCAAAACCCACCTGATGATGGCTGTCCACCACCGATTTCATGATATAAAAATAATTTTCTTTGTATCCACTCGAATAGCCGACATAGTTTTCCTTGTTTCTTGTTCAGTGAATAATTATTATTCAACTATTGAAAATAACCATTCTAAGAGAATGCCCTCTCCTTGATAGTTACCTTCATTTAATATTATTGATTTTAAAAATAATTCAGTTCTCCCATGAACAAAATAATATTTCCCCTTCAACGAATAGAAAAGAAGGATAACGTTGCAACAGAGACATTCATAATTATTTTTTGAGGGTAATAATTAAATGTCGGTTAGTTCTAAATATTAGCTTCGACGAACCGTCCACACCCTTCAGCGTATTTTGTCACTGAATTGTTTTTAGCTTTTTCGTCCTTAAATTTGAAATATTTGAAAGGCAAAAGTTTGTTATTTTATTAATTTATGATATTTCAACCATTATGGCGGAAACTCAAACAGCTGACACTCGATAATTACCTCAGGATACTTGGAGTACCTGTTCGTGTTGGGGACTAAATTATTTTTGAAGTATTAAAGAGTAATTGTTTTTTTTTAACATTATGTCCCCAAATTGTTCGTTCTCATGTTTTTGTTTTTTGATAATTTTAAGTGTTGGAATATTTTTAACTGTAAAAGTTTTGAAAGCTTTTGCTGAAAATGGTGGTGCTATGAAGTCATTATATAGAGTAAGTGGTGGTTGTAGCAGTGAGTGAAATTTACTTACGACTTCTGAAATGATTTAAGTCAGTTAATATGTATTTAAAACACAAGGCCTCACCAATGGCAACTTAACACCTGAAAAGGATAACGTCTAAGATCACGTATAATTAACATAATGATCCGCTGTTTGCCTTGACAAACAAATTCAATTTTTAAGTGGTAAAAATTAAAGTTGAAATCATAAACTGTTTTTAAACGTACCTACATAATGTTTACTTGCGATTATTGGTAGGTACTATAAATAAAGTTATGACTTCGTGCAAACAAAAATTTTTAGATAACAATCTCACATGACATAACGATGATGGAGAAATCGAAAAATGTGGGTCTGGAAATTCCGTCCGCCTGTCTGTCTGTCTATCTGTCTGTATGTCTGTTCGCACCTCTAGAACCAGAGCGGACGGTCCGATTTGCTTCAAACTTAGTATTTAAGATTTATTTGGCGGTCCATATTTTTAACTTTTGCTCTAGGCCCAAAAATAACGGCACCTACAATCGTGAAGAATAAAATTGATTTTCTCAAAAACGGCTTCAACGATTTTAATAAAACTTTCAGAATGCTATTTTTTAAAAACAGTCTATCTTTTGGTTGGAAAATATTTTTCAAAATTTGTCTTATAACGGTACCTCTCATAGAACCAGTATTTTCAAATCAAATTTTCTCGTAAGCTATTCATCCGATTTCAATAAAATTTTTGGACACAGGAATTCATTCATAACTTTATTAATATGGCATTTCAAAATTCTTAAAAACTTTTTTTTTGATTTTTAATACATTTTTAAAACATTTTAGGTTTTCGAAATATATTGGAAACAGGTATAATGATTTTTTTGAACGATATTTTTTCAGATGTAAGCTACAGATTGATATATATTTACATACTCAAACAAATTTCGTAAATTTTTTTGGAAAATTTATTAAAAAATAACCTTTAAAAAAAAAAAAACTATTCCAACGATTTTCAATATTTCTTTTTCCTAGATGGACATGTAGTTTTGAAATTTTATTGCATACTTAGTTTTTCCGAGAAAACTCTTTAACTATTAAAAAATAAATACATTATTGCATTTTATTCTCTTGATGTTTTGGTAGGTCTACTTTTTTTTTTATCGGGAAGTCATCTGTGAAACCGAAGTCTGGAAGAGTAAAGAAAACTCTAATAAAGGAAGGTACGAGCTTACCACTTAAATTGAGAAAGACAACTGTCTGACAACTGGACCATACTCTAAGTGACGCAACTAAGTTGCGGAAGAAAATGTTAGGTGACTCTACGACAGATAGGAGTTCATTGTCCATTCATCCCCCGTCGCAAGTCACCCTAGTAATAGTTGTGAGTCAAAACCATAATGATTGACTGAAAAGTAAAAGTTCTCTTAGATTCTTTTTATACCTGATTTTAACTTTCGAGACTGATTCAATTGAGATTAAAAGAAAGTATTCTTACCTTAAGTCCCGAAATGTTTGTAATACAAGATTTTAAGATTTGGAGAATTATCATAACATATACGCAGGAGATGTTAGCTACCTAGAGAGAGACTACATAAGTTGTTGAATGGCGATGACAGCCAAGGTCCTACCCAAACTGGACCTTTACTCTTTACAAGTTAATCTAGGAGACAACCACGACCTACATCCACCCGACCAAAATAAAATCAAAGTATCCATCACCTGACTAACAACGGTTAAAGCAGCTTTATCCGATGGTCTACAAGCTTAACTTTTTAAACACGCTGGAGATGACCTGGTTAGGAGCATACACATACACAAACACATAAAGCAAAATATGGTAGGAGGAAAGTATGAGTGGAATCTCAGTACCATCTGTCCGATCCACAAAAAAGGAGACCGCCTACTCCTTTAATTTTTTAAAATATCGCATATAAGATCCTGTCCAGCATTTAATGTAAACGTACATTCACATAATATAATGGACAGGCTGTTTGCTGGCGATCTAATAGGTCGCTACCAATGCGGCTTCAGGCTTGGAAATCTACGACCGACCAATATTCACATTACGCAAGAACCTGGTGAAAAGTATTAACAGAGTTGAACTATGTCGTGCCATGTCCAACTTTAGAATTCTTGCTGAACTGATACGTCTTTTAAAAATGACGTTGGAATATGAATCGCTGTTCCGTAAAAGTTAGAAACGACTCTACTGAAACTTTGGACACCACCTTAGGATTTAAACAAAGTGACGGCGCACTGCAGCTTATACCAGAACGTCGGGCACCATCTTTAACAAATAAACACAATTGCTTGGGGTTTGCGGACGACATTGACGAAATATTACAAAAAAAGCAAGCAGTAACCGGTGCTTACCCTATACTATGGAGCCAGCAGAAAGAAAAATGGAACTGAAAATAAACGAGGACAAGACGAAGCATATATGCTTTAATCAACAAAAAGTCAAAAGTCCAATCTCACCACCGACGTGACCATTGATAGGTATAACTTCGAGCTAGTCAATGAATTTGTCTACCTGGGTACTACTGTAAACACAGGAAACAACATTAGCGCTGAAATCAAACGCAGAATAACTCTTGCAATCCGCTCTTTCTTTGGACTTTATAAATAAAAAATAATTGCGGGATAAAGCCCTATCGAGAAGAACCAAAAACACACTGTATATAGAACACCCATGCAAAAGCATGGTCCCTCTCCCAATCAGATTAAAAATCACTTAAAAAAGGTCCAGAAAATATTTCGGCGTACAATAGGGTCTTGTCTTCGTAAACAGAGAACAAAAGATTTGGGGAAGAAAATACAACGTGCTGGCTGGGTAATGTAAAGCGAATGGTCATCAACGCTCCCGCTCGTAAAGTCGTCAACACCAAAACATAAGAAGTCAGAAGCCAACCAAGAAGAAGGTGATCTCGGACTACTTGGAATGTCAGATTAGAACGGGCAGGCTAGAGTTTGATTTAGCTGGAGAGGCATATTAAGCAAGGCCTGAGTACCACGCTCTAGCTCAGCCATCATACGAAATTACACATTTCCTGCCGCCCCTCTGCCTTCCGACCGCCAGTGAGGCTAGAGCCAAATAATAACCACACAGCCTCCCAAATAACCGCCGCCACCGACCGCCAATCGAATTCCACCACCGCCACCGAACGCCAAGAAGATTCCATACATTTATTCATATAATGAATAATCGAATCACCAACACGTGACGTAACACCAACACTGCATACTATTAAATAAGTTTCGTCTGCCCCTCCACCCCGCACCGCTGATTTGGAATGCCAACCACTTCCTAGGACCTAAACCAGAAGAGCAGCCAAATAAATGCATCACTCAAAACGAATTACTCATTTGCAAGTATTTTTAACATTTAACTTTATAATTCACAGTCTCTCCTTTCAGTGAAATTCCATAAGTAGATGTGAAATTTGCATGGAAAATCAGACTCGATCTCCCAGCCATTGGAAGAAGTTCTATTGCAAATAGAAAACCGGGATAAGAGTTCTCACTCGAAGGTACGCTGCGGGGTATACCAGCAGAAGCCTCACCACCTTTTGAAGCAAAAGTTTTTTGTCAGCTTTCCACTTCGCTGTTGGTCGTGGTGGATCGTTGACCGGCGTAAGGCCACTCGTTTATTGTCGTGCAGCTCTTCCTTTCTAGAGGAATCTCTACTAACCTCCGTTTATTGTCGTGGGTTTGCTGCTGTCGTAAGCTTCTCCATAGACCTAGTTTGGAACTACCAGTTTTTTGTCGTGGCTACTCCTTTTCTTAGGTGGTACCCCTAGACCGAGCCTTGCTCAACCGTTTTTTGTCAGCTTTCCACTTCGCTGTTGGTCGCGGTGGATCGCTGACCGGCATAAAGCCACTCGTTTATTGTCGTGGAGCCCTTCCTTTTTAGAGGAATCTCCTCAGACCTAGTATCTAAGGTTTCATAAGAATTGAATTATAAATCTTTTATTGTAAGAGTATCATTAAAAATATGAAATAATCTGTTAAGCAAATTAAGATTAATAAAAATATTGTTGTTTCGGAGTTCGACACTCTTCAACCCTGAGTTTTTGCTTTCTTTTGGGAACAACCCTGGACATCCATGAGCTAACCTCAGGCTTAATATAAAAAAGCATCACAATAAATATGTAAGATTTTGAGATTCAAGGTTTTCTTTTTTGAGGTTTTTATCGGTGATGCTATTTCACAAGAGATATCTTTGAAGACCCCGTTTTTGTGTAATTTTTTATAGTTTCTGGTATCAACAAGATATCATTGCCTACACCGGCCCTACATTTTTTCACCTCCTTACTACTTCTTGATCTGAAAGTCACATTTCCTTTAGAGAGTCCGTTGTTACTTTTATTGACACTTAGGGTCAGTGTATTTGCTGTCTTATACCAAGTATCTACTTATAAGGTTTTGTAAGTTGACCTTCAAAACTAAAATTATTTTTGGAAACAAGCCATAAATTGAAGTTTTGAGCTTTCCTCTTTACTGTATGTGTGCGCCGAGTACCATATTATCTTTATTTTTTTGTGAAGCTTGTCTATCTACTTATTTTCTTAATCTTATTCTGAGTAATAATTTTGTTCTTTAGTCAAGCTTGTTCACTTAAAAATGCGCGCTTAAATCAAACCCTTTTTTGTCTAAAGCTATCCAAAATAAAGAATGTTGAAGTTCAGCTTTTCCAAAGAAAATTCAATCTTTACCCATCAACGCACAAGTATCTTGAAAAAAAAAACTTCAAACCCATCAAACAAATATTGTTCCGTCTTATCGTTGAAATAAAGCTATAAACGTTAACTGAAAGAAACAAACTCTGTCAAGGACCTCCTTCAGTATTCGAACAAAGTTCAAAATACCATACCAATATCCATATCCATCTATTAAAAGTTCAAGTATAAAACTGAAAGCAATCCTTTTGTATAGACAACCCTTGAGACATTTTATGCTGACACTCATTATAGACAAAACACCACCATTGGCAATGGCAAAGCAATCACTAATGGCTTTTGAAAAGAGCTCTCCTTAGCTACTCCCATCCAACCAGGTCAAGTCCCTAGAATAATCATGTGAGCAATTCTTACGAGTTATATTTGGATTTGGATTCACAATATTATAAAAGATAATGGTCTCCCTGGAAATATAGATATATATTATATACTAATGTGAGTTTCTGATACACTTTTTTAAAAAGTCGTTCAACCTCAAATGTTTAGGTTAACATCGCAACCGACATCATTATCATTCTCATCCTCGATATCCTCGTTGACTCTGAGGAGTTTCTTTTTTGGGGAAAACTGTCTTATTTCTTTCTTTTTTTTGGCAGTCATTGCCACAACATAACAATAAACGAAGCAAACAAATTCAAGTATATTGCATTGTAAATATATATGTGTTTTTGATACATAGCTATGTAGATTTCATAGGTATACATATTAACCGCAAGTACGTGCGTGAAAAAAATCCAAAGTGTGCTCTTAAAAATCGGTGGTGGCGCTGGCATCGGCGATGATGTGGCACGGCGTAACCAATAAAGCGTACAAAGGACTTATATCGGCGTTATGTTCGAACATATAATACAGGAAAATTGTAATTCAATGAAACAAGCGTCTTAGGTTTTTTTTTTTTTTATTTTTTATTGAACACTGTTTTTTTTTATTATTTTTTTTTTTATTATTATTTTTTTCATTCACTCAAGGATGTGCGAAAAATAACATATACAAAACATACAGCATACTTATAGCATTTATTGCAAAAGGATTTCAATTTTATGCACGGTGTTTTCTCTTGAGGGATTTGTCTTTGGTTGTGTGGAAAAAAAAGGATCACAGCACTTTGTATTCCTCTTTTTGTTCCATGTGCTGGAATTTAACTTGGCTAACAAAAACAATCTTGCGCTTATCTTTGTGTGAAAAGCTTCAGTATCATCGGCACTTCTTGCTGTTTCTTAAAACTTCTGCATGTGTGCAGATATATATACATAAGTTCCTTTGTATCGTCATTCATCGACGACGTGTCCTTAACACCATAACCATTGGAGTGTTATGATTTTTCGATCGATAAGATTATCTTTTGCAATTTATATTGAATTGTTTAACATTCAAGGTAAGTCGATGAAGATATTAAGGATCTCTGTTATATTTGTTTTGGCCTTGGCAATATGTGTGAGCTTTTATACATTTGCAATCAGTTTTCGAACAAAAACATTGGCAACGACTGTCCTGACAAGCGTCGTCGGTCGCCGGTTGTCGGGTATATTATTATTAAAAAGTCATTTCTTTATAAACTAAGTATTTCAAATATTTGATTTTGAGCACAATTTGAATATTCTGCTGTTCTGGAAGATATTATGCAAGCAAACGATATGAAACTTAGTATTCAAAAATTCTAATCAAACTCTTCCTTTGATGCTTCGTAGCATTTTGTTTTGTATATTTAGAAATTTTCTCCTCTAAAATGCTAAAATGAAAGACTTATGTATTTTGTTTCAAAATATTTCAAATAAATTCTTTTGAATTATGATTTATTATATATTTCAAGTATGTATTTATTTTCTAGAAATTACCTAGTGCCCAAAATCATTTCAGTTTTCTGTATCCTTTTAGATGTTAACTAACTTTTTGCTTTTTAATGTTTTATTTGCTTTTGGAATTCAAGTTTTCTTGAAAACAAATATGAAATCATTTTTCTAAGAACATGAACAGCAATAATTCCAAGTCAATAAAATCTCATGGAATTCCAATTGGACTCTGGAAAAGTATTTGTTTCAAAATTCGGCACTAGCAGAATGAAAAGTAAATAAATAAATCCGAAGTGAACGACTGGGTCGCACGAACTTGCCAAAACCAGAAATTCGCATGAAATTTTATTAATCCCTGAAAAATCAAACATTTTTTGTTAAAATGAAGTAAAAGCATCGGATTTCTTTTACTGTTTTCAATTTTAAGAAAACAAATTTTATAATATCTCGACTGGTTTTTTTTATAAATGGTTGTTTTTTGAAAACCTTTTTGATCTATTCCAATCTATTCCAACTAAAACATAAGGTTTACTCAAAATCACCAATCAGTAAGTTTTATCAAAATCGTAAAAGCCATTTTTGAGAAAAATGCGATTTTCATTGAAATTCATTTTATAGTGCTATGTAGAATACTAATTTCAAAACCACTCTATAGAACGTCATAATAATACTGTGGACCGAGTGTGAAACAAATCGGTCCAGCAGTTTAGGTTGTAGGTAACTGTACACACAGACGGACATACAGACAGACAAACAAAATTGTCGGACCGGTTTTTTTCGGCTTCTCTATTATCGTAAAACAATATTGGATTGTCAAAAAAAAAAACCTGCCGAATATTTTATGCAATGAGAAGAAGTTTACATATTCCATTACAATGCAGGTTTTTCTTTCTTTTTTTTTTTTTATAATGCACTCGCACTCAAAGGGATATTAATACCTTTATAATGAATTAACATGTGCGAGCGAGGAAAGAGAAGGAATAGAAAGATAGGAAAGAAAGGTGGTACAGTGGTTTGAGATTTTAGGTGATAATTATCTCATGGAAATTCCACGGGTGGCATCCAGTTGAAACTTGGGAAATAAATAAAAATTGCTGCCCTCGGCTGGGTTTGAACGCACAGCTCTCAGGTTGAGCAACCAAGCACTACATCCACTGTACCATTGCCTATTTAAAATTGGATTTTTACCACGCACAAATTTGTAACGCTGTTGGCATGAAATTTTTTCGGGATTTCATCAATTCTATAAAGGGCTACCTAAAGCATTATTAAGAGCACACTTAAAAGTTTTTGTAAAGTTGTTAATGTAGCATACAGACCTTTTATCACATATACAAATAGAAAGATATTTTCTGTAATGTCTTCGTCGTTTTCTTGTACATAATATAGAACTGGTTTGTTATCACAAAAAAAAATTATATATGTATATATAGATTGATTAGAATGAAAAAAGTTTCATTTGCATCGTGGTTTCATAAAAATACACAATTTTTTTTATTTCCTGGCTCTTGTTTTGACACATTAAAGCAAATATTAATTTGTACTCGTTTTTTTTTTTCCTTGCAGCTGTTTGCTTGATGTTCAGTAAATCGTTATAATTCCACTTACTGTATTAATTGCTTTTGAAAGACTACAGTTAAATGTTTTTGGTAAGAACGAAATATTTAAAAAACACCTTTACACTGACAAATACTTCCCTGAACCATCGCGTCGTCGTCGAGAAATAAATGAATTTAAAATGTTCTGCATCACCCTTTTGCTTTTATTCAATGAAAATTAAATTCGTTTACTCATGCATTTTATATCGCAAACTCCTTGACGCAGCTTTGCATTTCCTTACTATTCTGTACTTTTTTCGTTGACCTACGTTACCGAAGCCAGTGTTTATGTTCCTGAGTCCTGGCCCAATTACATTGTGACATAGCTATTTCTTGTTTCACTTAGGTTCTTTAGTGTTTGCCCAATGCAACCTCAAGCTTTTTGTTTTTGTGGTCTTGTCACTTTATTCAATATGATGAGATGACCATGTTATAATGAGGCAAACTCGTATCCATAGCTAAAACTATGAAGTGTTAAGGGTCCAATAAACCTAAACTAAACCCCTTACGAAGATCGATTAAGGTTGATTAACTCAGATTCTTGAAAACGTCAAGAAGATGTGACTTTTGTTTGTCCAAATTTTAAAAGGAACTCAAGACAATGTCGTTCTTGTGGAATGTAATACTAAGCTAATGTTAAGTTAATGTTAAGTTAATGTTAAGTTAATGTTAAGTTAATGTTAAGTTAATGTTCAGTTAATGTTAAGTTAATGTTAAGTTAATGTTAAGTTAATGTTAAGTTAATGCTAAAGTAATGTTTAGTAAATGTTAAGTTAATGTTAAGTTAATGTTAAGTTAGTGTTAAGTTAATGTTAAGTTAATGTTAAGTTAATGTTAAATTAATGTTAAGTTAATGTTAAGTTAATGTTAAGTTAATGTTAAGTTAATGTTAAGTTAATGTTAAGTTAATGTTAAGTTAATGTTAAGTTAATGTTAAGTTAGTGTTAAGTTAATGTTAAGTTAATGATAAATTAATTTTAAGAATATTAAGTGTGTAACGTCGCCAAAAAAGTCAGAAAATGCATAGATTGCTTTTGTTGAATGTAATAATTATTTTTCCCTTCCTATCTGGCTACAATCTGCATGTCAAACATTTCGAAGCCAAATAAAATTTTGTTTAGAAACCAAATAAACGGGTAACTTATCTTTTCGTAGTATTAAGTTGTTCCGATAAAACGAGTTTATTGAGATTAATTACTTCCCAAAGCATATTGACGAACCTTCATGCCTGTAAATGCTTCCAATTTAATTGTTTAAGCATCGTATTCTCCGAAAAATTCATTTTACTTGTTCTGCAGTTTAACTTGCTACAAGGATGCACACTTTTTCCCCTATGGGATAACGCTTTACCTAAAACTTTAACTAGTCATATCTGCATTTTAGAATTCCAAGCTGCTGCAGTGCCCACATAATTCCATTCCATCGTACAAAACAAAACTGACACACTGCTCCCAGTAACAACCATTTTGGTATTTTCATATAAATGCAAAGCCCAGACTCCCACACCATTGTTTACCTTAAAAACCTTTAATCTTACGAAAAGCACTTTTACCAACAACATCCCTTTACCCTTTAAAAAACTGTATAAAGCAAAAGATAGATTTAAATAAGGAAGCTTAACAAAAAAAAATATCATGAAGTGGGTTTCAGGTATTATATACCACAGTCATAATGAGTTTTCTTTTATCGCATCTTTATTCAAATTTACCCTTTTTCCCAACAACATTATAGATACATCACCTGATCCTTATTTACATAGACAAAAGAAATCTCATTCCAAGAAAACAACGGATGACGAAAAAGGGTCTTATGTCTTATAAAATAACTCTCGAGCAGATTTTTTCTTTAAACCAAAAACAGCTTGAAAGTATCTTAAATATAACTCATCGGATGTGTGTATAAGTTGTCAGATGTATCCGCCTCATCATTAATCATATTTCATATTTTGCCTGTGAATACAGACATGATAAATAATATCCTTCTTCCTTTACTTGAAAAAAAAACATTTGTTTTCACAGCTCATATCATATTTTTTTAAAAATTTATTTTGCTATTCACAGCACACAAGGAGTACCTATCTTCATCTCTTTTCGTCATTAAAAATTTCTCTACCGCACCGCACTCTAATCTTTTTCAATTACGTGTGTATACTGTGAAATCATTTAAGCATCGATATAAACGACCAAAAATCGTCGAACTTAACTCCTCGAGTTTGCATCCTTTAGGTCCTTGAATGTGTAGCGCAGCGTAATCGTAGCAATCGATCATCCCATCTCCGTCACAGTCACGCTTGTATCTGCCGATGTAAGCTTTAACGGCACGAGCCGCACAAAACGGATTATTTACACACTGTAAATATGCTGTAAAAGTAAGTATACACACAAACACACACAGACAAACAGAGATTAGAACTTTGAAGTGGCATGTCCGTAACAACACTCTAACAATACCAAAAGATACTTCATCAAAGGTTGTTCGAATAATTATCTACAAAAGTCAACATGATATCCATTCTATTCACACCTACCACAAAGCTTGACACGTACCCTTTTCAGAATCCGAGCCATCCTTTTCGTTGTAGGATACACCTTTTAGTGTTGGGCTGCCTGCATCAATCCAGTAGGGCTGGGATATCCTAAAAATACCGCACATCAAACCACCCGAACATATTGCTGGCTTACAGCCGGTACCGGCCTCACAGATACACTGGAGGCAGCTTTCGCTGATGTCAAAGTCTCCTCCCATTTTCCTTTTCGATGACGATGAGGTTTTATTAGTTGATGGGTGTGGGTGGGCAATTAAGTTAGTGGAAGAATCCTTTTCTGACACGGATTCTATTCCATCAGCACTCGAGCTGCTGTTGGAGCTAGAGCTGGAGCTGGAGCTAGCACTGTCACACGAAAGGCACTCACGTTCCGTCATGAAAGCTTCTACAGAAATAATTGAGTCAACGTTACCTTGCTATTGTGCACCAATTAAACCCACCTGGAGTGTGATAGTAAGGAGCACGATGGTGATGATGTCGGACAAAAATCACGCCGCTGAGAGAAAGCAAGGACAAAGCTAGTGCAAGCATTGCAACTATTCGGCAATCAAGGTCCGCCATTCTATATATTTGGATTTTGGATTAAGAAATCAATTTACGCCGCGCACCGTGAGTATCTTGTTAACCGCAAGCAACGTTTACTTGTACTTACTAACGAAGTGATTTCAGATTTGGAAAGATGCTTGCTAAGACTTTAGATTGGAACATTCGAAACAATGATGACCTTAAGCAGACGACGACCGACGGACGGCATTTTGTGATAACCTTAGAACGCTTGTGGATGGGAATGCCTTATCGCTGAGAAGTATCTTTTGTTTACAAACAAGATCACTGTCACTTTGTAGCTTGTATTTCGCTGATTGTAGGTAGGTTTTAATTGAAGAGATTGAAATAAATTTCATCAAAGTTTTGATTAAACACTTTCAAGTGCTACGAACTTGATAGACAAATTGGTATGGGAATGGGACTCAACTACGATGAATTCGATATTTAAATTTTTATAAAAGGTTTTAAGGAAATTAACTTCATAGGTCTGGTATATTTGGATAGTTCAACAAACAAAATTATCTGCGTATCTTGCAAATGCTGGAGTAATTATAGAATTAAACATGGGTAATGGCTTTCACTTTTTCGTTAATGGTTCTTCTGTCAAAGTTTTTGATTTGTTGGTATTTAATTTGGATAAGGCTATTTTTAGAAGTATCTTTTAACATAAGTTCAAGGCACATTTATTCTATTATTAAAGTCGTTACTGAGTTTCGTGGAAAGTTTTATATCTTTATTTTTTGTTTTAAGTGAAACTTTTTTTACATCATCGCCTCAAATTTTTTGGTTCACCCGTCGCATGTCTCAATATGGCGGTGCCAGCCACCAATAGTTTGCATTAGCTGACCGTGTAGTATGTAGTATTTATATTCTCACTCTTTCATGCACGTGCTCCGCGGTACATATTTGTTAGTGTTTTGCTCAGTGTTATGATGTAAAACCGGTCAACATGTGAAAATTCAAGAATAGTGCGTAAAATATCAGGCGATAAATTAATTTTAGGTCGTAAAAAAAAAGATTTCGTGTTTGCAGGGAAAAGAAAAATCTCTTGGTGAGATAATTTGATTTCCATAGAAAATTTATTTGAACGAAAAAAGTTTCACTTGCATCGTGGTTTCATAAAACCACACAACTTTTTAAAAAGTGGCAATTAAAAAAGGTGTGACCAAGTCTGGATCTGCTTTTAGGAATTTGAAAATTATGCCACTAAAGTCCAGCAGCTTGGTTCTCTCTCAGAAGCTAAGAATTGCGATTCATAATTCTGCCTTGACGGGGGTATTAAGAAGATGCACACTATAATGATCACCTTTAAGCAGGGATTAAAAGTAGTACATTTCTACTTTCGTCTTCGCAATCCGGTCTTCTTATGGGTGTTTGGAATTTGCTCTTCAGTAATTTTTTACAGCTTTCTGGGATTATATCTTCTAGCAGCATCTTTGACGTTATAGACACTTGTCAAAGAAGTATTAAGTTTTTCTCCAAAATACAAAAAAAAGCATAAATACCTACAATAACATTAATTCAATAACTGCTACCGCAGTAAAAAAAAAAAAAAAAGGTGTATGCCACACCAAAGGCCTATACTGTAGACTTTTCAAGGCAAAACCAATACTTTCAGCATTGTGATATTAAATTTTAAGCTCTCAGCTCCATTTGAACAAAAAAAGACAACTTAAATTTTTTTCAAAACAAGATTTAAATTGCAAATGGCGATTGTGAATGTATCTTTACAACTCTTGAACCTCACCCTACTACCTACGTAACCAAGGAATACAAACACAACATTTTCATCTTCCTACTTCGAAACGGTGACCGATAGTTAGAAAACATTAATGCAGATTAAGCTTTTTAACTAAAACGCGTGGGCGTGTCTTATACGTTTTTTAAACAAAAATAAAACACTTACCTAGCTTCGATAGTTAGTCAATTTTTAAGCATATGTGCAAGATTACAGCTGAATCGAGTATTTTTATAACAATCTTAAAAAGGTGTTTTATAAAAATTACGCCCTTAAATGTGGGCGTATTAAAAAAATGTACACAAAAAGAAAATAAGATATATGTATATGTAACTTACGAACTAAAATGGTTCAAATTGAATATCGGTACCTTAAATTTCCCAAACTATATATTTTGTAGCGTAAGCCACTCCTGAAATTCCAAAACTTCTTTTCATACACAAGCTTCTTACTTTTTACTAACAGACGCACAAATTTGGGTTTGTGGATTTATTTTAAGTGCCATTCATTTGCAAAAATAAGTTTTTTTATAGTTACTAATAAAAAGTGGGCGTCAGCCTTACCCAAAATCAATTTTTTAGTTTTCATACACAAGAAGTTTACGTACAACTAATACCCACAAAGCTTAGGGTGTTTTGCTGGAACATAAGCATCATTATTTTATAAAAATAATATTGATGGTTTTGTATGAAAAGTGGGCGTAAGCCACGCCCAAAATGAAATATACCTACTTTACTTACCTAACGGTATTATTTCTCTCTGTAACAAAGTTCATACCAAATACAATATACCCATTCTATAGAAAAGGGTATAATCAAAAACAAATCGCGCTTTGTTCTATAAATACTTTCTTGAGTTTTTACAATGGCGCTTACCAACTTTTGTACCAAACGTAAAATTGCTATAGGCAATCTAACGATTTGTTGTGAATTATATTCAGTCCTCATTTTGACATTTTGTCAACCAAATTATGACATTTCACATTAACAAAGGGCTTCTGACAATACATGAATGCACAATAGGGCAGCTAAAGCTCTCATTGATAATCTTCATTCAAAAATTCCATTTGTTAACTTTGAGAGTTTTAAAAATGATAACTACGACTGGGAACCAGTACCATTACGTTTTAATGTGGGTGAAAATGATTTTTGTAGTTCAAAAGATACAATTTAATGAAGTTGAAAAATACTTACTTTTTTATCGAAAATTCGATTTTGCTTTTTTGCCCAATCTGAAAGAAACAATGAGGTATTACATATTTTAAAATGTTGTATGGTAAAGACATAAGCAATTACAATAACATTCAACCCAGCTGGAAAATTGGAACTGTTGCACTCAGAACTCAGTAATAGGTTCTTTTGATTTCAAGTCTCAAAAAAGTTTTCAAATTTTTCAATAATAGTACGTCTCTTACCAATTTTCCAATCTTCTTAAGATTTTATTTGGAAACCACATCCGTAGACATCCTTTCATCTAACTTATAAACTCCTAAGTACTAAGTACCACACAACATAGTATCTGTAAAGTAATACATAATCCAACTAAATGACAAACACACCACCCAAAATCTACCTTCTTCCCATATAATTGATGTTGTTATAGGGATCGTCATCGTCTTTAAACGACTAACCTTAGCAACCATAGCATCCAAAGTTTATGGTTCATATGTTATACATACATTTAACAATATTCTTATCATGTTTTCCAAGTAAAACCCTTAAAAAATTGTTTCTTAGTCCATATAACACAACACACAAGACCGCATGTAAAAAAAAAGAGGGAAACAAAAACAATAACTCCTGATTCTCATCCAAAAAAAACATCAACCGACACTTAAAAACTTTCCCCCAGAAACATTCTCCATAACATGCTGTTTTGGCTTCGAGACATTTCATCCATCTGACATTTATTACTCTGACAACATATATCTCACTCTCACCATGCCCACAGGAAATTTTTCGAAAAACGACATAGCCATGGTTTTGTGGTCGCGCTGTTTTCCAAAATTTAATAAAACTTTTTCGGTCCTCGTCCCCCCGAAAAAGTCAGTTGTTGAGGCAAAGGAACCCGCAAAAATTAAATTTTTCCCTCATCGACATTGGTGTCCTTCGTATAAGTATGGGCATGAGCACTGAGCTGAGCACACACATGGTGCTCAAAGATTTATTAAAACAAATGCTTCCAGGAATGAAAGTGATAGCCACAATACCACGGATAGAATTTTCTCCGAATAAATAATGTTCTTTTAATTTTGTGTGTGGCCTTTCACTATCCCACACAGATACTTGTTTTTTTAAATTGAAATTGTTATAAATTAAAAAAAAAAAAAGCACTAATCTCAAATTGGAGAAAAGTTCATGCCCTGCGAACATTAACTTTATGGCAAGTTACTGGGAAAATTTCATAGAAACCAAAAAATATTTCAACACATTTCCTTTAAGGGCGGTGTATTTGTTTCATTGAAAAATTTCTTGAAATTATTTTAAACGTTAATTGTATGGGTATTATAAGAGTAAGCTCTATGCAATGTGGTAGATTTTAAATCACATTGCCTCAAACCATATCAAACATAAACATTTTTCAAGCTTAATCCTAGAACGCACATCTTGTGGAATGAAAAATAAATACGTTCCACAAAAGATTTGCACAATTTAAAATGGCTTACACAAGGGAAAATATTAAATGGCTTATAAAATATTGACATTTTTCAAAATTTTTGTTTTCTTCGAGATTTGTGAGTGAAAAAGAAAAGGGTGAAATCAACGCTCGTGATCGAATAAACAACGAATACGTTCCAGAAAAACTTCATGCCATTATTTTGATAAAAAATGGCTCTTACATGGGAAAATTTTAAAAGTCATTTAAACTCGTGACATTTTTCAAAATCTTTGATTTCTTCGAGGTTTCACTTAATTTTCAATTAAATATCACACGCTTGAGGATTTTTCATGTGGTCGCAGATTGCGAAATCAGATATTTGGCGGTCAATGGATTGTGGGACCTATTCATTTTTATATCCATAAAGAGATAAGGAATAAGCTGGAGTCTAAAAGCTCAACATTAGATCCACAACCAGCTGTCAGATCAGATAATTGGATCTGACAAGTCATTGTGATTTGCTGGCAAATATTGTTCTGTTGTCTTTTAAGCAAATGAATAGTTTGAAATGAAGGCAACATGAATAATGCAAGGCAGAAGAGCTACAAAGTGTCCTTGTTGTAGACAAATTGTACAGAATATCATCCAAGTGTTTGTATAACAGTTTGGGGAGTTATTTTATTTTTAAAATAAACTTTCACACGGAAAAATGGCTGGGATTTCATTTCATTACACGTTGGGGCCTTATTTCGTTTATTTTTGAGGCTTTTTTTTCATTTTGTTGTGGCCTTATTTCATTTTTTCTTCTGGGGCCTTATTTCCTGGGGACTAATTGCGCCAGTAAATGCAACAAGACAAATTTAGCAGTAAAGGCTTACAGCTTAGGCAAATTTACGATGTGTAAAAATTCATTGTTAAATCCGTCCCAACTCATGTATAGTCTGTAGGCAAGCAAATTTTGTTACTGCAGTGCATTCAGCCAACTGGAACATTATTTTTGAGTTTACACTGTCAAGTTACTCTTTCTTCCGGATAAAGTAGTGCGTTTCTGTCGTCTTTAGTATTCTTTATCAAAAGTAAAACAAATTTTTCAAGCTCTACTTTGCGTCTCCATTTTATCCGCAACATTCGTATGCATTCAATACTTTCTGACAGGTATGCCACTTCGACTGCTCTTCAATGTAAAGTAGACAGCTAGTTTTAAAAGTCTTAAAGCTTGTTATGGGGAAAGCTTTTTACCACAACAACACATAATACTCTCATTCTAAAGTATGTCGGATACCATGTATAGCATTATCAGCAATAATTTTCAGCACAATTGCTACATGCTAGGTGGCGCTGCGAAACACTCTGTGTATAAATTAAAGGGAATGAGAAAGGAGTTCTGTTGCGCCAGATGTCCACCACCGGCAAATTTCACCATGAGGGTACTAAAGATTCTATTAAAAATTACTTTAGGAAGATTTAGGACACCGTGATCCGTGAATTTAATTTCCCTTTTGTCATTCTGAATATCAGATCCCCGGTGTTAAGTAGGTACAGTTAACACGAGGTGGAATATGAAAGAGTACATTTTCCCGTACATGAACGTATTTTTTTAACTCATGTCATCATGGTCATGATCGAATCAACCGATTTTCTTCAACAACATTTTGAGACAGCATTGGTAAAAGTTTCAAAATACCTACTGTAAATATTCTTAGATGCTAGTGCCCCAGCCAAGTGATCAAGCATATTTCTCGGAACAACTTAAAAAACAAGGACCAATTATTGATCAATAAAGTGGCAAACGAGGAAGCCCGAATGGAAAAAGCAATTTTGTTTTTTTGGGGAACACTAGATATATTAATAAACTTAACTCGAAGCAGATTTTACGAAATCTTATACCCAGCAGGCAAGATGATTTTTAGTAGCAGCCGCATTTTTTTTCATTCGACCCAAAATTTTATCGAGACTCTGTTTGCTGTGTTGTCATTGCCTCATCTCAAATAGAAAAGATTCAGATGTTCAATTACAGAATCTTAGACTTGAGAGTGCAGACTTTTCTTTGGTAACGAGGTTCCTTACAACAGGGCTAGTAGGAAAAGAAAAGCGTTCAAGCGGTTTCTTCCCACCGAGAAGTTTCTCTTTTTACAGGATGAATTGGTGGTTTTGCTAATGTACCACTTCGTTGTACAACTGTGAGTCGATGACTCCTGTAGAACAATGGTGGATGGACCTCATTCAACCAGCTTACTAAGAAAAAAAGTTTAAACAACCCCAACATACTTAGTGGTTAAGCGGCTGATAAGTATAACCAAATCCACAGCTGACAGGGGTGAAAGTAAAAGCTATGAAGGCCAAGTACGGTGTCCACAAAACAGAACTAAGAACCCGTATGAAATGAGTCCAACACACACTCAAACACATTGCGGTAACCGTGTTAGAGAGAAGAAGGATTATTAAGGTGCATGGAATTCCCAGACCTAAAAGAATGCCAATTTCGAAAACCCTTCAACGTAATAAAAAAAAAAATTCATATAACAAACAAAAAGAAAATATACTCAGAAATTTATTTTTGTGTTGATTTTTGAAACCCCCTTTGTGAAGTAAAAATTCTAATTTGCATGAGGAAGTTCCAACGACCCATGGGGCAAGGAAAACATTTTATTCGTAAGATATGGCAGGCACGTCGTCGTCGTCGGTGGAACATCTTCTTTTTTATTTTCTTGGGAAAAATCTTATTTTTATTGATTGAATCCACTCCTCTTGTAGAATATAGCATCCTTAGCCATTCATCTATTGCTAAGGGATGGTATCATGCCATGCCATGCTTAAGACTAAGAAACGTTTACACAAATCATATGCTTGAGTCTTGTTTTTCGTGCCTCGTGTGCTATGAGCGTATATTAGCCAAATAAAAAATCTGAACAAATTTATTTCCCCGAACAAAGTATGGATAATCCTGGAAGGAACAACCTCAATACTCTCATAATAATATGCCATACCTATACCCCATCAGCCAACCATCAGATAGATGTATCTACTATGTTGGATGCTGGGGGGAAAAAATTGGAACTTTTATCTTTTCTGCTCTGCGCTGTTCCTAGTTGTTACAGGCAATAAGAAAAATGGCATAGAACAGTGGGAAGAATAAATTAATCACCGCATATGTGGAGTGGAAAATCAAGTATGATAATATATTAAGCGACTATTGAGATTACAAAATGGAAGCTCACTTTGTAGCATACCAAAGTTCCAACCCATAATGGATGGCTTGTATGGTTTGTATAAGTTCCACACAATCCAAAGGAAGGGACACACAAAACCTTGAGTGGTTGCGGTTGGACAATCTGACTGATTAAAATCAAATATTTACACTCAAGACTCAGGAGATGAACCTTCGCTCTCATGCTCCCTAAAACTAGTTGAACAAAAGAGTCCTTCCATATCAAAAATGAGTCTTTGGCATTATAATGGATAGCTAACAGGCACACAGGCGACACAGACATTAGGACTTACCATGACTCAATAATGACTTTTGTTTTCCTAGGAAGGACAGACACACTCATGTTGTAATAATATAATCTATCCCGAGATTGAATAATTGTGTCTGGGCCAATAAAGTGATTCTTTAAGGCGATTAAGCGAGATGAAGGTGGGTTGGGCATGATGGGCACTGGGCAGCATGTCACAAAGCTGTTAAGAGGATATCTTAGGATGATTTTCCCAAGAGTTTTCTTAATGTCTTTGACAACGGCATTTAGGCTCTACTTTATGTAATAGCTCATCGGTGTTATGAACTTATTCAAGCTTTAATGGTCAAATAAATATATGGCATCCTATAAATCCTGTGAATACAGTATATCCTCACAAAATAACAAATCTTATTCAAATGGAGAAATAAATTTGTTGTGTTAGTGTTCTTTCACCAAATAATGGCAAATATCCTGTTTATTCTATAAGTGCTACAAGGATTATAATAAAACAGGAAAGTGCAAAGAGTTTGCTTTCAGAGAGAGACAGCCCAACAACATAAATAAATTGGCTTCTTGGAAATACGGTTTTGGTAGGTATATAAGAACAGTCCCTCCTTCATTCACTCAATATAACACAGAATGTTAATGTTGTAAAAATAAAACATTATGGTGTTGAGGTGGAATCCTTATGTGACATACCACTACATACGTAAAGCAATCCTTAGGCTGAGGCATAAAGTCAAATGCCAACAGGCATCCTAAATTCTTGTAAGAAGCAACAGGAAATTGCTTTTTTCACTCATGCAAACGAAGAGCTGAGTAATGTTGCGAAATATGTCATCATCTCTGACGGCAAAACTGGCATAACTGACGATGACGACGACGGCCATGATGACGACGATGACGATGACGACTTCCATTTCCATTTAAACTTTAATGTAATGGAAAAAAAAACGATTAAACTCTTTTGATGTGTCACGAACTTATGGCAAAGTCAAATAAAATATAGAGAAGGGCATGTTTTGTACAAGTATTTAAAAAATTTGATGAATTTGCAGGCAAAGTTGTACAAATTGTTGGCATGTTTTCGAAGGATCACAGCATAGGGCATTTTTTTTGTTAAAATTGAAATTAAAATACAAATTATTCAAGTCTGGATGCTTGAATTGAAATATTCTGCTGATCTGAAAGTCCTTAATATCAAAAGTCATATATTTTCAGCCAAAGTATCTTGTGAGGTGTCTTAAATCTGGTTAAAGCAATCTTAAAAGGCCGGGTTCTAATATGGAAGCATACGTTTTGTTTTCGTCAAAAAGTTTTCACCAGCCACGAAACTGGCGATGCTAATGCAAACGAATAGAAACTACCTGATGAGAACTGTCAAACATTCGTGTGTGTCAAATGATATGTTCTTGCTTGCGAAAAATTAACTAAACTAAACGAAACTAACAGAAACTGAATGATTGGCAGGATTCTGTTAATGTCTTTGTTCAGAAAGGTGCCACCAGAAATGAAGGCTATACGCTTGCGAAACTCATGCATGCGAATAGACGCAGGCTGTATGTTGCAAAAATGATAGCTGCCAAATTTTGATCTGTAAAAAGAGTGCTTTTGTTCGTCTTTGACATCTTACAAGAAACTCAACTAAACAATTCAGGACTATAATAATTGCTTTGTTCGGGTTCTTTTTGTGCCAAAAAATGAAAACTGTAAAAATTTCTCAAATGAGAGAAAAATTTATCTCATTTACCGAAAATTAAGCGAACACTATTTGTGTAAATTCTTGAGAAACGTCAAATTCGAATTTTTTGATTGGTAAGCTCTTCGCTGTAAGTCATCTGCAACAACAAATGCTTACGTCATTCGATTTTGACAGAGTTCAAGTTTTTACCAGATGAAATTTCACTGGGTCAAAACTTGAAAATAAATGAACGAAAGATTAGAACAGCTGTTATTTTCTTTCGTTCATCTCTCAGTATACGAACGCTTTTTGTGTTAATGTAAACGTATGAAATCGAATGCAAACTGGTTGATTTTGGTACGCGAACAAAGCTAATAAACCAAAATATGAACGATGTTTTCTTTTGAGTTCACCCGAAACATTTATTCATTTTATTTTTTCGATATTTCAATTCATTTCGATTAAAAATCCTGTTCAAAAACGGAGACTTCAAAAATGTCATCTTAACGAAGACATAAATAAATCATTTAATTGAGTGATTTATCAACTGAACACCCGATATTTAGTGACTAATATTACTGACAGCAGGATTGAGGATTTCAATTAACGTAGAAATCGTTTCACAGAATGCAGATCTCAATTTTCTGAACACGCTTTTTTTGATAGTTTGATTTGGAACTGGATAAATGGGGCAACTATGATTTTAGAGGGGACTAGTGTCAAAACAGAACGAAACTTTCCGTTAAGTTTTGTTAAATAAACAAGTTGCCCAAAGGAAATGAAGGTGGACACATGTGTCTTTTAAAGCAAAACATAATTTTATACAAAGTCAGCTATTTGTCCTTTAATTTAGGTGATAACAAAGTTAGAATCTGCAAGTAAAATTTTCGAGAACTTAACGAAACAGTGTGACCTGGTTTCATAGTACTAAGTTTCATTGGTGTACGTTATGGATAATACTATTATGTTAGGACAAAGTAGATTAGCTTGTTCTCATCAAATGACAGCGGACAAAGTTCGGAAATGGCCTTAACTAAACATTTAATAATGCAAAAACAACTACACAAAAGCGGGTTAGAACTTAGAAGCGTATATCGCTTTGCAACATTACCAAAAGAATTATAGAGACACAATCCCTCTACATCCTGTTATAAGGTTAATGCCTTTATTCCTTAAAGTAAATGAACCCATTTAAATGTATCGACCAATAATGTTTCTATTGACACTTCCTAAGTAGTAACGCTTGTATATTGGTTCACGCAGTAATTCAGTTTCATAATAGATTTATTTTGTAAACAAAAAGATAAGGATAAAACCCCAAAGTTAGTTTGTATATACACTCATGTGGAACATTTATTTCACTGATCCAAAAGGATACTCACGCAATCGTCCATTAATGTTTATAGTTGAACATAAAACTAATTACGGTCGAAATGAGCATATAAAATGAATAGATAAGCATATTGGTGTGTTCTGTTATAAATGCTGATAATGGCTTATTGCCCAAGAAAATTAGGTGTTGGATTTTAAATAAATTTCTATTTCCTATTTTCGTTATAATGGGATAAACTAAAAGGTTAAAAAGGATAAGAGAAATACTATAACAATAAATGTTTAAAAAAAGAAGAGTAGTTTAATAGAAATAGAAAAGTTCTTCAAGTACATGTTTTTCTGGTTCCACATAAAAGTAGACTTATGTAAGTCTTGTTTTTAATTTTTTTCAAATAAAAACAAATATAACAATTTTGCTTCCCATGGCAATTTAGATAAAAACCACTCCTAACTGACTAATCAAGTGTTTGTGAACTTCGCCCACAGATGTCGCACCAAACATTCCTCTTATAGGGAGTACTATAGATTATAAATACAATGGTTTCGTTTAATATCGCAGATGCGCTTGACAGTTGATATTTTGTGCCGAAAAACCAAAGTTTTGGTTGTTCCTGGTAGACAAATGGAACGACCCAAAGTGGAAGAGAAATTTTGCTATGTTGCATGAGCAGAATTGACTTAAGAAGTCCTTAAAATCGTATTGCACATGAAGTGACAAATAAAATAAAAAATGTGTGCGTGTAACCTTTACGCGCGATTGAAGTAAAACTTCTTTGACGATTATGGACATAATATCACTGAAATGATTAAATTTTAACTTAAACAAACGAAGAGACTAAGAGATCCAACCACTTGAAAGAACTCCCCAAGCTATTAAAGGCAAAAAAGTTACTGGGAAACTACAAACAAGAACGATTTACAGCCTGCATTAACTTATACAGAAACAGCCTAAGAATCATAACGGGCTTCCTCACAGGGCACTGCACTGCAAACTAAAAAGACACCTAAATATCTTAGGGCTATCAAGCAGGGCAGCATGCAGATTTTGCGATGAAGAAGAAGAAACATAGGACCACATATTAGGTGGATGTCGTGCACTAATGCACAAAAGACTAAAAAACCTGGGTAGTTACCAGATAAATAAGGGCAGATTACCTTCTTTAAAAATACCTCAAATACTAACCATCCTAAAAGAAACCAATTTGGAGTAAGTGCTGTAGGACGAGTATCCTCATCATCCAGCTCTAAAAGGGGCACAATAGATCTTTAAGGTCGCAGTGCGCTTTTCATTCATGCAACTTAAAATAAAATGCATACGATGAAACATAACAGTTTCCTAGCAAAGAAGTTCAAACTCTTGTGTTTATGTTCCGCATTTTAATTTATTAAATTCAGTCGTCTATAAACAGAGATGTCCGTTATTTGTATTTTTAGCCAAAACAACATTTAAAAAAAACATACTGCTTCCTTCATGTCTATTCTTTTTTACGAATTTTGAATGCTTTCGTAATATGTATGAATAATAATGAGAAAACTGACGATATATCGATATATTAATTTTTTTCACCCGATAATTATCGATACTGTTAAAGAATATCGATACGATAAATATCGATATATTTTTTACTTGCCCATCCCTACATTGATCAAAACAAACAAATGCCATGTAGCACGTGCCGTGCATGAATGAGTAAGATTATAGTATTTATATTCTCACTCGTTCGTGCACACGGTGAGCTAATGCGAGTCATCGGTGCCGCCATATTGGAATACTGAGCGTTACTTCCGTCAGAAAAATAGTATGTATATTTCTGTCTCATTCTTTCCTGGCTTCATCCTACACATTTTTGTATTTGTGTCTCTTACCTGTCGTTTTTTCCGTTGCATCCGGTTTGAAATCACAACGATTCTAAAGAAGTTTCACTTCAAAAATTTCATTCAAATAACTGACAGAATTTTATAAGCAAAACAGATGTTTCTGGCGGTTCATTACTTGGGCAAATATTTCGTTGGGTTACGACGTCAGCTTGTATAACTAGTTAATCATAGCAAATGGAACAAATTCTGAAACTAACGTACTCGAGGTGTTAAACAGTGGATATTTCGCTTTTTTTATTTTGTTTTAAATTTTATTGTACTCCCAATTTCAATATTTAAGATAAGAGTGGAAGGCGTTATTGAATAGTCGGATTTCTTTAATGAACAAGATTTCTTTTTGCTTAGATTTCAACAATGAAAATAATACAATCAAGAAATCATGACATTTTCGTTTGCCTGATCGAATATAATATTGTTAAGTATTGTGTTAAAGCGTTACCTCATAGTTCTCGGATTAAAATTTTCGTCAAATATACTGCTTTATCTATAATTAAGTGCCGTTTTACAAAATTACAATACCTTTGGCGACTTTGTGCAGCGTATTCGTTTTTTTTTTTTTCACGAATCGAAAATTGCATTAGAGCATCTAATTTACATTTAAATAGAATCATGTAAAAAACAAACAGCTCTCCTCCTTTTCAGATTTTAAGGAACTTAATATTCACCGTAACAACAACAATGAACATTTTTATAAAAGCGTTACCACGTTCTTAACTATGAACATCCTATTCAATAGAATTCTAGAATTTTCGTCAAATGCATCATAGTTCAAATTTCGAACACCATAGCGCCTCTGGTCCCACCTTTAATTCTAATAACACATTTTTACTCACCCACCTGCAACGCGATCCACTTATTCCGCTGTAAACATCATAGGGGAAGACGAAGAAATTTATTATATCATTTTGTGGTTATGAATAATAATTTTTAAAACCAAACAACAAAATGCTTAGCCAGAGTTACAATTTGCCATCTTTTATTTCAATCCCACCTGTCACTAAGATCGTAAACTATTTGACAGCTTACACTTGTCGGCAGAGACAAATGAACTTTCCTGATTGCACTCTCCTTCTTATACTTCTATAGTCTATGGTAAAGTTTCGTACCAAGCTCATTTTCATTGTAAATGCAATTATGCAATAGTGAAGTTCCCATAAAAAAGTAACAGTTTAAGCTCAAAGCTTTGTGCTTTCACTCTGACCAGATTCAAAAGAGTTCTATCTCTATTCAGAATAATTTGTGGTGTGGTTCGTGACGTGATCGGTTTTTTAAAACATTTCGTTTTTATTTTGTGGGTGATTTTTTTTTTCAAAAGTAGGTACATTATGTTTGTAAAAATATAAAATAAGTTTAAATAAAGTATCAGTGTTTCATTTTCTTATAAGTTAAAACTTTTGTATTCCCATAAAGTTGCTTTATAAATCAATTGAATTAAGTTTAAATTTTCTTGTGATTCCGGTGTCATGGCGTCTCGTCGTGTCGGTATGGAAGTGTTGTTATAAGAACGTTATTCTATTCGATAAAAAGTGCTTCTAAAGGTTTTGTTGGTAACATCGTAAAATAGAAAACAGCACCATGTTTGGAATTACTGATATTTGAAATTTCTTTAAAAATATAAGCAAGAGAAAATTGGCTTGATTATGAAAGGATGTAACTCCTCAGATTGACTTTTGTGTATGAAATGAACAATTAAAGAATGTATGAACTCATTTTTTGCCATTTTTCAGAGATGAGTGCAGTCGATGGGCAATAAATCGATACAAATCGCTGAAAATCTTAACAGGTATAAGTGACATTATTTCGATCTAGATTTATTATGGATGTGCTGGTGGAAGTGATATGTCCTTCGACACGCAGAGTGTCATATTACAAAATTTTTTTGTTGTTATTTTATAAAATATCCTTTAAAATTGCTCTAAGGATACTAAAAAAATATAGAAAAGAAGATATCCTGCTATATCATACTCAAGTTAAGTTTGAATGTTTAAATGAGTGTAAATATTGTTGTATGTTTGTTCCGCTATTACGTCTCCACGACTTATAAGGTTTGGAAGACATTAATTAAAGAGGTACTCCTCCGTTTAGAATTTTTCGTTTGGACACCTTTAGATATTGTAAGCTGCTGACAAAAGCTCTATTGTCCTTTTATAACTTTTAATACTATATTTTAATATTTTTTATCCTTAATCAATAGTTTTCAAATAATATATCTCTTATTTGTCACCATCTTGTTCCACAATCAAATATTTAATATCATTTCATTTGATCAAATCCTTTTGAATTTACATCCTTCCTATCTATTTCGTTCAGACATTTGAATTTATCGATCCTTTTGGTAATTAATTTTAATTCCCAGAAAGCAAAAGAGTAACTAGATTGCGTATTTGCAAAACCATGACAAAATTTACATCTCTGAGGACACAAAAAGCTCCTCTTAAGCTTTGGATTAAAGTTGTACCAAACGTTACTGAACAAACACTAAAAATGACAAAGTCTCCCATGGCAACAAAAAGGAGTAAAAATATGTAAAAAAAAAAAAAAAAAAAAAAAGGATTCTAGTCCCGATCCGGGAACGGCGCATCAGGTTTTTTTTTTTTTTTGTATATGAATGTTTACCTTTCGCGTTTACAAGGAACGCTTCCGCAACACCTGACACGTGTTTTACCCACCATAACACTACGAGTACTATACTCTATACCCTTTCTACCTCAAATACCTTTGAGCTAGAGCTACTCTGTATACAAGGCCTTTAAGGACAAAACAGTGTTAAAAGTTTCCAATTTAACAGCAAAAAAAATATAGAAATTTTTCTCTGTGTTGTCAGTTCCATGCGACATCGACACACCCAAGGACCCAAGTTATTCCTTATGATCTTTTTTGCAGGAAATCCTGGGATAAACCCGACAACTAGGTATGTACCTATTTCCAGGAGTTAAAAAATAAAGTCCTGCGTTCCGCTTGTTTGTTAGTTTGCAACATTTTGTGCAATAGTACCTATCCTTGCACAATTTTTTGCAATTTTTTTCCCCCTTTTGTTAGTGTTGTTTTTGTTTTGGCGAATTTTTTTTTTTTTTTTTGTGGGTCCTTAAAGTATTCCTTTCATCCGGTTTCTATGTTGTTTTTCTTTTTTGCTATTGTATCCTTCGTACCGGATGAAAATTTGATACATTTTGACGTAATGTAAATTTAGTTTCTCTAAGCCGCGAGGGATGGATATTGTTTTCGAGAATAGGGTACTTGCCACTAAGTTAAAACATAAAACCCTTTTTTTCGACTACAAAAATAATAGCAACACATAGTCTTGTAGCGAGTCGGGGGGGGGGGGGGGTATCATTTTCGTGATATAATGAAATCATTATTAATTCACACGAATTCACAGTGCGGGAATTATTTTTTAGGATAGGGTGGTTTGTTAACCAAATTGGCCACATGCATGCTGTTCACGACAAGTTGGAAAATTCTTGTTTAAAAAGTTTATAAGGATTATATATTTAAATTGAATTGATAAATGAAAATTAAACTAACATATTTTGATAATTAAAGTCTTTGTAAGAGTATTATTTTATGTATTTTTTTTTCATTAAAAAGTTCTGTTTAAAGCAAAACATATATAAAAAACTGATTCTTCCTTGAATTTTAAAGAAATAATCTGTGGAAACCTATGTTATTACAAGATATGTTCAATAATCATCGGTTTTATTTTGTATTGGATGACACTCTTGTTTAAGTAAAAAATTAACGTCACTGAAGCCAGATTAACTTCGGGTCGTTTGAATTCCTTTTTGATGTGAACCATCTTACCTAGGCAGTAAAATCGATCGTTATCGTCACGAAAAATGGCATGACGCTCGGACGCCATCCAGCCAATCAAATCTTTGTTAGCATAGGAAAACACAGTCGATTAAATTTTTCAAACTGTGACTGGAAGGTGTTGGGTGGATAGTCTTTGGTGGGTGGTGGGGGTAGTAGAGGAAGGGGTTTGGGGAGGGGACTAAACAATAGTCAGTTGGGAGTTGGAGGTGGGGGTTGATGGATTGTTGGGGGGGGTGGGTGGTTGGTTATGGTGGGGGGATTTGGGTGGGTGGAGCTGATGAAAAAATTGTCAAAAATAAAATAGTGGGTGGCTGGTTGGTATTTGAAGGTTGGAAGGGTGGTTGTTGGTGAGGGTTGGGGTGGTAGTGGAGGAGAGGGTTTTAGGTGAAAAAATTGTTGGTAGGGGGAGGCTGGTGAGTTATTTTTCCGTAAACAATTTTTTAGCAGGAAGATGAGCATACACAACAATTCAAAGTGGCTCGGGTTGCAGAACAATTTATTTGTTAACACCTTACGTGCTACCTCCCTCATGCTTTCAGAAAAAGAGAATTAGAGCACTGTACGTTAATCGGCAACTCTTAGTGCGAAAGAATTAACTTGAGCCTTATCTAAGAAAGTGGAGCTCACAATTAATAACCACGTAGCTTTTCTTTCCAGCAATACTACAATATAATAATTGAATAAACTGATATACTGATACTGAATGATAGAATGATCATATTAATTTCAAGAGGCACACGAGTTCCAAATGTTTTTTTTTAAGCCGTAGAATTGACCATTAAGCCGTGCCGTCACGAAAAACGGCATAATGCTCTGATGCCATACGGCATCATTTCTTGAATGCCGTCTAATACACAAAGCTACTGTTACAGAAATTACCCACAATACGTCAAATAACATTTCGTAGCTGCGTTTTAAAACAGTCTCTATTAGAAATATTTACTTTTATATTTATATTTTGTATTTATACATATTCTGTAATTGTAATTAAAATTTAAAAAAAAATTAGAATATGTTTTACATCTGCCGGGCGTCCCGTGACGGCAAACTTTTTTTATTTCTTTTACTTATATAGCCAGCTAACAATATTAATTTGCAATAGTTCCTAACTATTGTTGTGGTTTAACCTGTAGGTATTCATTCATATATTTACTTTGGAAATAAACACATCGATTATCCCATTTTAAAATTGGGGGCTCAACCGGATTTGTTAACCTATGTTGGTTGTATGAGTAGGTACTTATTGGACACAAATAATAAAGTGAAACTTATCTATCCTCAAGAAACCAATGTGCATCGGAATCTCCTTTTATCTCCTATCCAATCTTCCTAAAAGCTCGTACTGATATCGCTGGAAGAGACCAAATCTTTTGCTGACCCAGTTTATTTCAACCTGTCAACAAGACCTTAGCAATTTACAAAACGCACAGGACTAAACATGCTTAGCATGCCATATGCCGACCCTGAAGTTCATCAATCAATATTTTCCTGTTTCATATGTGAATCACCCTGTATACCTACTTATTTCAATTATTATTTAATTGTATGCGCTAATCAGCTTTCTCTCTCTCTCTCTCTCTCTTCTAACATCAAAATTGAATGAAACAACCTTCATGCAAAGCCCATATTATCCTTGACAAATGTTGTCAATCTGAAAGTGGCTACGTGTCCTTTTCATTCAATTTTATATTAAACATTCCAAAAACCAGCAAAAAATGATTATCCCAAATTTATATTTATAGGTTCAATATCTTAAATCACTTTCTGTCAACATAACATGATGAAAGAGACGCAAAATAAGGTATTGCTTGCGTCACACGCAACATAACCCAACCAAAACTTTCCCAACAAAATACAAAAAATCTACGAAAGGTTATAAAAACCAAAATCAGTTTCCAGGAATTTTACTATATGTCAATAAAACGAAAGGTAAACAAAGCAAAATAGTCCTGCCTGCTCCCATACTTTTCTTTCTCTCTCCCTCTCTCTCTTTTCTGATAGAAAAGGCAAATGTGACACGTTTTAGATTAAAAAAGAAAAAAAAAGGTTTTACCTTTTATGCCTATCAGACAGGTTAACGTAGATGGGATCTCGAAACGGTTCCTCCACCAGACCGAAAAAGTAGAAAATCTAGGAGCTGTATCCGCAGTAAAACGTTTTGACAGTCAAAAGTGATATTTATCTAAGCCTTCGTGTAGTGCCCCTCGCGTCCTCTTTTGAATTAAAATACGAATACAATTACAATACAATGTGTGGTGTCCTTAATGAAATTTTCTACCATACAATTAGTTAATGGTATATTTCCTATTTCCACTGCGGTGCGGTGTGGTGCGGCGGCTTTGTATTTTCGGTTTTCCATTTTCGGTTTTTCATTTTCCAAAAAAGCCTCACGTTCACATCATAAATATTAAGGGACTTAAAGTCACACACAGGCTTTGATATACCAACCACAAATATTATATATTTTTTTTTTCACTTTTCATTCATTTTTATATTTCCTTATTTATTGGACTGACATTTTTTCCCCCGAAAAAAAATATGCCCCTCATGGCAAATATTTGGGATTAACTGTACGACAGCAACCGCAGTTAACACCATGAATTGGTAAACATTTTCAAGCTTTTTTTTTATGTGAGGAAGTAGTCAGGGAAAGAGTCCTAGAAACCTTTTCAAATAAAACTACCCCTCCTCCATTTTTCTTCTTGAGTGTAGGGGGTTGAAGCCAAATCGTTATTCTTCCACGTCCCACCACTCACATGTGTGCTCCTGTGGTGTCAGGTTTTTTCTTGGTAAAATAAAATTCTTGTCACGCACAGGATTCGAAGATTTTAACTCTTAATTCGGTTAAGGGAGACCTCTTATACGCGTACATCATGGAGGCAGGGTCGGCATTAGGGAGAGTGGAAATTGAATGGCCATACAGGGCGCAAATACCAAAAGGGCGCCACTTACTAGTGCAAAGTATGTTCAAGCTTGTTAAGGTCCTAAGCAGAGATTGTCTTAAGAAAAATTTAGAAATATCACCGAACCGAAAACGGGCCTTCAGATCTGTTGGCTAAAGCCTGTCAAAGTCACGTTTTCGTTTCATTCCAAGCATCTGTCAGAGACAAAGACAACTATTTAACATGACAAAGAAACGTCAAATCACTGGCACCATTCATGTCAGCAGAGGAAATTAATCCAGAATGGGCCTTTTCCGAAAGCTCTGAATTTCAAAATTCTGATAAAATCAAAACTCTCGGGAAGTGTCAGAAATCGAAAATCTGGTATGCAATGAATCCAGTCATCTGTCAGGCACTTGGCGCTAACTTTTGTGTTGGAATCAGTTAAGCTTTTCTTCCTGTGGATTTTCGATTTTCTAAGACTGTGTTTTTATAGTTTTCAATTTTTCAGGCTTTTGATTTTCGGGACTACGATTTTCAGAATTTTCAACGACTCGTTTCCAAAATAAACCGTCACACTTCGTCTAATAAAAGCCGGCCCTGCATGCAGAGTAGGAGGCACTACAAGACGGCATCGGCAGTGTGTTATTAAGGAAGGGTGTCTATTGAAAGCATTTATAGGGTTGAAATATTGAATGCCATGTTTAGGAAGTTTTTGAACCCAAAAAGCCAAATCTAAGGGATCGAAAAGACCTAAAGGAGTAAGAAGAAGGGGCGAAATAGGAAATCGATATGTTATTGAGTATCACCAACAAATATTGGGAAAGTTTCAACACGCTACACGAACACTGGCTTTAATCTATTAAAAAATCATCCGAACCAAAACTATACATGCATACATAGCTCGTATATAACGAAAGGAGTATTGTAAAATATACAACGGCGGGCGGCGTGATGGGATACGTGGGTCGATGTAAAGTGTTAGAAAACTTTAATTCCTTGGTATAATGTGATGCAACCTACACAAAACCCATACAAAAACCAGATGTTGTGTCCTGTCAATGAGGTTCATTAAAGAAGGTCTCACGACAAAGTCTGTTTATTTAAAGAAAAAGTCGAAGGACGAAAAATTAAAAAAAAATGTCTGGTTGTTCATTCGCATTCCTTTCTGCGTGACCTTCTCAAAAAAAAAAACAAAAAGGTTTTGCTTTCGAAATATTTTTCAAAAAAAAAAATGTTTACATTTGAATTATTCAGCATCTGACATTGACAGTTGTTTTTTTTTTTTTTTTGTGAAGGTATTTTTAAACAATTTTTGTTTGTTTCTAAAAGGGAAGAGGAAGAAATTGTGGAAAACCAAGCCCAAATAACGCATTTGATTCAGCTGTGAAGGAGTAAAGGTCATGATTGGGTTGTTTCAAAGCAATTTACTGAAAAATGTCTTTTTGGTGTAAAAGGATTCACACACAAGGGTTGGAGTTGGAGTAGGAATTTTAGAGATATTGAGGTTTATTTTGTTTATATAATTTACCCAAGTGCTAGAAGGACATAATTAATTATCACAATAGACTTCGTTCTAGCGGGGCAAAGGGGCAAACGATAAATGGGCTTAGTTTTGAGGTAGTAAGTCAGAAGATATTTGTCACTCTTTCAAAAGCTTGTCATTACATTTTGTAAAGTGTCTTCATAATTCATGGTTTAGTGTGGTTTCGCTCCTTTACCTATTTGTCTTAAGTTGCGGTCCACTTTTTGGCAGATGAGACAAACAGTTTTAACTATTATAGGGATCAGGTGGTGATGGATAGGAATACAACGCAAAATGCTCAAGGTTTGTAAAGTGGATGCCATTATCACCGGCATTCTTTGAGGTCATAATCAGAGATGGATGACATTTTAAAATAAAGCTATATTTTATGCTACCATCAATCGCTTTGCTTAAGAATTTTTAAAATTAAGTGCACGACTGGGTGGTATGAACTTGATCTTATGTATTGCAAAGGTCTTGGTTTTGAGAAATGTTTAAGAACAAAATCATATACAATTTTATTTAACACTTAAAAATCACTAGTTAAAATGTTTTTGTTTTGGAAAAAATTAAGTAAGCCGTCAGATTTATTTTGCTGTTTTGAATTTTAAGAACATTTTTTTTTTTAATCGGTTTTTTTTAACTTTTCGAAAACATGTTGCCTATTTTTTTTCAGTATACCATCTCAGGCAGTTTGTAGTTTTTATCAGAAAAATATAATTAAAAAAAAAATAACTCAAACCGTTTTTGAAAAAAAATTACTTTTACAACAAATTTTTTTTTTTAATTTAAGAATTAATATTATGTCATCGATAAAAGCGCTTCTACATTAAAATTTCATAGAAATCGTTCAAGTTGCTTACGAGAAAATTTGATTTAAAAAAGACGGTCCTTTGGGAGGTAACGTTATAAAACTTTTCCTAAAAGGCATATTCCAATTCCAACAAAAAATAACTCAGAAAGCTTTATCAAAATGGTAGAACCCGTTTTGAACTTGAAGCTTACTTAATGGATTGAAAACAGATATTGGAAATAGGAAACAATTTTATATTTTGGTGTTCCTTAAGGGTCGGTGCTTAGGCCAGTTATTTTTGTTTTATTGACTAACTAATTCATACATCGTGATTTTCGTAGCTCCTCACGGCATGTTGTTGAAATTCAAAACGTTTGTAGGTAATTATTCATTAAAGAAACTCTTATTCAATTGTATATACAAAAAAGTTTAACTGCCTACCTTCTGAAATATGAATCAAAAGAACAGGAGCTCATTTAAAAGCAAATTTTTTTTTCCAAAAATTTTAAATGTCACATAAGAATTTTTGTATGTCTTAAGCGCTTTTAAAAAGACCAAAGAGTTTTAAAATACCTTGAACTTCTTAGGATTTTCCTTTTCTGATCGCAATATTCAATTAAGGACAAGTCCTGAGACATACATAAGACAAAAAAGAGAAAAATCGTCTATTAAAAAGTAAATTTTGACATCCTTTAACAAACACAAAATAAGCAGAATTCATTTTCATAATTTCACTTAAAATTGAGCAGAATTCTGCTTAATATTTTTACCAGGATTTTTTTTTAATCAAGAGAAAAAATATTCCTTATTATGATGAATCAACTCATTAATGTTTTTCTGTCAAAGTTTTTTTTATAATTTACATACATATATGTGATTTGATTTGACTTGAATTGTGATAAAATAACACGATGTTCCAATTCCCTGATTTGACTACTAGGAATTTACGTTACAAAATTTATTGAACTCTCTGGGTTGGAACCTTCTAAGAAATGGAAGTAAGCTCAAAGAATGTATTGAATGTCAGCAATTCATAAAAATGAACGTTTCATGAGAATTTTTGTTTTCATTTATAACTGGAAATTTCATTTTGAATTAGAAAGTAGCTTCGTGTTCGTATCATCTGACAAACGGTTAAATTGGTCGAATTGAACAAAAGTCTTTTCAATTTAAATGAAATCTATTTGGAACTCAAAAATATAAGTCTTTGTACTCAATTTATCAGAATCAGCTTGATTCTTTTCAGTGCACTTGCTCTACATGTGGTTTTATAGATACAATTTACAATTTTGAACACAATGCATAGTTTGATTCCCTAAGTGGATACCCAGGGCTTATGGAGTGTCCATAATAACCACTTGAGCAATGAGCAACCAAACTATTTCGAATCATCAAATTATTCTAAAAGCGATCCGTGACAAAGGAAATGTCACCCAAGATATTTTAAGCGAATCCCAAATGAGAAAATAGAAAAAAGATCTGCAAGTAGTGAATCACTGTGCGATTTTATTGCTTTATTCACTACTTTCTTATCTTTTCTTTGGTTTAGTTGAAAAGAAAAAATATACGCATTATTGTAGGTTCTAGGACTATGTTCTGCAACGAAGTTACAACTTTCCACCCACCGCCAAATGTGCAGTGACGACTATCGTACTGATAGGAATCTTCACTGCAACAACAACTCCACCGCCCGACGCACAACAACATCATCATGTTCATCAACCGCCACCAACGAAGCCATTCCAGATCCCACCGCGACCGCACATAACAAAAACAACCAACAACAACATCCGCCACACCTGTCCTCCACTCCAACCACTTGCAATAGGCATAACCCAGCGAAGCAACAAGAAGCCCATAAATAAAATATTCCTGGGTAAAATTGCATTGTATTTTTATAATTTACATTGTGTCTTTGCACGAATATTGCATAGGGAGGAGTGGAAAATGCACTACAAATCAAATTCGAAATCTCCACTAGTTGTTTTAGTGTTGCTTAACACACAACACAAAAGGAATTCGTTTCTCACCCGAAGACACGCTGTATGGGAATACCAGTCTGAAGCTTCACAATTTTTGGTAGTTATATGATATCGCAAAGAGCTCTCCTCACCGTTTATGTCGGCTTTTCACTTCGCTGTTGGTCAGTGAGAGCATTGCTAGACCGGCAATAGGCCACCCGTTTATGTCGTGGCTCGTGGAGCGTTTGCTTTTGAGAGTTAACACCACAGACCGGCAATGGCCACCCCTTTATGTAGTGGACTGTGGACCGTTTCTTAGGAACCCAACAGACCTAGCTTTCAGTTAAGATAATAATTGGATTTTTATGTGGAATACTTGTTCATTTATTTTACGATTAATTTGAATATTAACGATTGAAATATTTTGTTAAGTTTCATTTGAAAAAAATAATTTGGAGATCGAAACTCCTTAAAATGCTGAGTTTTCGCTTTCTTTTGGATCCTGGACATTGACGAGCTAGCCTCAACCTCGACACAAAAAAGCATCACAGTTCTAGGACTTTATTTTTAACACCTCACTATCTAACGTTTTCAACAGTGTTTTTGAAAATAGCAGAGTTGCCGTCAGGCATTTTTTTTTATAATAAAAATACTTTAAAATATTATTCTGTCAAACAGATTCCGATGTTAAAAGCACATCTGAAGCTCAGAGCTATAGAATATGCCGCAAAATCTTAAATGTCAAACCAGAGGGAGTCAGAAGCCAAGGTAGACCTCATCTTCGGTGGAGCTACCAGATAGAGGAAGACCTATGACAACTTGGAATTTGAAATTGGAAACTGCAGGCTAGAGATCGAACCGGCTGGAGGGGCATACTAAGCAAGACCTTGAAGCACCACGCTCTAGTGGAGTAAGCAAAGCGTCTCTAAAAGCCGTTTATATATTCTCCAAAGCCTCGAGAGCTACTCCTTCATAAAATTTTCAATCGTGGAAATAATAAACCTCATAAGGATTTAAGTTAGGTGAACAGGGATGTGGGGGAGCCAAATGAATAGATAAGCTAGGCAAAGCGCCTGCTCAACCTCTTTTTGATTTTAATACAAATTTTAATTGACATTTTTGCGCTAATTGTCTTCATAGTCAAACTATTGGGGTCAAAATCTGGGGTAGAATCGGGCTAAGGTCACAGTGTTTTATGAATGTTCAGTCTTAGTAAGGTGATTGCAACTGCTTACAAATCTCCAATAAACCAAAAATTAAAAACAATTAAAGATATTTTGGTAATTTTTTGCACTTGAAAATTTTCCACTACCGGGTTCATCTTCAACTGCCTTCGATTCTTTAAAAACTCCTTACATCTTTTTATATTTTCAGACCTTTAAGAAAGTCTGTTTCCATAAGCTATCAGCAGCTTTTAAAGAGTTTAATTTTGTGATTATTTTTACCCTATAAGAAGTTATTAGTAGGCCCTGGATAAGATCAACTAAAGACGACTTCAAAAGTTCAAAACATACCTAAAATAAAACCTTTTGACCTTTTAATATAGTTTTGACATTATTTTTCTACAAGGACCATTGAATTCTGTTCTCAGAAAATTTCAGAATAATGCAAAATCACATATTTGCGTAAATTCAGCGAAGCTTATATACTTCAAAATATACATATCATCTCTTCATCTTTGTTTTATTATTTGATTTATAAAAGTATCTCTTTTCCAAAAACCGAACAAAAAAGAAATCTTCGGTTCAATTGCCAAATCAGATTATTTGAATCGTTTTATCTGTTTATTCTTTTACATCACTGTCAATCAAAAGCAATCTTTTACTATCTAAAGTGCTATTTATGTATGTCATAGAGACCTATCTCATTTTATCAGATTACAAGCAAAAGCAGCCCACGCAACAATCTATAAGACAAAACAAAAAAACAAAAAAAATCTCCCAGCCCAGAATATTGAGTGCGTAAACATCTCAACAGCAATGGCTTCCTTTTTTTTTTTTTTTTTGTATTCTACTATGTTCTATCTTGAGTGATTCCATCGAAGACAAGTCAAGAACAAGCGGAAGGAACACTTCAAAGACAAATTCAAAGCATTTTTTGTCGCTTGAATTTATATAGTCAAGGTTACTCCACGCTTTCCGTTTTCCATTCTTGCTCTAAAATAAGTAGTATAGTTGTATCCTTACGGAAGGACCGACCGACCGACCCAAAAGTAAACTCTCCTCAGTTCCAACAGTATTCCTTACCTACTACTCGTCCTTATCGACCTATGAAGAGACGAATTTAGAAAGTAAATATCCTGCAAAAAATTTCCGCCCGCGCGCCGCCATCGCTTCTCATGCTACACCTATCCCCGGTCTATTGGTGGCATTGTCAGCTCGCTCCGTCAGAGAGGTACTGACATTTTTTAACCGTAAACTTACAAAATGAAAGTTATATATTGAAACTGAGATGTGCGACGGTGAAAGGGTGGGTTTTGGGTGTCGAAAGGACCTTTTTGTGAAAAGGACGACACAGGACGATATCAGTGATGCCTACAAGGATCACTAAACAAAGGAGTATGTATCCTTAGTGCGTGTGTGATTACTGAACTTTTTGTAGCTTTAGTTTTGAAAAGTGAAGAATTCCAATTGGAAATTTCCCCATAGTATTGAAAAGTCAATGAGGTTGGTTGTGTTTTTGTGTGGGTGGAAAACTGGAAAGACTGTTTCATCTACAACTATACATTCTCCAATGGGGGAACCCCCATGATGACTGATTTTGAAAAATGAAGGTAGAGCAAAGGAAGAACAAGGATCGCATTGGAAATGTTATTTCAAATAATTCAATTTGCATTGATTTGTCGAGCTACGTGTGGGGAATTCCATTTAGGCCCATTCACCATCAGGCATTCGTAAGGTATAAGGGAATGTTTTAAGTGGGAGAGTGTTCCTTCCTTTCTTTATTTTGTGTTGAAATTCGAAATTGATGGAATGTAGGAGTGTATTGTATACTTTTGTTCCTATTTTCTGGGAATTGATGAAGTCACATAATTTGAATGGAAACAATTCACTAACAGGGTACTTTTAAAGCCATAATATAAAATTGGATGTGGCGTCACACAGAGTAACGTAAGGTTTCCATTGAATTTGTTTTTTATTTGCTCTTTGCAAGGACCAAACAGATGGAGTTCATTGTAAGTTCCTAATTCAGGCATCATTGTCCTGCCAGTATATTTCTATGTAAATTGATGATGTCCGAAGGAACCTTGTAATATTGATTCTTCAAAATGTTGTAAGCAAAATGAGATTCCAAAATGGTGAATGAACTTTGAAAGTATCCTTTGAATGCCTTTTTGTTTGGTATTTAATTAAATAACTTCACTTTTCATCAAATAATTATCATTCAAGAAAGTAATTTGTATGCTAAGCCTTTAAATAGATTGCAAAGCATTTTAATTTTTGGGGAATTTAAAGATTGAGATTCTTGCCATCATGATTCGTTGATTAATAAAAGGCACTCGTTTTAAATAGTAACAAATTTAAGTGATTGTTTCCTTTTTTTGTCTAGACTTTGATAAGGGTTTCCAATTAAGAATATTTTTCTAGGTTTTAAAAATTGGTTATAATTCATCAAAATAAAGGACAAGCAAGGTCATTCATTTTCTTTTAAGCGATCAGATCAAAAATTGGATTTATGTATTTGAACCAATTTTTTCTGGACAACGTATCATAAATTGTCTGTAATCTAAGTGAGGTTGAAAGGTATTAAGGAGAATATTTTTCCTTTAAGGTGTACGATAAAATCTTCGAAATAAAATAAAATCGTAGAATATCTTTTTACTTAGTATGAAGTATGAACAAAAATTGGCTTTGATTACGATTTTCGAGGTAAAATTTCCACTCACCAAAATAAAGATAAACACAAGTAATATCCTGTTGAGTTCGACGACACATTTGGATCCAAACTATTAGCGAGACCATTATAGTTTGCTTGTTCCCTGCGCATAATCTATACATATAGTAAAATTGTAATGGGTCGATGTCTTTACATTGAAGATTTAGATGCAAGACTAATATGGGGAATCTCTATTAGACCCAAAGAAGCCAAAACAACCATTTTTGTTTGTCTGTCTGTATGTATGTTTGTACGCTCATCACGAAAAAACTACTGCATGGAATTGAATGCGGTTTTTTATTGGTAGTACGCCAATTTAATATATAAGCTATATTTTATCGCACGAAAGTATCTAATTCTAATTGTTTTTTTTTTATATTACTCCAATGCGCACGTTATTCAACGAACTAAACGCAAAATTAAAAGATTTTCAAGAAGTAAGTGTCTCACTTACACAATGGCGTTGTAAATCATAAAATGAGCGACACACTTACCTAATGAATAAAAATAAGTTAGTCGTTCTGAATAGTTGTTATATTAAGAACATCTTTAAGCCTTAAAAAAAACTTTAAAGACTAAATATCATTCAGCGGAACTAGAAATCGAAAAATAATGTAACCATAGAATAGAATAAGGGGAAGCACGAATAATAGTGTAAATGTCACGACAATATTTGGCATGGTGAACGAGCAATACGTACTCCCAGAATTGATGAAGCAAAGCTCCCACAAAGTAAATCACAGTACTTTGAAAAAAGTTGAAGGAGACTATCGGTAGTATACCGGTCCATAAACATACATAGTTATATACGAAACCGATGTTACCATTTATTCGGTAGATTTTCTTAACTCTACTTCTCCCTGCGCGTAACATCTTTTTGAAAGAGGGCATTCCGATTAGGTATATTGCTTCGGAATTCAACCCTCCAACTGCGCAATGGAAGCCGTCTTAAAGTTATGTTACTTCGAAATAGAATTATACAGAAGCCAAAAATCTAACCGGATGTGGAGCTGGTAGCGTATGTAGTTTTTATACCACTTATTCTTCCCATTTCCATCATTTTTGAAAAAATGAAAATTTTTAAAAAATTAACTTTTTTTAAACTCAAAAAAACTTTTTTGGAAAATTTCAGATTTAATGTTATTTAATATATAAAAGACTAGCCTTTACCCGCGGCTTCGCTCGCGTTTCAGCTGATAAAGAAGTAGACTGTAGCTTGAGGAGTATAGTCTATCGTAATCTAGCTTCTTCTTCTTTTATAGATTTATAATTTAATACCTACATTTAACCGTGATAAAAAGAAACCTATGTGCTATACCAAATTATAATCTAGCTCTGTGCTAAATTTCATTCAGATCCGTTCATCCATTCTGGTGTAATTTCAAAAATTAAAACAAATCTATCCCACGGGAACCATACATTTACCGGGACAAAAAATAGCCTATCTGATATTCCAGACTATAAGCTATCTCTGTGCCAAATTTTATCCAGATCCGTTAAGCCGTTCTGGCGTTAATTAGCAACAAACATCCAAACATCCTAACTTTCACATTTATAATATTAGTAGGATTGTTCACATTAAATATTTCATTAAAATCCGTTAAAAGGTTTGCGAGAAAATATATTTTCAAAAAACCGGTCCTGGGGAAGGTACCGTTATGAGACTTTTCCTGGAAAATGTGTTCCAACCAGAACATACAATTTATCGTATGACATGTACCATAAGTTTTAGAGGTAGAGTGATAATTCCAAAAACCCCTCTGTAGGATGTCATAATAATACTATATGATGTAGTTTGAGTATGAGTTTGAAACAAATCGGCCCAGCCGTTTAAGCTGTAGGAGCCGACACAGACAGATGGACAGAAAGACATAATTGTCGGCCCCACTTTTTTAGGCTTCTCTATCATCGTAATGTTATGTTTGATTTTGTAAAAAAAATTTTTTTACGAACGCATAACTTGCCTTATAGTTAAAAGTAGATACCATGCGAATGCCCCAGCTTAGCACGGACGAGAAAACAAAGGCAGCCCTCGGAGAATAGTTCTTCAACGAATTCAGGGCTATATCGAACAAGACATTAAAGAACATCCTTGAGCTCATCCAGAACTCTGGTTGAGGCCCATATACACATAAGTATATTAATATAAGTATATATAAAGATACTCGGTCTAAATTCCATTGGATCCCCCACCCCTTTTCTAAAACACCTATCTTATCCTGGGGAGCACAATGGATCCAATTGAGGTGATGCGGTTTCTTTATTTCACCAACCTAACTTCACAAACCAGAGGGAAAGTGGACTTGATGGTATAACAGTATGACATCATCCTGATATCAAATCCCTACTCAGTATCTCGTGGTTTGTCCCACAAATAGCTCGAAAAGGAGCCAAGGCCTGGAGACGTACACTCCCAAACAATCCTGTGTGCATATTGATACTATGTAGGAATGTTATGGAATGGACCAACTATTTACCGCCGCTAGCAGAGATCTTATTTTGCATGACAAGATTCATCCTAAGGAATAAAGTTTTTAACCCCGACAAAAATTTGGCATTGCGGAATGGATGGTGTCTATAATTCTTGCGAGGATGCATAAAAGAATCAATTCATCAGTAAAAAGAAGCAGGCTTCCATTTCCGAAAACTCATGGGAACCAAAATAGAGTTCTAATTGATAAAATTCATGAGTGTGATGCTCAATCAGCAGTCTTTTGTCTAAGAGCTATTAAGCACGTGGCGATCGACACTTCTAGACTAAAAACTGGGAGAATCTAGTACCAAGAAATGATCTATGCAATGCGGTCAGAGTCTAGCCGCAAATGGAGACACTAAAATGAGTAGATCACAGCATCTTTCTCGAATCACGACAGCTGACAAAAGGCTTTTCAACTATAAGCATTTAAAAAAGACTAGCCAAGGCACCATCGTCGAGATTGATCCAGGGTGTGGCATTTGATCAAAATCGAAAATGCTAATGTACAACAGTAGGGATTGAGTTCACATAAGAAGACTAAGTTGATATGTCCCATGTGGTTTTCTTTGATTTTAAACTTCATATGGTAGAACAAAAAGTTCCTGAAAAACTTTAAATTGAAACTCTATTTTCGATTCATCGCCTTTACCTTCCTATCAAGTTTAATCCTCTTCCTATCCAAATTACCAGCGCTGCTGAGGGGTGAGCAGATCCGTGTAGGAAAGTAGTTTATAAACGATACTTGGCAAAAAATTTGCTCAGAAAATATTCTTTAATATGTTTTAAGAAAACAGCAACGTCAACGGCTTCAGACTGATATAAGAAACTAATTCCAATTCTATCTTCAATCATATCTATCTCAGGAGAATAACGTCCCTTGACATAAAATTTCCATATCGAATTTGTGTCAGTTTTATTTTCTGAATAAAAATTAATGTCAGCATAATCAATTCCCCTTTTCATTTCAAAAGAATACTTACTATTCCCTATTTGCAATCAATGATGTTATTCAAATCATAAATCCAGACTAAAAAAAAGGCTGCAGCAAATTGAACGAGTTGATCATAATCAACTTAGTCTTTGAAATGCAATCTTTATGCAAATGGATGGACATTTTTTTTTTCTGAAAACGTGCAAAACTAAATATTCACGATTTACCCGTCCTGTATATATACATACGTATGTATGCAGATCCGGAATCAAATTCTTTTAAATAAATCCTTCAAATAATTTAATAGAACTTTTTTTTTTGTTGTTTAATTTATTATCCCTGATTTTTGTTTCTCTCGTTAGTTAGGCGAATATCCTTTAATTGGCAATTGGGAGAAGGAAGAAGGCTCAGTTTCAAGGATGGCCAGCATTAAATTCCACATTTCCGCCAACAACGAACGCCAACCGTGCGTTTTAATTTCATTAAGGACGCCTCTTAAAACAAGCCCACACGCTACACGCATCACAAAATTTCAACGAAGAAAACTTTTATTTTTTATCTTTGATATAATTTGTTTCATACCTTTCGCCCTGGATTTCTTTTTTTTATTTTTTTATATATATATATATTTGTTCTTTTTAATTGTTTGAATTTTCCTTGTTTTCTCAAGGAGATAAAGTATCTCTTACAGGACACGAAAAGAAAAAAACAAAAAAAAAACTTATCTTTAATTTAAGAGTTCCAACAATTTTGTTTTATTTTTTCGTGCCAACATTTACACTGTTGGGGCAGACTCAATACATTTAAAAATAATGTTTGAAAATTGGATAATTGCTGTTGTAATTAAGGATCTTAACGAGAACTCATTAAAAATACACTCAAATACGTACTTGACAGAGGACGAGAAGAATGTACTTAAAAATAAAGGGTTAATCAATAAAACTTGGTGCAACTTCGAAAAAAAATTGTGTAAAAACTTAAAGGAAAAAAAATTAAAGAAGACATTAACTGCTTTATTTTGGGTAAAAATGCAGTTTTTGTATGAATAGCGTCATTTGAGTGGATAAGTATATTTTTTGTTCAAGGATTAAATAGACAAATGAAGTTGATACATTAAAAAGTCATAAAAGTTTATTTTTTTACGAGTTAATTTATTTTATCGTTAACTTTTGTCTCTCTCTTGAAAGTATGTGTCCTGTCCTGTCCATCACATTATTTAATGACCTTGGCCAAGTTGAGTTGGTGATGTTTAATAGATAGATGTCCTTAAAAAATAAAACAAACCATCTTTTTGAAATTAGAAAGGTTCATACTTAAATTTTGAATTTGATGTAATTTAGCCTTTTTTTGTAAATTTTTATGTAAAAGGATTCATTTATTGCTGCTTTAAACAAAAAAGGATTTTGTTTCGATTTAATATGTTTTATATGACTTCCTTAGAATATAAAGGCTCTTTTAGAATTCAAAATGCATTTTCAAAAAAAAAACAGGGTTTAATGGCCTCGTAAATTTGAAAATTGCGTTTTGTCAAATTCAAATGTATATAACGTTAAAAGGAAAAGAATTTTAGTGTGTTGTTTGGTCCTTGTGATGGAAGACCATGGCAAGCATTTATCCACCATTTTATTGACATCAGATGCCAACAGAGTGCTTTTTATCGTTAGTTTACGTTTTAGGCTCTAGGACATGGATGATGGACGACGATTGAACAATATTCTAGAAGCCCTATATTCCAAAATACAGTGCACAAATTCCCCCTTTGGAGTTCTCGCTCGTATGACTATGACCTGTCTTGTAAAGGACCAAAAAATCCTTCACAGGTGGCCAATGGTAATAGTATTGCTTTGGATTTTTGTTTTACTTTCAATAAACTGGTCCTACGAATAGTTTGCATAAAGTACCCAATGACTAACGTCACATTCAAAGGACCTAGTGAGCGGTAGGACACTCAAAAAGTTGGAAAACACAATACCAGACGAAATACCTACACCCTTAGGTTAAGAAAAAAGGATTGATTGGAATCACAGACTGGCATATGGATTTCGTCCAAAAGTCTATTAGACGTGATTGAATGCTTTCACAAAGAAAGGAATATACTTTTCTCTAATCTACGAACAAAAGAGTGAAAAGTTAAGCTCTATCAAGCTAATGTCAAATATCAAGAAGTTTGGAAGTGGGTATTGGTTAAAAGGTCAAGTGCTTAAAAGGATTAAAACTTGGACAAAGTTTGGAAAATGTTGATTTGTTAAATTTAAATATTTTATAGGTTCTTAAAACGTGGAGGTACTGTCATATATCACCTTTATGAAATTTTTACAAGTGCCATATATAACTCTTCATGATATCATAATGGAAATTAAATGTTTTAAATGATGTCAGCGCTTTAACTATGTCTAATTACTGCAGGAAAAGATGTGTGTGTGTGAAGAATTCACACTCGGTACTCGCACATATATATGTACTAGCTCACAAAAACCTGGAACATGGAATACTGTTTCACCATTCTATTTTATTGTCGCGCCCGCCACGCGCCGCCGGCCGGCTTTGTACTAAATAAATTTAGCTCTTTGTCGTGACGCATTTTCGTTTCATTGAGATCGAAATCACAAGGATTCTAAGTTTGAAGAGTGTCAACAGCGAATCAGTGCACGGTGTGGGGCAACGTTCTTTTTTTTAATGCCAAGCTTCATATTTTATAAATTTTTTCACAGAAGTTTTATTTTTCTCTTTTATCCTTCTTTTCAGTCACGTTCAGCCGCTCACTTGCTTACTACAAGGCATGTCATGTAAATTTTGAATATAGTATCGAATATGACAGTGGTCTAGGCTCTAGGCTGGGGGCTTGAGATTTTGATAAAAATAATTTTTTCAAAATTCTTAAATAAATACTTAAACTAATTTGAGCTAAAAAAAAGTACGATATTTTATTTCTTGGGTAAATTTGAATTTATGAGAATAAATTTATAAAAATCTGTGGAGCGGTTTCAAAAAAAAATTCAAAAACGCCAGTTCATAGATATTCAGCAAATACATTTATTTATAATTTTTAGAAAAAAATTTAATAAGCAGTTTTCAAAATATTTATCTTAATTTTTTTTAATGCTTTTAAAAATACCAAAAATATTTTTTTTAAGTATTGGTATGCAGTACAAATTGATTTACCTACAACTATATATGTGTGAAATTTCGAAAGAATCGGTTAAGTCGTTTTCGATATAGTCGAATGCAAAAAAACGGTCCTATGGGATGTACCGTGCTTAGACATTTTTTAAAACCTTTTTTTTAGCCATATAATAAATCGTATCTAAAAACAACATTGATTTTTTTAAATTAAAATTGTAAGAGCCGTTTTTGAGAAAAATAAGCTTTAACGTAACGGTTATATGGCAGATACCGTTATTTTTTGAGCTAAAAAAAATTTCAATTTCCCTAAAAATAAAAAAAAAAAAACTCCATATACCTAGTTTGAAGCAATCCGGCCTACCCGTTTGGGCTGTAGGTGTCTATGCATACAGACAGACAGACATACAGACGGACAGAATTTTTAGACTATCTTTTTTCGTCTTCGCTATCATCGTAATGTCATGTTTGATTGTTATCTCAATAAATTTTTTTTCGACAAATGCATAACTTGCCTTATAGTACCTATAATCGCAAGTAAAAACAAAGAGATGTCCTATCGACACGCGAACATGCGACATAAAGTTGTTTATGCGCGAAATCAAGAAATTTCAAGATAATTCCATGAACTTCAAACGGTTGGCTTTATGATTTGTTGATGGTCAATGATTATTGCAAAAGGACAGAAGCATGAGAAATCGATACTATTTTAATCCCTATGTAACAAGTTCGTTGTAATCATCAAAAATCACGGATTCAAAACATCGTCTACTTGGAATTTCCCCTTGATGTTTGTTGCCTTAATGACCTTGTTCATAAACTCTTTGACAAGCAGCCTCAAACTGTTGTACAGTTGAAGTTGATTCGTTTAAAGCGACATGATATGATAATGAGTTAACCAACTTTGAATTGTAATTCCAGTGAATTCTGACGGATACTACTATACACTACTGATTTTGGATAGATATAGAAATAATCAGGAGCTAAAATTTATTAAAAAAAACAACGACAAATGAAGTTCTAAGAAATATTGCGTATCGCTAATAAAACCATCAAAAGCTTGGGAAGCTTACTTTGAGACCACAGTGTTTCTAGAAACTCATATTTTATGGTAAATAAAATATTTTCTTAGAAACGGACCCCATCTTTTTGTATTATGTTATTAATTAAATAACTCTATGACTTTCTGTACACCCTGTATCCTATAAACACTAACTTATTATCGTTTGAAAAGTATTACAAAGTATGTAAATTTTAAAAAATTCAATGTTCACACCTTTGCCTACAACTGTCCTGTACTTTTGAAATAAATTATTAAACTCCAAGTAAAATATTTGTTCCATTAAATTCCTTATTGAGTTCTCAACCAAATAAAAAATTTTGTTTTAAGGTTTTACAAATTCAACTGACCATTTTATATTTCACAACAAAATATTTAGATTTTTTTATTTTCCAAATAATTGCGAGAAAAGTTTTTGTTTTAAAAATAAAACAAACCTGTTCGCAACATTCAACATTATATTCCATGGCAAATTAAGTTTTATCACTTCAATTTACTTTTACCTGGATTTTGTTATGCCAAATTAACTTAATCTGTCAACACCATCTGGACAAATCCGATAAAGTTCCATTTTAATAGCAAAAAGACAATAATCTTAAGGACATGCGGAATAAAAAGGAAAAACGGCACGTAGCTATTATACCTAATGCTTAAATTTGTACCTATTTTATCCACCCACATCTACCTACCTTCTTCTAATGCTAATGGTTTAAGGTTTTAAGGATAAAAACAAAATCTATTTATTGTTTTCTATTTTTAGTCTCGCACTCGACAAAGAGGAGCATTATTCCTTTAAGATATTTTAGCATCCAATTTAAATGTCCTTTCTACTCCTGTGACTGTGAACTGTGTCTTTTTTCTTTTTTGTATAAAACGATTATCAAATTGATTTTTTTCTTCGTACTGATTACCTTCTTATTTTACGGCTACTTTATTCTTTCTGTTCGAATTTAGTCAAATGGTCTTGAAACGATGATGGATGATGGTAGGTATTTGAGAATTTGGGTTCTTTTACAAACAAAAATATTATCAATCTAATTTATTTACCAGGATAAAAGTAATGTAAATGAGATTAATTTAATAATAATAATGTGGGCGTAATTTTGTTATTTTGGTCTAAAAATATGCAAATTCCATTAAATTTCCTGGTGTGTATTCCAAATGTGTGTATTGAATTCTTAACAAGGTCAGGCCCAGGCCATGCCAAAAATACATTTATGTTAATTAGCAAATTTTTAATAAGTACCTAGATAATTTGAAGGCTCTCAGAAGGAAGCTGAAATCGTTTCATAAACAGGCAATTATAGCTATTAATATTAAGTAAGTGAAGTGTTTCATCTTAAATTAATAAATTTTAATATCGTCTCTATGATATCGAACCCAATTTACTATTTGAACAGAAATTAATTAATTATGGTGAATTAAGCCAGAAGGAAATTAATAATGTATTACATTGTAAGAATCCGAAAAAGTAATTTCTTTGGCAATTTTGTACCTGCGCAAGTTTCACTTTAAAAAATAAAATTAACTGCAGATTGAATGTGAAATCAGTAATAAGAATAATAAGGACGATGGAGACCGCAAATACTGTCTGGTTTATTTGTGGGTATCTCAAGGGAGTTTTTTTTTAATCAATTTTGTCAATTGGCTTGTGATTTATCTTTAGTTTTGTTTGCCTTTACATCATGAATCGACTGACGCCTGAACAACGCTTGCAAATTATGTGATTCTTGAAACTCATAGCACACTACGTCGATTTTATGGTCAACATATTCGTCCATCAGAAAAATTATTTCGATTATAACGATAGAACGTTTTAGCGCCATGTTTACTCTAAGAGCCAGTTGTACAATCGTGGTTCATCCTCAGATCAAAATTAAAAAACGATTTACCTTCGTTCGTGTTTGCATAATTTAAGTTTAGACGGTGGTTCAAGAGTTAACCCACCGATTTCCGAGGATTAAACAAAGTTGACCCCGGGATTAAGAATTCAGTGCTGAACCACTATTGTACAACTGGTACTAAATGATCATAATTAGTACTCATCATCTGGGACATCCGTCGCGTTATATAATGATTAACGACTCTAAATGCTGCAAAATTGATCGAAAATCGGACCTCAAGATTGGACTACATCCGAGCCAGCTACACGGTGGCCATATGCCAGAAATCATATTCAAATAAAAATGGCAAAGAATTTTCTATCATTTATATTTATGGCAATTATTAATTATTAAAGTATTATACCTTAAAAAAAAAACACCCTTTTTAAAGGAGGTTTCAATTAGGGCGGGTAGGTTTAGAAATTGAATAAAACATCCATACTAAACCTGGCGAACGACGTGTGGTTTGGTGTTGTCTCATATACGACAATTTCTAAAAAAATTATCCAAAAATGCATCTTGCTAAAGATGATCTGGTTAAAATTTTGAACCGGTGAAATCTGCCCACAAACATAACCAAATCGCCATTTTTTTTAATAACCTATATTTGGCAAAATTAAATTGTTTTTTTTTGTACAGTTACGATCAAAGCACAACGCTTAAATTTTGCACACGCCAGTTTTAGAGAAATGGTTCCAAAATAAATAAAAATATTTCAGTTTGGGCGTGACTGACGCCTACTTTTCATACAAAACCATCAATACTACTCTTAAAAAATAACGATGTTTATATTAGAGCAAAAAACCTTAAATTTTGTGAGTATTATTTAAACGTTAACATATCTTGTGTATGAAAACAAAAAATTGATTTTGGGTGTGGCTGACGCCCATTTTTCATTAGAAATATATAATTTTATATAATAAATCCACAATTCCAAATTTGTGCGTCCCTTAGTTGAAACTAAGAAGCTTGTGGATGAAAAGAAATTTTTGAATTTCGGACGTAGCTTACGCCCACTTTTCATGAAAGCGTGATTTTTATAAAAATCTTCCTCTCGAAATCGTTGGAAAAAACTACTCGATTCAGCTGCGATTTCACACATATGACTAAAAACTGACAAACGATCAAGGCTGAATTAGTGCTTTAAATTTTTGTTTACAAATTATTAAAGCACGCCCACTTTTAAGGGGTGTTTCCTTTAAAAGTATTAATATGCAATAATGTTTTAATGCTTTCTAACTGTTGGTCACAGTTTTGAAATAAGAAATTGAATATTCTTGTTTGTATTTCTTGGTTAAGTGGCAGGCTGTGGTTCAAGAATTCTTAAATACACCCATAATCGCTATTTCCATTCAAAATCAACTTTTTAAAAATTCAAGTTTAGAATTGTTTTGGAGTCTGGTTCAAAATCCCGAAAACCAAAATCCCGAAAGTTCAAAATCCCGAAAAATCAAAATCCAGAAAAATCAAAATCGCAAGAAATCAAAATCCCGAAAAATGAAAATCCCGAATAGCAATCAATACTGAAAAATCGGATTAGTGATGCAGGCAGGCGCCTGTGTCAACAGTTTTCATAATCAGCAGTACTTGGGTGGCCCGCCTCGCGGGATTTTAACTCACTTTTTCGGGGACACACCCGCTCACGCAACTTCGTTGCTCCGCTAAGGGTATGTCCAGTTGTCTGGGAGGCGCCTGTGTTAACAGTTTTCTTAATAAACAGTACTTGGCTTTTTTATCATTCGGGATTTTGAATTTTCGGAAATTTGGTTTTCGGGATTTTGAACGGATCCCATTGTTTTGTTTAAATGGAGTTGCATGCTTAAAGTTTAATATATCGTCATAATAATTGCATTTTCAAGAAAAGTCTCAACTTTGGGCGTGGCACACGCCTTTTTCTAATCGGCCTTACAGAATTAATGTTATTGTATTTTTTGCTGTCTGCTAAAGAAGAATTTTGTTTCTGAAAATGCAACAGCGGCTGACTTCGGGGGCGATCGGATTCACATACACAAAAAAGGGAATAATGTTTGTTGCAAACGTATACTGTAGCTCTCGCTTATATTTTTAACTAGCAAAAAGTACCCGGCGTTGCCCGGGCACCCGAGGCAAGTCTTTTCATGCAATATCTTTTAAATGAAATTAAGAACCAAGAAATAATTTTTGTAAGAAAAAAAATGTGTTTCATTTTTATTTTGTCAAATTATGCTATTGATTTTAATTTCGGGTATCAACAAATCTTGTACTGTAGTTTCGTTGGGGTAAATGATGTAATTTCGTAGCACATTTCCAAATAAGATTCGAAATTACCTCCTTTCTTATACAAGAACACTTTTCGAAATTTTCTCATTTCCACCAGATTTGGATGAAATTAGTTTCCAACCGAAATCGAACATCCCTAATTTCAAAATGATTGTGAACATGTCTAGAGGAAAAGTCAATTTGGAAATAAGTCCAAGGCAACGGCAGAAGTAAGCAAAACTAAACAAAAGTCAACTGCAGAAGTAAACAAAAACACTTTTTTAACAAATTTCCTTTTTTTCGTATTTGTTCTTCGATACAGCGGCTGCGTTTAGGGCAAGAATACAATATAGCGTTGCCCACAGCCAGCTATTGGCACGAAAATTGCAACACACGCATATCTTCCATTCACACAAACAAACTTTATAAACATGCCGGCTAACTGGCAGTAAAAGAAAAGAAAGTCTGGTAATTCAAAACGGGTGTGTCAAATAAAATCAAATAGGATTTTGTTTTTTAAAGAATTATAGAAAAGTCCACGAAACTAACTGCGCCAATAAAAGAGATTCTAAAAATTATTTAAAAATACGTTTTAATACGATAAAATAAATACAAACATTATTTTTTGGGTTTTTGATTTCATTTGGAAGATATTTCATGAATAACTTACCTCGGGTGCCCGGACAACTCCGGGCACTTTTTGCTAGTATCGGATAAAGCTTGACCGTCCTCGTTTAAAAGTTATATTATTGTGAAAAAATAAAATAAAAATGACACTTGACGCATTATATTTGACGCATGGTATGCCGCCTTATTCATCTACCATCTACCATTACCCATTTACCATTTACCACTTGCCATTTACTATTTACCATTTACCACTTACCATCGTATCCATCCACAATCCTCCATCCTATTCATATACCATCCTATCCATCCAACAACCTATCCATCTACCATCACTTCCATCCACCATCTACAGCTGGCATTATGTGGCGTTCGGATAGCAACTACATTGTGTTAATGCTCTGTATGTATAGAGCAGCCGCTGTACAAACAGCGAATAAGAAAAAAAGGAAAAGGAGAAACGTCAAAAATATTTGAGAAATATAAAATTTCTCATGATAAATCTAAGAGGTAAGTTCAAATATTATTAAATTAAACCTATTTAAAATAATTTATTTTTTAATTTAAATAGCCTATAACCTGGCCAGTGAATGGGGGAGATCTTGGAATAAACTGCATTGCGATGTAAGTGGTGTGTCGTCAGTTTATCTCCCATATACAGACAAACTGACACACAAACAAAATTACTCTTTTATATATATAGTAGAGATTTCGCAAAAACCGACCACATGGGAACATTTTGAAAGACGTGGAAAAGTGTAACAATTTATTGTCAATAACTTTTGTCTTCTTTAAGAATTAAAAGTTCCGGATGGTAAGAGTGTAATGAATTCGAATCTTTTATGTTTGTATAGAAACCTGGTGCACTAAACTTTAGTTTTATAAAATTAACGATTTTGAGAATTCCAATAAAAACATTTTAGTCGATATTACGAAAATCGAAAAAGTTACAAATCTGAACAAAATAAATCTATCTCAATCAAAAGAAAAACTCATCAAGCGTAAGTGTCAATCATTTTATTGTTCACCATCCATCACAATCTTTTCGTGCCATTTTGATGAGAAGGCGTGACCCCAATACATGGTTCAGACATTTTTCAAATAACAATTTGACCAGTTAATCGATTTTGTTTCTTCGGTAGCATTTCTTTGCAACAAAAGAAAAATCTCTATCCAATGTTTGATTTTCTTTTATTTTATTGATTTTTGTAGGTGAAATATTTCTGATCCACCGCACCGAATATAACATTAACAGCAAAAATGATTTCTCCTTAAGTATGTTTTTTTTTTGCGGGAGGACCGGACGTAAGAAAGATGTCCTTCCACCGACCGCCATTGTTCCATTGTTGTGCCTACTTAATAGTGTTTTGATAATGAAAGAAGAAGCAAACATTTTGCTTATTATCCTGTCAGTTAGACGGAACGAATGAATCCATTTTTATTGATATGGTCTTCGAGGTTTGCTTTTTCCCAATCATCTTCATTTCATAATCTTCATCATGCGGATTGAATGGTTTTTTTTTTATGTATGATTTGGGAAAAGTTCCGCACATGATATCACAGATTCCACAATGGACAATGGAAGAGTTATGATCAAATATCATTTGGGTGGAATCGGAATCGGAATCGTTCTAATAGATACCATGTATTGTATATTATGTATATATTTGTATCTCAAAGGACGAATACAATTTTTGACAGCATGACAAATTCAAAATCGATTGAGGCGATATGGTATACAGTTGGTTGGTCTTTTAGTTTTTTTTTTTGGGAGAGGACAAACAATTGATCCCAAAACTTAATGCTCCTGTCAAGTTCTATTTTTTGAGAAATAAAAGAAATACCAAGTTGAAAATACACATAATGCTTACGATAATGATGTTGGAGATTGTTTTAACCATAAATTTTATGTTCAACAGCTGTTGCTATCCAATGTCGCTTAAGAGACCCATATTTATTTAATGTGAAGACGCCTTTGGGATACCAGAGTTTATGGTTGATTTTATATTTTGTGTCCTTCTGCTGTTTGCATAGCAAATGTAGTTAATAAATATAAAATGGAACATTAAATATGTATGTTCGTATACGTATGTGAAGATGGATATATAAGGATGTTCCAGTCAAACGAAGTGTGACAAATCCTGTGGAGTAAGTGATTTTCTTTTTTTCTTGCAAAATTGCGGACATAATTATGGGAGGAAAAGGAAGCATTTATCATCTTTTTAATCACTTGGGATTAATCGTTCATATTGGGCAGTTATAATAATGATGTAATTTGTAAAGCAACAAATAGTGGCGCGATGAGTTGCTTTTGAGATTTAGCGCTTTAATAAATTATTAGTATTATAGAATAAGAAAAGTTAAAAAGGAAGTAGAATGATTTGATAGGATTGGTGAATGATTTATTTATGAGTATTGCAAATCATCGTGAAAAAATATCCAAGCGGATGATTTGAAATCTTTCAAATATCAAACGTCTAAGACCAAATTTGAGGAGATGGAGATAAAGAAGGAGGTCCAAATACTTAAGGTCTACCAAATCATTTCTCTGATCAAAAAGATATATTTTGAATGTTTAGCCTTTAAAATACTGCCAAATTTAATGCGGTATTTCCGATTTACAGACTTGAAATTTTAGCAAAATGGTTGAACCACTTGTAAGCAAAAAGCTAGATGTAACCAAAATAAGCTCTAAGCAAAGTTGTCGAAAACAGCAAAGATCATACCTCATATACATTTAAACGATAAATATTTTTCTTAAAGTTGTACCTTTTCTATTTAACTGCCAAATTTCATTGAATTCGGTTTTTCGATTTCCATAATTTTAATGTGATTAAAAAACTTCATTTTTGTTCCCCATTTAGTCATTTCTAAGGGGTATAACCTAAAATTGTCTTTTTACTTGCGATTATAGGTACTATAAGGCAAGTTATGCATTCGTCGAAATAAAAAGTTTTGAGATAACAATCAAACATGACATTACGATGATAGCGAAGACGAAAAAAGATGGTCTTAAAATTCTGTCCGTCTGTATGTCTGTCTGTATGTATAGACACCTTCAGCCCAAACGGGTGTGCCGAATTGCTTCAAACTTGGTATATAGAGTTTTTTAGGTATTAATTGTACAGAGGGGATTTTGAAATTTTTTTTTTTAGCTCGAAAAATAACGGTACCTGCCATATAACCGTTACGTTAAAGCTTATTTTTCTCAACAACGGCTCTTACAATTTTAATTTAAAAAATCAGTGTTGTTTTTAGGCACGAAAAAAATGGCTGAAAAAAAGGTTTTAAAAAATGTCTAAGAACGGTAGTTCCCATAGGACAGTTTTTTTTGCATTCGACTATATCGAAAACGACTTAACCGATTCTTTCGAAATTTCACACATATATGTATAGTTGTAGGTAGCTCAATTTGTTTTGCATACCAATATTTAAAAAAAAAAATTTTGTATTTTGAAAAGCATTTAAAAAAAAATTTTAAATTAATGTTTTGAAAACTGCTTATTAATTTTTTTTTCTTAAAATTTTAAATAAATGTATTTGCTGAATACCTATAACCTGGTGTTTTTGAATTTATTTTTAAATTTTGTTTTAAAAAGTTTTTCAAAAAAAAACTTTTTTTCTCAAAAACCACTCCACAGATTTTTATAAATTTATTCTCATAAATTCAAATTTATCCAAGAAATAAAATGGCGTAGTTTTTTTTTCAGCTCAAATTAGTTTAAGTATTTATTTAAGAATTTTGAAAATTTTATTTATTTATCAAAATCTCAAGCCACCAAACCACTGTCACACAGTCTAGCAAGTTCGTGCGACCCAGTCGTGCATTTTATTTATTTTTGCTCTAGGCTCAAAAATAACGGCACCTTTTGATTTTCTCAAAAACGGCTCTAACGATTTTGACAAAACTTTCAGAATGCTATTTTTGCAAGACAATCTATCTTTTGGTTCGAATTTTTTTTCAAAATTTGTCTAATAACGGCACCTCTCATAGAACCAGAATTTTCAAATCAAATTTTCTCGTAAACTATACATTCGATTTCAATAAAATTTTGGCCACAGGAAGTCATTCATAATTTTATTAATATGGCATTTCAAAATTTTGAAAAACTTTTTTTTTTGTTTTTTTATAATTTTTCCAAACAAATTTTTGGTTTTCGAAATATGTTGGAAACGGGTACATTGATTTTTTTTTAATTATTTTTCAAATGTAAACTACAGATTGCCATATATTTGCATACTCAAATAAATTTCAAAATATTTTTTTCAAAAATAACCTTTTAAAAAAAAAACTGGTCCAACGATTTTCAATATTTTTTTTTCCTAGATTGACGTATAGCTTTAAAATTTTATTGCATACTTAGTTTTTCCGAGAAAACTCTTACTAATTTAAAAAATAAAAGAATTTTCGAAGTTATTTATTTTTTTTTTTTATATCCATATATGCAGAAACTACGCAATTGCTTATCATAAGAGCGAGTTCGTGCGACCCAGTCGTGCATTTTATTTTTTTATTAAATTGTATTAAATTTTTATGTGGACATTTTTTTCCTGCTGCGGGTTTTCCCAATCATCATGAAATCTGCAGGTATTTCCAGCAAAGTTATTATTGATTTTTATTTTTATTATTTTTACGTTCATTAAAAACAAATTGTAAAAAGTTAAGCTAGTACATATTAAACGGTCATCGAAATCTGTCATTACAATGACATTCTGACGTCATAATAACGTAATTATCATCTCGTGTAATCGTCATCTCGTGTGATCGCCATCGTAAATCTAATGCCAAAGATCACAATGACAAAGTCTGCGCGCCATTGCATTTTGGGACACCAATGACAGACTTGCGATATTCGTGTGTTCGTCACTGTAGCTAGCAATGACACTGTGCAAAATGACAGTGGACTGACGTTAGAATGACTTATTTTCTTGTGACGTCAGAAAATCATTGCAATGAGAGATTTCGATGACCGTGTGCTCCTAGCTTTATGATTATTATGCATTTTCTGTAGAAAATCAAAATCAAAAATTGCAGTTATTTCTTCTAAAAACAAAAGCCAAAGCGAATTTTCTTTCATTAAAACTTACAGCGTAACTATCGTTAACATGGGTCAATGTACACCAGAGTAAACCTTTTCTTAGAACTTCAGCAAGTGATGTCAAAATTAGAGAAAGACTATAACAATTTTTTTCTTTAAACGTGTTCATAAATCATTTCTCCAAATATTGTCTACGAATTAGGAAATACCCTTATGTTATTAAATTGCTATTCAAAAAACTATCAATTTAAAGTTCAGTACATTAGTTGTGAATTTAAAAACACGAATTTAATAATTCATTTAAATTGATAAAATCTTTGAAAACACGACAAAATATTTTAAAAGCCAGTTCTTGGTCAAAAAAAGAACTCGCTTTAACTATTTATAACTATTTCAAAACCTGAGGAAAACTTGTAATTCTTAGGAAGCTAAAAAAATTAAAAAGCTTGGTTAGAAAATGTTCTCATTCTAAAAACTGAACCGAAAGGGAGGACTGGTTAGATAACCGAGCATGAAACAGTGAAACAGCTGTTAAAATCACAATTCAAAGTAATTTGTATTAGTATTATTCAAACGAAATGCATTTTCTGTGCACTATGGCGTATGAGTACTTTTTTTTCGATGCAATTATTCTATCGAAAACAAATTATTATTGAATGAAGATAATATCAAATCGAAACAGCTTTTAATCCATAACTTGGTTTTCTGCAAAATCCATTTCTTGTTAGTGATTAATTTTAAATCGCTATGTGCAACGTCCATGACGAAAACTCCACCCCATTTTTACAACAAAACAAAGGATACATAATTAGAAATATAAAATTTATACGATGACTGATTGATATTTCAAAAGCAATATCTGCACTTTCAGAGTACTTTCGCAGATACCCTCTTTTTTTGTGAATTTCACTCACAGTGATTTTATATCGCATAATAAAACTCAACACACAGCTGATAGATTGCATACGAGTTGATGTTTGTAACATTGCTAAGTTTTATTGAAACATCAGATTTTAAAACATTTTTTCAAGAATTGATTGATGTGTCTGGAGGCGTATCTGCCAAATGCCACTCCTTTTTAAGTATTCCTTGAAAAGTCTTCGTCATCAGGAAGTGTAAAGATATTTTCTTTTCTTTATAGTATGAGCTTCTGAAGTCAGTTATCTTCCTGTATTAGCACACAGGAATTCCTAATATTGAGAGTATACCAATAAAATAAATTGTTTTGATTTTTTTCTACTCAATGATTGAGGTGTCACTAATGAAGAAAAACTTACTTTTTGAAAGATTTTTTTTTAGACACACTTTAATTAACAGGATAGAAACTCGCGCACTAACATCCTTTTGATAGAATTCGGAAAAGAGTCTCAAAATGAATAGTCGAAAGAACCATTGATCACCGACTTGACCTTATTTTATTCTTTCTCCTTACATATTCCTCCCCAGAAATAATTTCCCCCTTATACTCACTAGGAATGTTCATCAATGCTTTACTCTTGAGTCAAATTTCATTTTGTCCCCCTTTTTTTTCTTGAGCCTCACCAAACGAATGTGGAATGTTCTATATTATCATGATAGGGTAAAGTTAAACTAAAACGGTCTTTTCAAAATTCTTCAGATTGAATTTTCAACAAAAAAAAATTAATATTAAAGGTCCATGTCTTTTAAATTGGACAAAAAGAAGTTTTGAATTTTGGTTAACTTGATTGACCTTGTCCATCGTATACTATTTTTTACTTGCAATTGGTACTATAAGACAAGTTATGCACATTCGTAAAAAAAGAATTTTTTTTGACAATCGAACATAGCATTACGATGAAACAGAAGCCGAAAAATGTGGGTCCGACAATTCTGTCCGTCTGTCTGACTGTACAGGTACCTACAGCCTAAGCGGCTGGACCGATTCATACTTTGAACGCAGTACTACTGAGGGGCTTTTGGAATTAGCATTCTAGCTCTTAAACTTACAACACCTGTCATATCATTTTTAATGAAAAACTCATTTTTCTCAAAAACGGTTACTACGATTTTGATAAAGCTTTCCCAATGGCGTTTCTTGTGTAAACTTTATATTTTGACTATAATAAATTTTTCATGAAAAGTAAGCAACTTGACGGATTTCGATACAATTTTTAATGTAAAAGCGCTTTTATAAACGAATTTTTCAAAAAAAGTTTTTTTTTTTTTTTTGGGTTTTAAAAAAAAGGTAACATTTATTTTATTTTATCTTTTTCAAAACCGTTTTTTTCGAAAAATTTAAAAATTTCTGTTTTCTGACAAAAACTACAAAGTGCTAGAGGTTGGCATACTAAAAAAAAATTGCAATATGTTTTCGAAAAGTTTTTCAAAAAAAAGAGTTTTTATAAAAAAAATGGTCCGACGATTTTGAATTGTTTGTTCTTAAAATTGAAAAAACAGTAAAAGAAATCTGATTGCTTGCTTAATTTTTCCCATACAAATTGTATTAGCTTGTGATTTTTTTCCAAAATCTCCAGCCCCAAGACCACATTAGAACAAGTTCGTTCGACCCAGTCGTGCACTTTATTTATATATAAATAATATTAAGCTCGTAAACCATATGAACAACTTACTTTTTCAAGGTAAAATGTCCTTTAATAATAAATTAAGAAAATATCCCCTCGTAAAGTCCACCAATCAACAACAACAACAAGCAGAGCTAACCACAAATCCACTTGCTTACAATATTCCTATAAACTATGCAAATACGGTTCTCAGTCTAAAAATATGCTAAAACCGTATGATTAACTGCTTTACTTAAATATAAGCTTATTCTAATATCCATTTAAACCGCCCTTCATTGTTTCGTTTCGGTGGGGAATACCATTCCACACGATAGCCTTTTATATTTATTGACTTTGACCACCCCAATTAGGGCCAATAATTTTTTCTGTGTCAAGGAAATGAGGGTTATTTCCTTTTTTTGATAACATGAAAGCCAGGCTTCTTTCTGTATTGTTACATTGAAATCAATATACTTTATCAAAAAGATTCTGATTGATGACTACAACAAAGATTTTACCTTTTTTCGTGTTCTTAATTAATTATTTCCTTTCCTTCAAAAGTTCCTGACATTGTAGTAGGTATTGTAGAACGTAGAAGATGCATCGTACTCATATACATTAAATTGAAATTCAAATTTTACATTTTTGAAACTGAAATTCCTTACAAATTGGTCACAATCACAATCCTTTTTCCCGCTTCTTTTTTATGTGTTTGTGTGTGCTCTAACACCCTTTTTCACTTTCACAAATGACAATACAATTTTTTTTTTATCTACACAAACACATGAACGGCTTTACCTTAACGCAACGCATACATACGTACGTATACGTTGGATAGATCTTCTTATAACAAAGCAAATAAAAAAAGATACAAACAAAAATCACTTATTCAGCAAACATTCAACAATTTGAATGAAAGACTCCTTCGAGGACTGTGATTTCTTATTTCTTTTCTTTTCTTTGTTTTATTCTCAAAGGACGATTCCTTAATTTACACAAACGTACTGCACAAGGATACACACAAAATTTATTTGCTCTTTTAGTTGAATTTAATGGAAAATAAGAAAATTACTTTTGATAGATGAAGTATTTTTTTTTTTTTTGAGAGGAAAAAGCAAACACCGTTGTTATCGCGGCGCACGCTATCACAGTAATAAGTGTGTCCTGCAATCAAGTTTTGGATGTAAGGACTTTCGACAGTTGAACTAAATATTTCTCTAAAATTTCGTTGCTCTCTTTCTCTCTCTCTCTTACTCTCAGTTAAGTGTGTGTTTAATATTTCTGTGTACATATTACCCATTTTGGGACACGCGCAGACATTTTCCTATAAAATATAATACCATGCAAACAGGACCAAAACACAAAAAGGATACGAATCAAAGCATGAATTCAAGTTGACTTTCAACGAGGTTCAAAGCAGAGATGCACTCAGAAGTTGAATTGGTACCCTTTAACTTATGCAGCTGCAGGTTCGAGGTTTGTAAATGCAAATTTTGCTTAGAGGATGCAGCCATCCACTTTGGACAGTGGGCCTGAGACGAACAAAAGAAGAAAGGATACCCATAGATTCATATAAAACTGGCCTGATTTTTTATATATCTCTTGTGTTGATATCATTTACGTAGCTAAGTAGCCCGTGGCAAATAGTGGTTAGTGCGTCGAACTGATACGCCAAAGGTTGTAGGTTCGATCCCTGACTTCACCTTAGTTTTTGTCCGGGTTCTTGTAATTAAGTTACAAATCCTCCAAGAGTAAATATTGTCTCTGTTAGTCATTCTTATTCGGCAAAAAAATCATAGGTCCCTTTCATTCCTGGAGAATACCATCGCACACACAGGAATAGTCACAATCCCGGACTCCGAACCGAGTTGTTTTTCCAACGATTTTTTGTTCTTTTTTTTTGACGTGATAACGTCTAATAAATCGGAATATATCGGTAACACAGAAAAGTGTCACAGTCACGTTATATATCTGCTTTTGCTTTGCTAGCATAGAAAGTCGATAAAGTGAGAGTTGATGGTGTTGGGTGGTTGGTGATTATAAGTGGTGGTGGTGGTGGGGAGGATGGTGTTAGTGGGGACGTGGAAATGGGAGAGGGTAGTATCAGTAATAGAAAATAATTGTCAAAAACAGTGGGTGAGTAGCAGGTGGTTGCAGGTGGAGTGGGTGTTTGGATTTGGTGTGGTGGGGGAATTGTCAAAAATAGTTTGGGTGGGTGGTTGGCGATGGTGGTTTGGGGGGGGGGGTGAGTTGATGTAGGGGGATGATTTGAAAATTGTCAAAAATGGTGGGTGAGTAGCAGATGGTTGTAGGTGGAGTGGGTGGTTGGATTTGGGGGGAAGATTTGGTGTTTGGGAGGGAATTGTGAAAAATAGTGGTCGGTTGGTGGTTGTAGGTGGGGTGGTTGGTGGTTGGAGAGATAGAACCTACACATGAACTGTTTTGTGAACTTGTTATCACGTACAATTATCGTCCGTAAACCGACTTTACATATAACCAAGTTTTTTTTTTTGCTAAGCTTTTATAGCCATTTTGTTCTTGAACTTTTTGAATCTAATTTTCTGTAAAGCTCCTTTTCAAGATGATCTTCGGACAAAGTTTCTTGGTGGACCCAATAGTGACTTCTTTTGATTGTTGAATAAGAAAAAGAATTTTCTACAAAATCCTGCCTTGGTTTCTATCCCCTTGCATATCTTGCATACAATTTGGAACTGAGCAACTGTCATTGTGATTATGAGACTGCTCACCTCTTCTGAGACTGCCCTTATTATTTTTTCGTTTTAGGCTCAAGTATGTACCTACTCGTAAATAGAGAAATGCATTTTTCAGTCGTACCAAACGAATGTGCAGACTTAGTTGTCAAAATGAAAATATGGTGGCGCTTGCGTCGCTTGCGTACCAGAAATGTAGAATAATTTGTAAAGCTATAACATCCCTGTTTGGAGAGTAGCTGCAATTCAATGACACGGAAAGTGTGAGAGAACATCAAGTAGTTGAGTATCGGGGACGGAGAGTTGCTATAAAATCATCGTCCTCTCCTCTTGATGCCGCCACTCCGTCAGGATGATTGTCCTTTTGTTTTGCTGTAACTTGAGTGTGTCTCTGGCCTGTACTCAATGAGGGATCCTTTCTGTGTCACCAGACACGCATTGTTTATTTTTACCTTTAGGCGATGTAATGGGTAAATTTGTTGATGTAAGTGCGCGACTCACGTGGTTCTATATTATGCTCTTGGATGAACTCTCACAAGGATATATCATTAATGTTTGTTTCTTTCGTATGCTGAGTAGCTGAGTACCTACTAACTTCTCATATTTATTGTAAAAGCATATACTACTACCACCACGCATACACACCCGCAGCCCGCAGCCCACACCCATATAAATATGTGCTGTACAAACATGTCATGTTTATAATATGTATTTATAGTTCCTTAAAGGGATATTGACAGAGGGATAAAAATGATAAATTTGATATTTGGCAATTGACAGGATTTATGTTATCCTTTATCAATGTGGGTTGTCTTTTTTTTTGTCTTTATAGGTTTGGAAAGAGGGCAGTCTGAGCTGGTGTGGATGATGTTAACGGTTGCGTTGAAAGGATGATAAAGAGCATTGCTGTATGTTTTCTAGATGGTACTTTTGGGACATGGTGGGCAACAGCTCAAGGACTTTGTAGAACTCGCATTGAACCGACCAACAAAAATATAAAGTAGATAGGCATATGTCCGTGTCGTACGTAAAAAGGGTTAATAGATATTCTTTTCCCTTAAGGCCAGAATAATTAACAGGAGTACCCAAAAGAAGAATTAAACATCCGGATTATTGATTGCAAACAAGTATACCTATAAAGGTACACCAATGAAACCAACCATAAGGACCTTTTTCAACCTCAACAACAACAACAACAAAAATGCCAGCAAAAGAGCAAGAAGTGATTAAAAGTTTTACAAAGTGATAAATCAACTTGTTCGCTTCGCATCCATTCTCTGCGCTCTGCACTCTCATTTGCCAACACCCTTTCCCTATCCCTTTATAATGGCAACGTCCTTCGTCGTTGCATAGTGGAAGGAAGGAAGTTGAAAAACCTTTCAATACTCTGCGGCTATCACAGCAAATAGACGTTAAAGGCTTAAGAAGATTTGTTATGCAAATTGAATTATAATTAAAACCTTTGAGAAAGATTATGTTCGTAAACGTGATGCCATTTCGTTCACGTCGATGTCCATGTCCACCATATACCGCGCACCATCAACATTTTATGATGATGCTAAAGATGGTGGTGCCTTCTTCTTTGTACAAGGAAATATATAGTCAATCTTTTCAACATTAGCGTTTTCTCCCCGAGCGCTGAGCGAGGAGGCCAAAGAACTTATAAACTTTTCTAGAGGCAATTAAAATCAATGCAGGATAACTTAGACAGGACGAATAAAGTACCATAAAGTATTTTTCGTGCCATCAGGAAGTTTATAGCTACCAGCTTTTGCTTCTGGTATTTCCAAAAGATTTGTGCTGTTTATGTATATACATGTAGGGGGCTTGCCATAATAGTGAGGTACACTTTTGTTCGTTGTAAGTTAAGCATTGTTTGAGATCCTTTATAAATATTCATTCATATTCGGAAGATGTTACCTGGGTTAACCAGGCATGGAATGGCTTTGGCAAAATGCATTATCATCCCACATGAGGTTTTAGACTTTTGCTATTTCATTACACGGAAACGGCCTTCAAGTTCGAGGAAAAGAATTAAACTTTGGAAGAAAATTTTAGTTTGAAAAGGATGTGTGGCTTTTGAAATAAAATTTAAAGGGTATTAATAGAACTTTCAGGATTAATGTTAGGAACAGTTCGAGGGAATCAACAAAATTTTCAAATATGTACAGGGTGAGCCAAAAGACCCTTTCTTATCTAAATCTTAAATAACCGTTGAACGAAAAGATACAAACTAATGAAATAAATAATAAAAGTTTATTAAATTAATATTTTTTTAAAATAAGGCACAAAAAATTACATATAGGTAAAGTTGCCAATTTTAGGATGCACGATCTTATGAGTGAAATATATATTATATATATATAATATTTTCGATGTAATTTAAGCGATTTCTGTGTGAATAATCTATTCGTTTGTCAAGTCTTCATGGAAAGACTCACCCACAACAGTATCTCGAAATTATTCAGCTCAATTTTTTGGACAATCAAACATAGCATTACGATGATAGAGAAGTCTAAAAAGGTGGAACCGACAATTCTGTCTGTCTGTGGCTCTGTCTGTCTGTCTGTCTGTCCGTCCGTCTGTATCGGCACCTACAGCCTAAACATCTAGACCGATTTGCTTCAAACTTGGTACATAGTATTATTATGACGTCCTACAGAAGGGTTTGTGGAATTAGCATTCTAGCTCTAAAACTAACGGTACCTGCCAAACGATTTTTAGTGAAAAATTAATTTTTCTCAAAAACGGCTTCTGTGCAAACTTTATGTTTTGGTTCTAATAGATTTTTCAAGAGAAGTCTTATATAACGGTACCTCCCATAGGAGCGGTTTTTGTAAATCAGAATTGCTCGTAAGCCACTTGACGGATTTCGATTAAATTTTCAATGTAGAAGCCCTTTTAAAGACGCAATAATATATTTTTTTAAAATTTTGAAAAAAAGTATTTTTAGTTTTTAAGAAAAAAGTTAAATTTTTTTCAAAAATTTTAGTTTTTTTTTCAAAAACCGTTTGTTTACATTTTTTAAATTTTTCTGATAACAACTATAAATGGAATATGTTTTCGAAAAGTTTTGCAAAAAAAAACCGTTTTTGGAAAAAAAAAACTGGTCAAATTGCAACTTTTTTTCCAAAATCTCAAACCTCAATGTAACACATAAGAGCAAGTTCGTACGACTCAGTGGTGCACTTTATTTTTTCTCGAAAACGGCTCTAACGATTTTGAAAAGACTTTCAGGATACAATTTTTTTAGGACAGTCTATCTTTTAGTAGAAATAGATTTTTCTAAATTTGTCTTATAACAGTCAGTACCTCTTATAGAACCGGTTTTTTCAAATTAATTTTTCTCGTAAACTATCGAAAGAACTATTTTATTTTATTTTTTATTTTTTTTTTTTTTCGAAGTACGAGTATGTATCTGCTTTGAAAACGGGTTGATTGGATTTTTTTTTAAATAATCTTACCTTATAATAAAATACTCAAAAACATTTTATAATATTTTTTTGAAAAGTTGTTTAAAAAAACTGGTCAAACGATTTTCAATATTTTTTTTCCTAGATAGATATAAAGCAAAGAAATATTATTTCATAACTAGTTTTCGCAAGAAAATTCTTAAAAAATAAAGATTTTTTTTCCAAAATAAATACATAGCCCCTAAGCAATAAATATCTAACATAAGAGCTAGTTTGTGCGACTCATTAGTGCATTTTATTTGAATTTGGAGATTTTGGAAAAAAGCAGTGAAAAAAACATATGAAATTTGAGTAATCAGTTGAAAACCACTAGTTTAAACGACTTTTGGAAAATAATAATAAACGACTTTTGAATTTTAAGGAAACAAAATTCAAAATCGTTTGACCAGTACTTTCAAAAAAACGTTTTTTTTTTTAACTTTTCAAAAATATAATATTCCAATTTTTTTTTGTCTTTTGAGTATGCCAACATCTAGCAGAAGTTCTTATCAGTAAAGAAAAAACAAATGTACCAACCGTTTTTGATAAAACCAAAAATTAAAAAAAAAATTAACTTTTTTGAAAAAAACTAAAAAAACTTGTGGCTTACAAGAAAATTTAATATGAAAAAACCGGTCCTATGGGATGTACCGTTATAAGACTTTTCCTGAAAAATTTATTGCAACCAATAAAATATTGCAAAACATAAAATTTACTTATTACAATATTGTAGTAGCTTTTTTTTTGATAAAGGAATTTTTCATCAAATACGTATAACAGGAACCGTTAGTTTTGGAGCTAGAATGCTAATTCCAAAAAACGCTCTGTAGGACGTCGTAATAATACTAGACATGTACCAAGTTTGAAGCAAATCGGTTCAGCCGTTTAGTCTGTAGGCAACTATACAGACAGAATTGTCAGACACACTTTTTTCAGCTTCTCTATTATTGTAATGTTATGTTTGATATTCCAAAAATAAAATGCATGACTGGGCCGCACGTACTTGCTCTGTGGGTGCAATAGTACGATGAAAACAATGTTTTCGAGCAATATGAAGAACTCCTGTTTGAAATATTTGGGGAAAACTACAAAATTTTGGTTAAAACTGGAAAACCCGAGCGGGAGCTTACGTTAAGAAACCTTTGAATTTTTAAAATTTAGACGTCATCTTTTGGGTGCTAAAAATGATATAAATGTCCGATTATGGCCAAATTAATAAAATTGTTAAAACGGGTGGCAATGGTACAGTGGATGTGGTCCTTGGTTGCTAACCTAAGAGTTGTGGGTTCGAGCCCAAGCCTGGGCAGCAACTTTTCAATATTCCCCCAGCTTCAACTGGACGCCACCCGTGGGATTTTCATGAGATTAATATCACCTATTTCTCAATCCATTGTACCAACAAAAAAATCTTTCCTATCTTTCTATTCCTTCTAACTATTGCCGTGCAGTTTGCATTCAAAAGACCTTGGGTCTTACAGGCATATAGTTAAAATTATTAAAAAAAAAAAAAATTAAAAAAAAAACAAATTTCCGTTATTATCTATTGTAGCCAAAAACTTAAATGCAGTTTTCTTCAAAACATTCTATGTATATTCAATACAAAGTTTAATAAAAATCCGTAGAGCCTTTTTTGAGTAAATTAGAAAATACTAAAAAAAATTGGCCAAAACCTAGTGGCTCTTTTTATGGGAGCCACAATTTAAATAAGATAAACTGGAGAGTTGTAAGGAACTATACCGAACAAAGTTTGTTTGAAATCGATACAACCGTTGACAACTTATGGCAATTTGAAAAAAAGACGTCAAGACCAGATTTCCTTTATTTGCATTTTTAGCCAAAAACTAAAAACGCAGTTCTCTTAAGAACACTAAAAGAATATTACACACAAAGTTTAAACAAAATCGTTAGAGCCATTTTTGAATAAATTAGAAAAAAACCAAAAAAAGTTAGCTAAAACTGAACGGCTCGTTGTATGGGTACCACCATTTAGAAAAGCTTTACTGAAAAAATTGCAATTCTTTCTTATAGAACACTAAAAAAAAACTATACCAAACGATGTTTGAGTCATTTCAATTAAACCGTTGCGAACTAATGGCCATTTAAAAAAAAAGCCGTTTAAACCTGATTTTCGTTACGACCATTTGAGCCAAAAACAAAAACGCAGTTTTGTTAGAAATGCCTTAAGTTAGCTAAATATTGAGTCTAATCAAAATCGTTGTAGCCGTTTTCGAGAAACTCCGAAATGAAAAAAACCGTTACATGAAAGGAAATAAAAAAAACCTCGACAATTGTTTTTCTTCAAACTGCTATATATGAAGTTTGAAGAAAATCCGTCAAGCCGTTTAGGCTGTAGAATGACGTGAAAAAGCACACATCCGCACAGACAGACCGACGGACGGTATGGCGCAAAACCACTTTTTTGGGCTTCTCTATCATCGTAATGTCATGTTTGATTAAAACCTCGATTTTTTTTTCTGCACGAAACCAATACTTGTCCTATAGAGCAAGTAAAAAATGTTTACGGATGTATAATTTGCTATTTATAGAGAACCTATAAAGTGAAAATGGAACAAAAATTAATCCACAATTTTCGGAAGGATATTTGATACTTCAAATGATAAAAGCTCTAATTTTTAAATGTTCAGGATATATCGTCAACAAAATCAAGCCACATGTCGTCAATGGCAACATTGACACGTTGCCCCCAGCTGAGTGAGTACCTTGCCTTATTTCAAAAACTCTTTTTTGTTTTATTCTGGAGAAAATTGTTTTGTCTTCATAATAATAGAAAAATTTTTATTTTAATATTCATATTCCTTTAAAAATCCTTTAAAAAAATTCCGTTCATATTTCTGAATTATTTTATATTAAAATGTCTTTTAACATCACTCACTCAGCCAGTGCGATGACGATGACGCCTTTCAACATGGAGTTACCATTCCACCAGATCTCGATCTAATAACATTATACAAACCGACATGCATTATATATATAAAATAAAACAACTAACCATTGTTGTAACAGAGAAGGAACGCCCGTAGTATTGTATGCTCGTAAGTAAGTAAAAGGATGTCATGGGGATATCCTTATTGTATTACACATGAATGTTGTCGAAGAAAATCCCCACTTCGTATTGGTTAACATCATCCGAGTGCTGAATTGGGTTAAAAGGACTTTCCTGTGTGATGCCTCTGATACTTCCATTCTCTCCGCTTCCCATGTCAACGTCCTCGTTCTGTATTGTATAGTGTATGAAGGAGCTGAAAACTATAACAATTATATTATATCATCAACGTTGATGCTTTGCACATACCAAGAGATGAAGTAAACTCCAACAACGCAAACGACACGAAACGACGACGATGACGACGACGACGGAAGCTTAACATCCCCTTGACTCCCTTTGACATAATATCCTTTAGAGCTATTGTTTGTTAACATTGATGCACATCCTTAGAGTAATAATAATAATTATTATGCACTCTGAGGAGAGGTTGTTGACATCTGGGATCTGCCTGTCCTTAAACACATTCATTAGATTTATTTAAACACACAAAATTTCACAGTATCCTTGGAAAATAAGATGTAAAAATGAATTTTTTAAGGACGAACTTGAGCTCCTTTAAAAACCAACTTTAAACACCAAATCCGTTTCCGAAAAAAATAATCCTTAAAAATAAAAAAATCCTTTTGAAAGAGACACACTTATATGCATAAGAGGTCTAGGAATCCATTCCATGCCAAAGGCCTAACCGCAATAGATACTGCTTCCAGGACGCAAGTACAATAGATTTGGTTGTGATGAATAAATAGGCTCTGTTCTGAATTTGATTTGATTAAAGAAAACAGCAGCTGAAACAATTAGAAGTCTTCGAAAACAATCTCAAGACTGTCATCCATCATGTTGTGGTAATCCGATTACGAATTAGGAGCATCTTAGGGATCATTGTTAAATGAGAAATGTGTTGTAAAAATAAAATGCACGACTGGGTCGCACGTACTTGCTCTGTTGGTGCAATAGTCCGATGAAAACAAACTTTTCGATCAATAAGAACAATTCATTTTTGAAAAATTTGGTAAAAACTAAAAAAAAATTGGCTAAAACTGGAAAACTCGATATACGGGAGCTAACGTTTAGTAATCTTTAATATTTAAAATAAGACGTTATCTTTTGGGTGATATAAATGATATGAATTTCCGCTAATGGTCAAATTAATAAAACTGATATTACCAATTTCCGCTATTATCATGTGTAGCCAAAAACTAAAAATGCAGTTTTCTTTGAAGTATTCTATATATGTTACATAAAAAGTTTCATAAAAATCGGGGGAGCCTTTTTTGAGTAAATTAGAAAAAATGAAAAAATTGGCCAAAATCTAGTGGCTCTTTGTATTGGAGCCACCATTTAAAAAAGAGAAAATGAAAAAAAATCAATGCCATCTGATAGGAAGCTGTTGGGAACTATACCAAACAAAGTTTGAGTGAATTCGATGCAACCGTTGACAACTTATGGCCATTTGAAAAAAAGCCGTTAAGAGCAGATCTCCGTTATTTGCATTTTTAGCCAAAAACTAAAAACGCAGTTCTCTTCAAAACACTAAAAGAATATAACACACAAAGTTTAATCAAAATCGTTAGAGCCATTTTCGAGAAAATTAGAAAAAACCAAAAAAAGTTGGCTAAAACTCAACGGCTCGTTGTATGGAAGCCACCGTTTAGAAAGGCTTCAGTGAAAAATTTACTAAACCATCCTATAGAACACTATAAAAAACTATGTCAAACAAAGTTTGAGTTGATTCAATCAAGCCGTTGAGAACTTATGGCTATTTGAAAAAAAGCCGTTAAAACCTGATTTTCGTTATGACCATTTGAGGCAAAAACAAAAAACGCAGTTTTGTTAGAAATGCTTAAAGTTAGCTAAATTTTAAATTTAATCAAAATCGTTAGAGCCGTTTTCGAGAAAATTCAAATTGAAAAAAACCGTTACTTGAAAGGTACCAGTTTGAGCCGGGCTAAAACAAAATAAAAAAACCTCGACAATGGTTTTTCTTCAAACTGCTATATACCAAGTTTGAAGAAAATCCGTCAAGCCGTTTAGGCTGTAGCATGACGTGAAAAAGCGCACATCCGCACATCCGCACATCCGCACATCCGCACATCCGCACAGACGCACAGACGCACAGACAGACCGACGGACGGTATGGCGAAAACCACTTTTTTGGGCTTCTCTATCATCGTAATGTCATGTTTGATTAAAACCTCGATTTTTTTTTTCTGCACGAAACCAATACTTGCCCTATAGAGCAAGTAAAAATAAAAGGAAGAACAAGTGACTCCACAACAAGTAACCGAAGAAATTTATTGACTGGGAGTAATTTCATTAGCTCTGGAATGATTTAGGGAAAATGGTCCTTTTTTAGGTTTTAGTGTGTTGGTAGTGCGATATAACTCAAGCAAGGGCTTGGTGCTTCGAGTAAATATAAATCAAAGAAGGGTTTATTTTATCAAAAGGTTATTTAGATAAAGTTATAGGGTTACAAGAAGTTTAAGTAGGAATGCTGTTCTTTTTTTGTTCGTGATTTTCATGTGATAAAATTGTCTCATTTTAAATAAATTTCTGTAAAGTTCTCAACAAAAAAAAACTACAAAAAAACTTAGGTTTTTATTTTGTTATCGCAAAAACATAATTAAAAAGTTTGGGAAAAATTCAAGTCAGAGAAAGGGTCAAGTTGTCATTCTTCGACTAGAGGTGGCATTTTCCAAGCTTACTTTCCAAGCCTACCGAAATCACCTTTAAGTCTTTTTAAGTAAACGAACAACACTTAATCGATTCCAATGAAATAATGTGTATACGCGACAGTATAAAAATAAGCTATTCCTGGACACCTGACATTTAAGTTTCAAATTCCACGGCGAGCCTACTCACATAACACAGTCAAATAAAGTGTTGACCACCACCCTGAGGTAATAGTACGGTCAAAATAGACATTTCGGTTTGCAAAAATTCGCATAAAGCTGAAAATTGGTACAGACGTTGGGAACACCATTTCAAATAAATTAAGCAACACCCCCAACGATCCGACTGGTGCGTAAGAAGTTATTCAAGGTCAAAAGGTGAAATAAACGGTTTTTACAATTTTTCTGGTAAAAATACCGCGAAGAGCTAACCAATCAAAAACTTCGAATTTGACGTTTCTCAAGAATTTACGCAAAAAGTGTTTGCCTACCTTTCGGCAAATGAGAGAGATTTTTCTCTCATTTGAGAAATTTTGACAGTTTTCATTTTTTTGGCACAAAAAGAAATCGAACAAGAGTAAACGTTTAAATTGAATGAAAAAAGCATATGAAAACTGTTTGGATCACCAGGCGCTCAGAAAAAGCAGGTAGCAGGGTGGAACCAAAGTAGGAAATGAATATTAAAAGAAAGAAATAATAAAACACACCTCTGATCAAATTAAAAATTGATCTTTACCGTTTTTTCCAGCTTTTGGCTCCACCCATTTTTCAAATAAATGCAAAAGTAATAATTTCAAAAATAGCCTCCTTTTATATATGTACTAGCTTTTGCCCGCTACTTCGTACGCGTGGATTTTAGAATAAAGTAGGTATCTCAATAATTTTTTTGTTTTTGCACAACCGGTTCAAAATGGAGGGTATGCGTGGTATGAAAGCTACATACCTTACCAGCTCTACAGCCGTAAGATTTTTGGCTTCTGTATAATATTATTTCGAAGCATCATAACGGTTTAAATTGCAAAGTTGGAGATTTAAGTTCTGAAGCAATATACCTAATTGGAATGCCCACTTTCAAAACGATGCTCCGCGCCGATACTGCTATTTATGGCAGCTCCGCTTCATCAGTTTTGGGCGTAAGTATTGCTCGTTCTTTATGGTTACGTTATTTTTCGATTTCTGCTTTCGCTGAATGAGACATTTTCTATATGGTTATAAATAGCGCCATCTATGATGTTTTTGATGTAACTTCTTTTCAGAACGACTAACTTATTTCTATTCATGTATATGCAGGTAAGTGTGGCGCTATTTTTATGATTTCCAGCGCCATTATGTAAGTGAGACGCTAACTTCCTTAAAATCTTTTTATTTTGCGTTAAGTTCATTGAATAACGTTCGATTGCAGCAATATTAAAAAAACAACCAGAATTATATATTTTCCTGCGATAAAATGTAGCCTATATTTTAAGTTGGCGTACTACCAATAAATCTGCGAAAACCGCATTCAATTCCATGCAGTAGTTTTTGAGTGATGCGCGTACAAACATACAGACAGACAGACAGACAGACAGACAGACAAAAATTCTAAAAACGGTTGTTTTGGCTTCTGTGGGTCTAATAGAGACTCCCCATATTAGTTTTGCATCTATATCTTCAATGTACAGACATCGACCCGTTACAATTTTATTATATGTATAGATGAGCGCCTGGTAAACCAACCAATTTTGAAGAAAATGTTTGAGATGTGAGACACCAAACATGTGGCGCTGCGGTGGCGACAAATTAAACCAAAACTGCATATTTTATTGCAAACATTGTAACAACACGTCATCTGCTGATTGTATTAAAGCTTGTTGCAAAAAAGCAACGCAAACTATAAATACAAATATTCTTTTTTTCTTTGCAGTTGGATCTTGGATATCTCTCGCACGTCTCTTCCATAATTGCAACCCTTAATAAATTCTCGAACAACCTATCCATGACTGATTGGCTGAAATGTGTGTGGAAAGGCTAACTGGAACGTTTTTCTGCCAAGAAGCCACTAGAGCAGCCGTAACCATCAATGGAGAGCATTATCGGACCAAGGTATATAACGAATTCTGTCATACCAATTCTGACTGCTAATGGCGTGGACAACTGCGCAAAGCACACAGTTATTGTTCCTGCATCGCCTAAACTTAAAAAAATTGGCTAGAATCCACGATTGCCTAGCTCAACCTTTGCAGACTTTTCGCTGTCAGTATGTCAACTTTTATCTACTGTGTGTTAATCGGCCCTATCGAGGAACGAAAAATGCTAACATTTTGTTTTTGCTTCGAGGTATTCTTCCGACCGAATGTTTCTACGCACTTTTTTAACGCACACCGGTGAATTGCGTTGCAGTGCGATCAAGTCCGTTTTCTAGTTTGGATTTTGACAGGTTAGCATAGTTTTGTTTTCGTTTTGCTCCGACAGAAATTCTTGGCGAAATTTGTTCACGCATCATAGAAAATTGTTGGAAAATGTAAGAAATTAATCAAAATATACTTTTAAATAGCTTTAGTACATAAAGCATTTCTTGAATTTTGCGTTTCCAGGTCAAACCTAAAAGAAAAAACAAGACACCAACAATACGAGCCAACAAGTTCCGATGAGAGATACCTCGAACGCAATTTGAGCCTCCGCAAACGTATGAGTTGCAGACAACTGTTCTCTCCGACACGGTTACCTCGATAGGGCCGAATATTTGGATAAAATATAAAAAAATATTATTTCTTTTTTTTTAATGAATGCCCAGGGCGGCGGAAAAGCTGGATTTGGCTCTGATCAGACGTATGTCCTCTCACCCCGACAAGGTACAACCCGTAAGAGGGAATGCAAATGCTCTTTTGATTAAATTTGAGATGAAATAATTAAAACTAAGTACGGTTATTCAGATATGATTTTATCCAAGTTAAAATAAACTCTGGGAAACCATGTCTCTTAAGTTTGAGTCTTTTGAGAAGAAGTATTGAAATGACTCACTCAAAGTGTCAAAAGCTTCACTTAGGTCACCAGAGATGACATCAGTTTGAAGACTGTTTTGCAGTTTGGGAGGTAAAGAAACATTATGACGATGTTCAAATGGAACAAATTAATGTTTCCGTCATATTTACATAGTATACAGTTTTTAGGTTCATTAATCCATAGTCTACAATGGTTAAGATGAATTGAAATCGTACCTTCATTTTTAGTCAGCTTAACGGCTAAGAACGGATTTTGACCAAAATGGAGTTATTTTTGAATGATATCCCCACTGGCACTGGAAATCCAACTCAAAAAAATTGTTAAATATACATTTTATTTGGTGTAAACCAGAATCTCAAAAATGGCGCCCAACGTGAGGACCTACGGCTCTGGAACCTTTAACAACAATGAAGGTGATGATCAATGTTAAGCCTCTTTTTTGAATCTAATGTGTGTTAGTGTCATAGTGGGTAAGTAATGATTTAACAACAGAAGACCGCATTGAGTTTGAAGCATTACAATCTACACGCGGTTCATAATTTTTCATTGGGCAATGCTGTCAGATCGCAGTTTAAAAGTGCTGCTTGAAGTGTTAGAAAACAGTAAAGATGAGGAAGAGATTCGTTGACAAAACAGAACCTTGTGGCAAACCATCATTTGTTTTGTGAATATAACCTTCCAAAACTACACGAGTGGAGCGTTTAGAAAGGTCAATTCTTCGAATCTATCAGTGAAGAGGTTCGACGATATAGAACGCAAACTCAATCTTTTTAGATAATTTTTTGCGGAATCTTTTCCTTTTGAGTGCTGTTTGTCAAGTAAAATTAACAATAAATTGGATAAACCTGAACACTATTTTCGAAACGGTAAGTGAACTTGTTTCCTCGTTTCGAAACACTTCCAGGATGATTTTAGTGGAAATACTTAAAAAACAAAACAACTCTTTGATTTATTATACAACACTTCAGATAAATTTATTGAAATATATTATTAAAAATTATATCAATTCAATTTGTTTAAAATATATTTTAATAACAAAAAAAAATATTATTTTTTTAAAACTATATATATTTATATATCTTACGTATGGAAAAAGTATGAAGCTAAAAAAAAATTTAAGCAAGAAAAAAAAACACAAAAAGAAACAAAATAAACAAAAGGAAAACGAATATCATCCGACGAATATTATTAGAAATATTATTATTATAAAGTTAACACTTAAAAGACACATTAATATTATTATTTATAGTTATATAAGTAAAAAATTAAGAAATATTTATATAAATTGATTGTTATTTACTTTTTTGTTTGTTTTCGTATAGAAAAACACACGTGTAATCGTTTAATAATTTGGTGTATTGTTTTTTTTTATTATTATTTTGAATATTTCTTGAAAATTAACAATTTGTTTTAAATATTTTTAATTTTTTGTGATTAGATTTTCTTTTTTTTTTAAATGTTGTGACCAACAATTACACAAACTAAATACCTACAAAAAATGACACTTTTCAAAAAAAAATTAAAAAAAAACTTTGCAAGACTTAAAATTTAAACAAAGAACAAACAAAATATTAAATAATAAATTAAACTTCAAAATTCACACTCTAACAATTAAGAGCGTATATATTAACAAAGACAAGAAAAAAAACTTAAGAATTAAGAGTTTAATTCTTTACTGTGGTGGCTGACTGGCTCTCCTCGACTTATCCTTGTCTTTATCCTTTCGTCCAAATATACGGAACATACCACTGCGACGTTCTTCTTTGCTTTTGCTTCCTTTGACACCGGATACGGATGAAATCGATTGTGCCTCACTTTCGCTAGAGCTCTCTGCCGATACACGAGAGATGTTAATTGAGTCTGGTTGCAAGGATACGGGTCGTGTATTTTCATAGCGACTAGTTCCCCAACCTGGAATTTTTGAGTAAAAAAAAAATATTTTTTATTAAATTGAAATATTAACTTGTTTAAAGGTATTAAAGGATTTTTTTTTAACATGCAAAAGTGGAGGAAGAGGGAGTAACTAAAAATTAGTAACAAAGGAAGCTGTAAACAAATTAAAGCGGTATCTACAAGAGATGGTTTTTTTTTTTAATCAAGATAAATTAGTAATTTTGGTTTTAAGGAAAAATCGGAAAAAAACAAGCTCGTTCTAATGGTGGATTTGTTATAAACCATTGACCATAAGATACCTTGAGCGTTGGTTCTAAGGTATGAACGGGTCAATTTCACCGATTGACCTGAAAAAATAAATTTTGTTAAATAAAAAAGCCTTAAAGTAAACCTGCCATTTGAGAACATCAAATTGTATAACAGTTGTATAACAGTTTGTCTAATACAAGTTCAATAAAGTTCACCATTTTTAGCTAAAAAAAAAGTTAAGATTCGTGCAAAATATCTTTTAATCCAGACTCCAAAATATGTTAAAGTTTATATCTAACTACAAAAAAATATACTGCGCATTCACTAAACTGAAAAAAAGAACTGAACCCAATGATTACAATCATCTTTAAGGATCAGAAGAAAAGAGAGAACACACACCAAAATATTGTTTTTTGTTAGCTAAAAAAAAACTAAAGCCTATTAGTCAAAGATTTATAAAATAAACAAAGTATCTATAAAAAAAAAAGAGAATCAGAAGGAACAGTATCTAACCAGCGACGTCAGCACTACTGATGCCCATATAACTTGGATTTGTCACTGCATTATTATCTGGCGCAAAGTGCCAGACTGTTCGACTGCTTGTTGTTGTTGTTGTAGTTGTTGTATTGATATTATTGCCATTATTACCATCTGCACCACCTAAGGACATTGATGTTTGGACAGTTGTACGTTTTGTTGGTCCACCAGCAACAGATCCAGCTGCTCCTCCAATAATGCTGCTGCTGTTGCTGTTCTCAAAACGACTTACGTCGGAACGGTTCGAGGCAGATGATGAGGATCGTTTATGTGGTGTAGAGATGTTTCCTTGATGTTGATTGTTGTTGATGTGCTGTGTACCGAATGTACTGATTCTTTGGTGTCCTCCTACAGGGGGCATTGTTGTGGGCAATGGTGGTGGATTTTCTGTTTGAAATTTGAAAAATTAAAGTTCAAAAAATGGGGAATGGGAGACAAACAAAAAAAAGCCATTGCTTCAACTAGGTTAGGACTTTAAAAAAAAAACGGTGATTTGGGTTATTTTTATTTTAAGATCCCAACACATTTTCTTAAACTTTATTTTAAGATCGCGTTGGGAGTACAACGAGACTCTAGACACCATATTCAAGTTTCGTGACAACATTTTTTATGTAAGCTGTTTGTTACATATACGGTATACGGACGCTCTGTTTGATTTCATATTAACGATGATTGGACAGAAATAAAACGTGATCTTTCCAGAATTAGGTTTATTCGATGTCCACACTTTGATGCAGTGTGTGGATGTGTCCTGAACACACACTGAAGCGTTTTTTTGTGACACTTTTCATTTCTTTGCAAAAAAAAGTTAAATATTACAAAAAAAAATCATACAAAAACCATGGATTCCAAAGTAAGGATCTCATTCAAAGGTCGCTACATAAGACCCTAATGATTCCGATCCCGATACATAAGACATGGACCATTTTAGGATTGGATAAAAATTTGCTGATTTGCAAGGATTCTTCGTTATATTCGGTGCGTATTGTAAAAAAGGAGATTAAACGACGAGCTGTGCTAGCTAAAAAGCGACGTTTGCCTGTTCTCTAAAGGCTGAATGTCTAGCGGCTTAGATGGCTGGAGAATCATCACAAACAACCTCAGTGCCTATGACGAACGTGATGCACAATGTGCTCATCTCCAATGTCACATGTTACTGTGGTCCCATGTAGCTGTCTATTTCTATTCACTTCTACAAAATTGAGTCAGAAAATTCTCAAATAAGAGTTTTGAAAACAAAAGTTTGGGACACAAAAATGACAGCTGGGAATATTGTTCCAGCGTGCCTTAAAAACGGATTGATAGAACCCTTCTCGCGTAGTCATGTTGAACTTATTAATTTATTTGAAAATAATAGGCTGTCGTCCTTAATTTGGTTAATTTTTCGTGTCCTTTAAAAACATTTGCATTAAACGTCGGGACTTTCCAAGACAAAAAGGGTGCAGGGAAATAAGACCCCGGCTACTTAGTCCACCGAGGGACAGTGGGAACTAAGTCCACTTAAGAGAAGTGGACTTATTTCCCATGCAAGTTGCTCCACGTTCTTGTGGGAACTTAGTACACACTTCGAATCATGAAGAGGGAACTAACTTCCAACAATAATTGTTAAGATCGGGTTGCAGGAGGACAGCATGCCTCCCCCTCCTCGATTTTCGCATATTTCTTAACGTATTTCACATCAAAGGGGAATTAAATCCACACGATTTTCTTGGGATAAAGTTCTCACCATTCATGGGAAATAAGTCCACTTCTCTTGAGTGGACTTAGTTCCAACTAAGTGGGAGTAAAGTCCCTCCGTGGACTTAGTACCCGGGGACTTATTTCCCTGCACCGACAAAAAGTTACTATTCTGATAAAAATTTGGAAAATAAGTTGTAAATTGTATTTAGGGCTATTTCAAAAGAACTGATTTTATCTCAATTCTTTTTGTCTTTATTTAAGTATACTCGGGAGCAGATTCCACCATAATTTCAAGGATCTAGACTTATTATATTTTTGTTCGTTCTCGTCTCTCAGCAGCTTTGGATGTGGATTGAACTTTTCAGTGGTTTCGAGTCAACTTAAAAACTAAAAATCTTTTGACAAACAAATTAATTTCAAAAACGACTTCAAGTTCTGGACATGGACACGACAAGACTGTTAAAAAACTTGGTTTCAACTATAACCCACCTGAATGCCTTGTTTCCACTGAGAAACCTCGTATATCTTCGTTACCATTTGGAATACCACTTATTCCAGCAGGAAGTGTTGATGATTGTTGTAGCCTTGACATGCTTCCATAATTGGCGTTGGCATCTGTAATATCTTGGGAAAGAAGTATCAGATTCAACTCTAAGGTATTTCATGCTTTTTTTTCTTACCACTTCCGACGCTATTGCGATTTCTCATGACTACCAAATTATCTGTACTTTGTCGGTGTGGAACTGGTGGTGGTGCTCCTCGTGGTGGTATTGGAGGTTTTTGTTCTGCAAATCCAAAGGATCCAGTTGGGGAGGCGGGTTGATGTACAGGTATCTGTGTCAAAAATGGTTATAACTTGTAGCAAGCACAAAAATCATCAATATTTTGAAAAACTTACGCTGGCTTGTTGTGAATACTGTTGTTGTTGTTTTTGAAGGAAATTCATTTGTGGCGTTGTCGTGCTACTTCCTGACAAACTACTGTTTATCGAATCGTTTCTACTACGACGCTGTGAGTCAGGCGATGAGGCTCTAGAACTCATGGGTGAGTCAATTTGGCTGGCGACTTTGATGTCTGGGAAACTGTTTGATTGCTTCAAAAGGATAACAAAAAACAAAAAGTTGAAAACTACATTTCAAAACATCAATTTTCAAAAAAAAAAAAAAAACAACTCACCCTAACCGATTCATCATAGCTTAAAAGTTGTAGATTTGGCGGCAGACTAGCATGGAACGAGATCTTTCTTATCCAATCATTCATCGACTCAAGTTTGGGTGCTTCGAAGAGGAATTCCGATCCATCGGGAAGCTTCAGTCTGAAGACGTACTTCTTTTTCGTGTAGTCTTCGGCACGTTCACATTTGGCTCCCAAGATATTGACCGGAGCTGTAGCTGTCTTCTGTTGAATAAAATCATTTTCGTCCTTGAAGAAGCACAGAAGCTGGCCACAGAGTACAGTGTGGAATTGTTTCCATGAACGAACTGGGGCTTTTTTGCCTCCAGACTGAAGACCATGTTTTCGTTCTAGTGTTCCTTGAATTTCCACTGGTGGCAGGTCAAATCCTTCACCCTTGCCGCCGTTCTTTCGGAAGCTTTGAGCTCGTCGACGGGTTGTGAATGAAGGGGTTCTCTTAGGCTGCTTTTGGGGTACTTTCATACTTTCAGCTCGTTTAACAGTTGTATCTGAGCCACGTCGCAGACGATCACCAAACACACCTGACGTTGGAGTTCCAGGTAAAGTTGTTACAGTGCTCTTTGGTGTTGAATACTCTTCTTCGAAGGGACTACGCAGGGGAGTGGCAACTGGTGATGTAACCATTGGTGATGAATAAATTGGAGTCTTCTCGGCAACACCATTGGCACGGTTTTCGTTCTGCTTCTCGGCACGTCTTCGTTCTTCATTCAGACGTTGTAGTTCTTTTTGCTTCAATATCTCCAGACGTTCTTTCTCCAGACGCTCCTTTTCCATTCTCTTAGCAACCTTTTCGTTCTCAACTTGTTTCTTGAATCGCTGTTCAAGTAGAGTTATCCGGCGAATGGCGTTGAACTTGTCCTCCTGTGCTGCAACTGTTTTTTCAAAGTCTTGATGCCGTCTAAGTAAGTCCTCAACTTGTGGAATAGATTCACCCAATTTCGAGTCCTTTAGAAGTGGCTCCCTGCTTGTTATCCAGTTCTCGAGGATTTCAGCTTCTTTGAGGAATAGTCGTGTGTCCAAGTTAAGTTCGTAGATCTCCTTTCGCTGTTGAAGAGTCAATTCTAACAAATCATGGCGCTGCTTTAAGACTTGGATCTTTTCGTCAACTTCATGAGCTAAGAAATGCTTCTCTTTGATCAATTTCTGTCCATTGGCTGTGAATTTTGCAAATGTTTCGTCTCGAGCATGAATCTCTGCGGTGTGTTCTTTGATGCTGGATAAAAGGGCATCAGCTCCTGCAACAGTTGTAGCTAACTCGGGAGCAGTGATCTTAGCAAGCATCTCATTAATCCATGCGATCAGCTCTCGGTACTCATCAAAGTACGATTGCAGTTGTTCGGCTTGTTGAAGCTTACCACGACGCAGTTCGGTCTTTTCTTTTAGATCTGCCCAAGCTTCAATCGTTTCATCCCGTTTTACTTCAATGTGCTCCTTAGCATCTGGATAGATTTCTCCCAGCTTTGAAGCCTCTGCCAGAACAGAGTCAACTTGTTCCTTAATTGCTGAGAGTTCAGCTTCAAAGACAGCATGCTTACGGTTTAGAGCTTGGATACTCTCCAAATCTTGTCCATAGTCTTCAGAGATCAGAGATGACTCTTTCTCATTGATAAGCGAGATGGTTTCATCAGCAGCTCTATCATAGACATGCACTTGCTTGGCTCCTGCTAATGCGTCTTGCCTGGCATTGACTAGATCCTTGAGCTCATCCCACAATTGCTTGGTCTCATCGCGTTTGGATTTGATCGATGATCGATACGGGTTGTTTTCCTTGATCAAAGCTTCTCCACGCGCCAAACAGGCTTGAACTCGTCCCTCATTTGCTGTTAGATTTGATATAAACGAGTCGAAAGCTAGAATCAACTGTTCCACATGCTCCACGTCTTCACCATAATCTTCTGAAGCAGTTACAGTCATTTGATCGCCTATCCATTCGTGAAGATCTTCAGTTTCTCGAAGGAATTCGAAGAGTTTCTTGCACTCAGCCAAACGCAACTCACGTTCTTTGCAGAGTTTCAAGAGTTCCTGATACTGAGCACTTACAGAGGAGTTTTTGGTGTTGATATTTTGGCTGTCAAAGTGGTTCCTTTCAATTAAATTCGTGGCCAAGGTGTTGACTTTCTCAATGGATGAGTTGAATGACTGGAGCTCACGCTGTAGAACTTCTACTTTCTTGATGTGTGACTGCACAGATGATTCATCTCGCCCATAATCGTGTGAGGCGAGGATAGGACGTTTTTCTCTCATCCAGGCTTCAGCTTCGTTGGCTTCCACATAGAACATTTGACTTTCGACAGCATCAAGCAATCGGAGACGTCGTATGCTGGCCAAATCTCTCAGATTCACCAATTTCGATTGAAGAAGATCACACTTAGACTTCACTTGATCTCTAGCAAAGTGCTCCTCCCGCATCATTTGTTGTCCACGCTGAAGCAAGGCAAGAATAAGTGGTTCTTGTGAGAGGATTTCGGCTTCAAGGCCTTGATGTTTCTTCTGGAGAACTTGCACAGCAATTAAACTAGTTCCAAGATCATTCGATGCAGCAATAGTTTCCTTCTCCGTCAACCACTGAAGTTCATCCTCGGCATCACGCAAAAATTGTTGTAGATTCAGTGAATCTTCGAGGTTCTCTCGTCTAATAGCGATTGGCTCATGAAGGCTTCTATACCGTTTGATGGTAGCCATTGCACGATCGTGGATCTCATCCTTTAAGAAGTGATCTGCCTGCAAAAATTTCTCAGCGTTTTGCTTAACCTGGTCACAGATCTCGTTGTGATGGGTTACATCGGCTTCCAGACGTTCATGCTTTTTGATCAGATTATTGACGGCCGCAAGATCTTTGCCATAATCTTCACTCGACAGATGCGACTCGACCTCGTCCATCCAGTTATTGAACTCGTCCATGCTTCGATTGAAGGTAAGAGCCTCATAGGCCTGGTTCAGTTTGTCTTTCTTCTCTTTGGAAGCTTGAGTCAGTTTTTCCCAATCGGATTCGAGCATTTCCAAATGTTTGGCGATCTCAGTTTTGGCATAATGGTCGTCCTTGATTAGATTTTCTCCTTCGGCGATCACATCCTTTACCCTCGAAGCGTTTGTTACCAATTCACTGTCAAAAGCAGTATGCTTCTGAATCTTGCTCTGCAAGTTACTTGGCTCTCTGAAGTTCTCGTCAATGGCAATCTGCATCTTTTGTACTAACCAGCGATCAATTTCATACAAGCTTCGAAGGAACTCCTGCAGCTGTTTGGATTGAGTCAGTTTGAAGCGACGTTCTTGCGATTGCGCGATAAGTTTTTGCCTGCGCTTCAGAACATATGATAACTTGTCCCTTATGATAGCGGCATCTTCAGGATCACTCTCCAAGATTGACTTGGCAAACTTCTCCAGCTCATTAACATTATCAGACTCGAGAAGTTTTTCAAAGGCGTCATGCTTTTTGATCAAACGATCAACAGCTTGATAAGAATCTCCAAGATCATCATTATTGAGGAACGCTTCCTTATTGGCCAACCAATTCTCAACCTGTTCCATTTGTGACTTGAATAGCTGCAGCTGATGAGCCTCTCTTAGCCTCTTGGCCCGATCATTCCATGCATCATGCAAAGTTTTATGCGAATCTTCAAGGATCCTCAGATACTTCTTGGCATCATTTGACTTCTCCACACTCACCAAACTCTCGCCGTGCTTTTTCAAATCCAAGAACGCTTTATCTCTGCCATCGATTTCTGCCTTTCGCTCTTGATGCAGTTCCAGCTGAGTCTCACACTCGGTGATCGTCATTGGAGCTTGAGCTGCATTCTTCTTCTTGATAATGTCATTCACCCAGGATTCCAGCTCCTTAACGTCTGAGACGAACTTATGCACGTCATAAGCGTCATTGAGTACGTCACGACGTTTGATACTGAGATCCTGGAGATTGTTCCAAGATTTCTTCAGCTCGTCTAGCTTCTTATCGATGTCTTGTAAGCGATCGGGGTACTTCTTCTTCAGATCCATGGCATCACGTTCGTGTTCACTGATTTTTTGCTTAACAGCAGTCATATCACGCTCCAGAGCGTCTTCCCTACGAATCAGCGTCTCAACGGCAGCTAAGTCACGACCAGTGTCTTCAGAACTCATTGCAAGTGCCTTTTCAGCTATACGGTCTGACGTATCATCCACATCGCGGTTGAAGACATGGATTTCATTTGCTCCACCTAACAGAGCGCGGTACGCACTGAGAGCTCCTTGAAGATGCCTCCAGCGACTGTTGAAGTTATTTCTCCTCTTGTCAATATTTTTCGTTTCAGCAGGTATTTCTCCTTGATGAATCAACTTGTCTGCTAATTGATTGATATGCTTCACTCTCTGGTCATCAACACGCATATCTGAGTCCACATCATCGAGTTTCCTGGTTAAAGCGTTGCAATGCTCCAAATCCCGTCCAGTGTCACTGGCTTGAATCATCATTTCCTTGTCACGAATCCATGCTTCGATCTTGTCCAATTGGCTATTGAATTCCAGTATGTCTTGAGCTTCTTCCAAGCCTCTGCCACGGTTATCCAACTCTTCGAGCAAGCTCTTCCAAGCTGAAACAACACTTTCGATAGCTTGTTTTATTTCTGGCGATGACTCGTGCTTCTTTCCGATCAATATAAGTCCGGTTTCTTGGATTTCCTTGATTCTTCCTTGATTGGCTGCAATTTCTGCTTGGAATGCTTGATGTTTCTGCAATTTCTTGATCTTCTCATCTATGTTCGATACTTCAGAATAACTGGTTTCATCAGCTGCAAGCTTCTTCTTCTTCTCTGATATCCATGATTGGGCTTCAGCGCAATCCCTTACAAACTGAGCATAAAGCAGATCATCTTCGAGCTTATAGCGTCTCTTCTCACACAGATCCTTTACTCTTTGACGTCGCGACAAGACTCCCGAAAGGATGCTTTGAATATTGGCACTGTCATAGTGACGTTGTTCGATCAGTTTACGTCCGTGATCTTGTAAGAGAGCCACCTTGTCTTCTTGTGTCTGTATAACCCTCTCGAATTCGTCGTGCTTCTTTATTTGATTCTGTACATCTTCCACAGTTTGGCCAAAGTCTGAGCTTGTTAGCGCTGCCTGCTGTGAACTGGACAGATTATCAATTTGTTTTGCATCTCGTAGGAAACAGAACAAATCGATCTTCTGTTCGAGCATAATCCTCTTCTTCTTCCATGCTGCGTGCAGTTTTTGACGTTCGTCCAACATGGCAGAGCACTTCTCTTCGACTTCGGCGGCTGCATAGTGTCCAGTTTGAACCATGGAATCGCTAAGCTCGTTGAGGAAGCGGAATTTCTCTTCACGTGCTTCGATTTCACCGTATATTGCATCGTGTTGGATTTTCAATGCAGTGGCTCCAGCTGCGTCACTGACATGTTCTTCGGCTTGCAGAGCTGCCCTCAAGTTGGATGACCATGACATGATGTCTCGAACATCTGTAAGGAAGGACTGAAGATCTGAACTAGCTGCAAGTCTGTCTGATCGTGCGCCAGATCGTTCCTTCAATTCGTTCCATGCCGTAACCACCTTGTCTTGTTGTTGGGCTATCGCACTGGCATTCGATGGATACTTGGCTTGAAGACGAACTGAGTCTTCTACTAGCACTTGGAGTTGGGCCTCCAAAGCAACCAAGTCATTCTCGAATCCTTCGTGCTTTCTCAAAAGAGCCAACGCTGAATTCAAATCTTTTCCTAGTTCTGATGAGAGCGCTGCATTTTTGTCTTGAATTCGGAATAACGCTTCAGCAATGTCGCGATGGAAACGATGGATTTCTCCAGCAGCGTGTAGTTTTTGTTCACGTTGGTTAAGAAGCTTCAAGAGGTTCTCCCAGGATGATCTGTTGCGTGAAGTAACAGTAAAAGAATCTGAATTGAAATGTTTTTTGTACTTACCTTAAAAGTTCTTGACGTTTCTCGACATCGGGCGCGTAGGGACTTTCGGTCTCTACCAATTTCTTAGCAAGTACTTCACATTGGTTGACCCTATCGGAGCCAACTTCTACACGGTGTTTCAGGTCGTCGAACTTGTTTTGGAGAAGCTAAATCAGGAGAATATTATAACATGTTCATGGGAACGTTAAATCTATAAAAACCCACCTGCAAATGCTCATAATCCTGACCATAATCCTCCGACGATGCAGCTTGATCCTGCTCTCTGATCCACTGTTCCACTTCAGCTGATTCCAAGAAGTATTCATGCATATACAAGCTTTCCATCAGTCTCATCTGGCGTTGTGTGGCCAACTTCTGAAGACTCTTCAACATCTTCTCGATCAGCGCTTGCTTCGATGCCAAAATCTTTCCATCTGGGTGACCAGCAGCAACCATTGCACCACAATTGTGTCCCATTTCAGTGACTATTCCCGAATATGTATCTAATTCTAGTTCAATAGCTTTGTGTTTGGTCAAGAGTTTCGTTGCTGAATCACGGTCGCGTCCGTAATCGGTCGATCGGAGAACGTTATTTCTCTCACCCAACCACGACTCGATTTCTCCAGCTTCTGACAAATATTGCTGCGCCTTCAGAGACATATCCAGTTTCTTTGCACGATCATTTGCATTGCTTTCAAGATCCACCCAAGCCTTCTCAAGTTTATTACAAAGATTTTTAACCTTCTCCTTCTCGGGGTGCTTTTGGTCGACTAACGTCTGTCCAGACTGCAAAGCTCTATTTATCATCGGCTGGTGACCCTTAATCTCTGCTTCAAGCTTCTTGTGTTTTTTAAACAATGACTGAGCTTGGTGTAAGTTCTGACCAAGCTCCTTGGATGTAGCCGCTGGCATATGCTCATTAATCCATTGCATCTCAGCATCCAGTTCAAACACAAACTTATGGTAGTTCAAACTCTCCTCTAGCTCAGCACGACGTTTGCGAATTGGATCCTTCAGCAGATGGAAGCGATTCTGGATGTCCTTAGTCTCGTCCTTGATATTTGCTGCATTAAAGTGACCTTCATGGGCCATTTCCTCTCCAGATGAAACCAACTCTTCAATTTTTTGTTCCCACAAAGTAATCTCCGATTCCAAAATATGATGTTTGTTAATCAAATCCTTGCAGCTTCGCAAATCATGACCAACGTCTTTGCTCTTGAGAGCACTGTCAAGTTCATCTACCTTCTTCTTGGCATCTTCAATCGCACGATTGTGTTCACGTTGCAGGAATGCTTGTTCCAACTTGCGACCTGCAAAAAAAAAATTATCTGTAGAAACAGCATTGATCTTCGTTGAATCCTGAACTTACCTTTGTCTTCTGAGACAGTCAGTAGATCCTTCCATTTTTTGTTGAGATCAGTGACTTTAGCTTGAACTTCCGGTACACGATTCTTTGCAGCAACCAATGACTCTGCGTCCTTGTTTACGTTTCTCAATTGGCCTTCGTTGGCACGGAGTTCCCTTTCGAAAGCCTTGTGCTTCTGAAGCTTCCTCGGCAAGTTTGAAAGGTCTTTGTAACTATCGTCACCAGCAATTTTAGTCTTGTCCTTAAGCCAGGTATTAAGGTCCTCAGCTTCAGCAGCAAACTTATGGTAGTCCTTGGAAGCCTGCAGAGATCGTTTTCTCTCAAAGGCACGGTCCTTGACGGCTCTACGTTTGGCCAGAACTTGGTTCCTACGATTATCGATACTGGAAAAGTCGGCAAAGGTTATTAAACTTTAAATGTTAAGACAGAAAACGGTCTTACTATTTTGAATCGTAATGATCATTGGCGATCAGCTTGTCAGCATGGTCAGAGAAACCTTTCAGAATCTTGTCCTGAGCCATAAGACTTTTTTCGAAGTCGATGTGACGCTTGAAAATCGCCTCAACTTCGTCCAAAGAGTTCTTAAAAAATAAAAATAAATAGCAAAATTCCCAAAGGAAATGGCGGGTTAACTTACTCCTAAATTGGAATACTCAAGAAACGCTTCGTGACCCTTGGTCGTGGCATCGATTTTGTCTGCTTCGCGATTGTAGATTTGCAATTCCACGCACTGCTGAAGCCACTTCTGCTTCTCAACCCATCCTCTATGGATGGCATCCTGCTCGGCCTTCAGTCGCTCAATGATCTTCACTGTATCAGCCACATTAGGTCTTCCATCGGTCAATTGGTGGCCTAAATTCATCACCTCAGTGAACTCGTTATCATGTGCTTTGATATCTTCACCCAGTTCGTTGTGCTTCTTGTACAAGTTGTTTGCTGTTTCGACATCCCTAGCGACATCATCGGCGTTCAATTGATCCTTTACAGAATCAATCCAGGCCAACAAAGTTTTGGCACTATTGTTGAAGATTTGTTGGCCAACTGCGTTCTCGATGCGAGCTCTCAGCTCGATTCCTTTGGCATGCACCTGTTTCCACATATCAGTAACCTCTTGCTGACGAGCGGTGACATTTGCTCTCTCCGCTGGATAGGCATTCTTTACCCTGTAAAAAGACTCATTAGCATATCCACAACATCAACACACAAAAAAAAAATACTTACGAATTTCCAAGGTAGTTCACACGGTTAACCTTTTCCTCAACCGGAGCCAATTCTCTCTCAAGATTCTGATGCCTTCGTTGCAAAGCTTGAACAGTTTTCAAATCAGGACTAATCACAGCCGTATCAAGCTGTAACATCTTCTCGCTCATCCAAACCTTGGCTTCATCGCAGGTTCTGTTGAAGAGTTCCACACTGGAAGCACCTTCCAGGCTCTTCTCTCGTTCGGCCCTAGCATTATTCAAACGCTGCCAGATTTGATGGATCTGCTTTTGTCTTGCGAGAATTTTATCCAACTGCGAGTGACCCTGTCTTGTGAAGGTCTGTACAGCTGTATCAATCTCTTCAACTCTTTTCGAAGCAGCAGACAAATCGGTAAGGAATTTCTCAAACTTCCTTTTAGCATTCTCAACTCCATCAACCTCATCTGACTTAATCATATTCTCCTTGTCCTTCATCCATCTCTCAAAGTCATCACACTCTCGATAGAATCCAAACAAGTGAATGGAATCTTCAAGAAGGGCATGTCTTCGCTGAGCCATTTCTTGAAGCTCGTCATAGGTCACGTTGATACGTTTCTGACGCTTCTCCACACTGTCAGCATTGTCATTGATGTTTGTTGACGAGCTTCGTTTAACCAATGGTTTGATTTGAGACACACTTGATGGTTTGATTCTCCTCACGGGTACAACTTGTCGCACTAGAATTGTCTTCTTGACCTTTTGCTTGGTTTTGACCTTTTCAGGCTTCGTCACAATGCATGCGACTGGTAGAGGATCGACTTCTTTGACATAGTTCGCGGGAACAAAGCCTTCTGTGCCATTGTCCTTGCGCACACACCACCAATCGTTGTTTGTTTTGTTCTTAAGGAGCATAATCTAGATACAAAATTTTATTGAAGAAACTGTTCTGGAATACGAAAATGAGAATAAGAACTCCTACCTCTCCCTTGTCCATTTTCATGCCCTGACCATCGAAGGGGAACAAAGCCTTGATATGCGGCAACAGCTTGGTTTCAGTGACTTTTATGTGCTCCAGCTTTTCGACAAGCTCCTCTTCCCACACTTCTTTGGGCACAAGGCGTGTTTCGTTAACCCATTCTTCTTGTTCAACCTCAGGCAACTGTTCTGGTTCTGCTGATAGCTGAAGGAAGAAAAAAAAATAAGTCAAGTTAGTAGAGAATCTTTTTTAAGGGGTCCCTTTCAAAAGCTTACCTCTAAAGTGCAGATTCCTGCTTTTACTAACTTTTCAGCCTGTTGGTTAAGATTGAGAATATCTCCAGAATAGGCGTTCAATTCGCCTTGTAAATCTCGGTGCCTCTGAAGCAAAGCTTGTGCCGATGGTTCATCAGTTCCGTAGTCCTTTGAATTCACCAAAGCCATCTTTTCATTCAACCAGGACTCAGCTTCATTGGCGTCAGTGTAGAATTGATAAGCTTCAGCAGCATCTTCCAGCTGCTTACGACGAAGCTCAACTAGATCTTCAAGAGCCTTCCAGTGTTCCTCCAGCGAATTGATTCGCAGTTTGACTTCTGACGACCTGGGATGTTTGTCAGTTATTAGTTTCTTTCCGGCATCACCCATCTGCAAGGACTTGGTCTTCCTCGACTTGATTTCATCTTCGAGGGCTTTGTGTTTCTGTTGCAGAGATAGAACGGCACGCAGGTCTTTAGCTGAAATTCCAGTTTTACAGATTCGCTGCTTATCCACCAGCCATCCTTCTTCGTTGTCGTAGTCTTCCATAAAGTGGTAAAAGTTCCTTGCCTCTTCAAGGCATGCTCTACGTTTTGAGCATAGCTGTAGTAATCTGGAAATGCAAAAACAAAAGAAATCAATACCGAACCCCCTGGAACCAAACCAAAGGTCTTTCAAAAACTTACACTTGATAAGCCTGGTCCAATTCTGCAAGCTTCTGCATGAGAATCACTGCGTCTTTCTGGTCTTTATAGGCATGGCTTAGTCTTGTGAACTTTTTGAGGGTTTCCCCAAGTGTGTTCACTTGTAGTTCTTGGAGCGAATGCGCTTGAAGAAGCTCTTCGACTCCCAACAAATGGGGTCCCACATCTTCTGAAGCAAATTGAACTTGAAGTTCCTTGATTGCTTCTAGAGTACTTGCAATCTCTCGCAGCAGGTTCATTAGATTACTCATTTGTGACAGGTTATACTTGTGGTTCTCGAGGAGTTCCAGAAGTTTCCGCCACTTCTCCATAACCTCAGATTCTCGTTTTTTCACACGTTCCTTGCCATGATAGTTCTCCTTATCTAATTCCTTGGCCATGGCTGTTAGATCATTGAAACGCTCAACACGCGCATAAATATCAGCTGATATCGCTTCATGTTTCTTCAAAGTTGCATCCACTTGCCGCAGATACCTTGGATCTGAGAGAACTTGAATCATTTCCTTCAAGTAACCTTCCCGAAGAACTGACTTTTTCTCGAACTTGTAATTAAGCTGTTCGAGTTTTTCTTGGCGTAACAGCTCATCGCGCAACGCCACCTCTCGGTTGTGTTCGGCGTTTTCGAGCTGTCGCCAGGCCTTTTCAATATCATTGACCAGTTGTCCATCTTGCGGCGTATACTGTGGTTGATTCAGTGACTTGAGCAGGGTATTGATGGTAAAGTACAATGCTTCAATCTCACTTCGTTCTTTGTATCTAAAAAAAAAAAAATCATTGGAATCTCGAAAACCAAAAAGGAACTTCATGGATCATACTTTTCTGGTTTCTCTATAGTTCGGTATTCTTTAAATGATAATAGTTCCTTTTGAATGCCTTCAAGGGAATTGGGAAAATCACGTTTCGACAATTCGTTTGTCTTATTCCGGATCCAACTGAGTAAAGTTGTCGTCAGGCGTTCGTAGTGCATTTTCTTACGATCTGCATCCATGAGTTGGCCAACAATCTAGTGGTTGGTGGGAAAGATAAAAACATGTTGTGGAATGGAACTCTTATTAGAAAATCTGAATAAGCGATTGAATTGCAATGAGTGTCTATGCAACTGTCTGCTGGACACGGTGGTGTGTACGAGTACGAGTATCAATGGATCCAGCTTTTAAATACCATGGATTAACTGGAGCATGATATTTATGGTTATTGATACGACCAATGCGGACGGAATCCGAATTGGAGGGCATACACATTACACATTGGAGCAGATAGCTAGCAAAGAAATCGAATCGGCAGAAACCAGTGGACCGTTAATCGTGGGAGAGACTAAGGTTACTTTTAGCGAGGGTCATTGAAATAAATATTTTTTTTTTTTGTATTGAAGACTTAAAAGAAGTGCGCTGTTAGTTCCGAATCAATGCCGACAATTGGCTGTTGGTTTGGTGGTAATGGAAGTGTTGTGGGATTCAAAGAAAATTTATGAACCCCGATGGCTCTTAAATTGTTCAGAGATTGAGATATGCAAAGGAGTATAATAGATTCGGGGATAAACTGGACGGGAGAGAGTTAGAATTGGTTTGAAATGTATTTCGAAAATCTAAAAGCCAATAAGAATTGGAAATTCTGTGCCTCGGGGGTATAAATCAGTTCACATGGGCGATGTGTGGATTGAAATATCGTGTGAATGGTTAAAATTGTTTTTAGAAATAAGGGGTATCAGTCACACGTTGTGTCAGAAATGTCGATTTCTTAAAGGTTCCGATAATCCCATACTTTTTTAAGATAACAGCTTCGATCTTTGAATTATACTCCAGATTTTCTCCAAATACCATTCAACAAAAAAGACAGGTCTAGGTTACGTTAAGTTAGGTATGCGTCCTCGGAAGTGGAGGAAGTTCCAGTTTCATTTCACAACACTCAGACCTCTTGTGATGCCCATCTGATACCCTATTAGGGGGTTTTTTTTGGGGGGGGGGGGGGTTTGTCATTTAAGCATGGAATGACGAGGTAGCACATGTGCCCAGAATGTTCCATTTGGTTAAGCTCCTTGAATTTCATTCTACCTTGATGACAGACTATATCTGCTTTCGCTTATTATAGAACATCTGCTTAGAATGCCCAGCTTGAGATCAGTGTTCACAGAACGAAAATTATAGGAAGAGTAGGCTAGACTTTATTTTGATTACCAAAAACTATAGAAGCACTTTCCCTATGTTTAAAAAAGTGTTTACATAATACAGAAGTTTCCCAAGACCACATTTGCACATAGAACTCCTCTGACAGTTGTGAAGTTCAGACGAACGACGTGTAAAATGAACGCAATTATCTGGTTCTGACGACGTCATTTTGACAACGATTATGAAGTTCTTATACATGTCTTCTAATCCCAGTTTTAGAATTCACTTCTTCGTTTTAAGTCAGAAGCACTACAATAAAAACATGTTATACCTCATTAATACGACTAAAAGTCGCCAATTTTTGTTATAAATCATGATTTCGACAAAATCTGTCAGTCATTAAAATGGGAAATAAAAACTTCAAATGTCAAATATTTGTGTGCGAAACGGAACGTAACTAATGGAAACTGGCATGAAGGTGTCAACATTTTGAATTAAAAAACGAGAAATAAACGAACCCGACACTTTTTTGGTTACTATCTTTTTTTTACTCAGATTTGTTTATGATCCTAGTTTCTGTTTTTGGATCAAATGGACAAGTCTTTGTTCAAGACTGCTTCTTCTGAAACTTAAAAATTTGTGTAAATTATAATGAAAGTCCAAACTTACGTTGGCAATACGTTTTCCACTTTTCTGTTCATTTTTCATGCGTGCAAATGTGTGATAGTATGAGGCGACATATGTTAAAATTGACTTTTCATCTGGTCTAACGCAGTCAACGTCTTCGGCGTCAAGTAAACTAAAAAATTTACAAAACAACATAATTTAATAGTAAAACAAATTGTTTTGGAAATGCACATTAAAAAACAAAAATGTTGTCATTTTGACAATCACTACTTGTCAAATTGAACAACAAAATGGTGAATTGTCAAAGCTTCCAGTTTGACAGCTGAAAGGATTACCACTTCTATTTTTTTGAATTTTTGGTTGAAAAAATATTAAATTTATTTAAAAACTTAAAACAAATTAATAACGAGAAGATTGAATTATCAAAACCCACCTTGGAATACCCAAATCATTAGCGGCTACATCGAAGGCATGATTTAGATTGTCAATATTTGAATTTTTCGAATGAACGATTGTATTGTATTCAAAGAGATCAGGACGATGCGAATGGATGAGGGCATTGAAACCCAAACCAGATCTCCATGATGATGTGAAATCTTGAATATTAACACCCTGGTAACCGTGGGTTTTTCTTTGACACCACAATAGAAGAGCATCTTTGGCTGAACGTTTCTCTGATGATTCGTTTTCTTCGTCCTGGAAGGAGAAAAAGTTTTTTTTTTTTTTAAGTACACATGTATTTGTTGTACATATTTGTTAATAACTTTTACGCATAAAATCCTTTTAAATTTTGAACTTACCACATCAATTTCGATTTCTTGAATTTGAAAACGAAGAATAATTGTCCAAATCAAACCGAGGATCAATCTGGGGTTGCCATCGACAATGTCTTCAGCACCAATTGATTCAAGACGAACCTGAAAAAAAATTTAATTTAATTAGTTCTACTACAAAAAAAGTACTAAAATATAATTTTTGTTGTTGATTTTTCAGGGACAAGGTCAAGGTCAAGCTCAAGGTCAGAATTAACTTTTTTCAAAACAACTAAATAAGCCAAATCAAAATAAAAAGTTAAAAGTATATCACCACAATCTCAATTCAAATCGGTACTCTAGGCCTCGGCTTCACGATTTCTCCTGTGCCTTGTGCAATGTACAAAGTAAAATAGGAAAGTAGGACGGTTTTGAATTTGCTATTGCCCCCTTTGTGCACGAAATCTGTGCCGATTGGAGTCATATAAAGCCGTGGACTGTAGAACACTTAATTTTTGCATCCAAAAGTTTTGACCGAAACAATGCTCCGATCACGACAGTTAAGCATGAATTTCGTCCCTACTTCAAAATCAACAGAATGAGTGCGTTGAGTTGAATCTTCGATAAGCCGTTCTGAGCAGTTCAGGTCAATTTCTTCAGAACTTTTTATGTAATTTTCTCTTACTAACGACTGAATTGTTTTCAATTTTTTATTCCAAAAGCAAAATAAGCAATTTCCAGCTTAAAAGTGTCTTTGGTTATAAAAAATTATGTATCTGTTAAGAGCCACAAAAATTCTCTCACACACAAAATTGTTTGCCAAAACCGCATTTCCAAGAATGTTGCCAAAGAAAAGACTGTGCGTTGCTTGAGAGTTAACTTGTCGGCTACATCTATGGCTTTCCATTCCACTGCAATGCAAATATCCTCTAGGCAAATCCAAAGATCCTCCTCCATAAAATAAATACATAAAACCATTAACAAATTTACTGCCGCCATTTCTCCATTTGTATAGCAGTTAGCAGTCTTACTGACCTACCTATACAATATAATCACCCGGCTTTTGGTCTTGCCTGTTGCGATCATATAAATCTGCAACATTGTAACCATAATTTCTTGCTTTACTACTTTCCTATAGCAATAAGAAAAAATTAAAATCATTACGAGGAAAAATTACAAAAAAAAAGAATTCCGTTCTCAGAACCATGCACAGCAAACACACCTGCCAAGTTTGCTGTTGCTGCTTCTGCTACTGCTGCAGCATCAGAACAGCATATTTACTTGAAATAATCTGCAATGCAAAGAATCTTAAAAATACATTAAAAAATATCCTTGCGTTGAGAAATCCCAAGCGAGACAATCCATATGCTTATGTACCTGATATAGCTATCGGCACAAGTTTAATAATGTATCTTACGGATAATAATTCTATAAAATCAATTTTATGGCTGGAGGAGAGCTTCACTGCACAGCGATTATTGATTGGAATTTGTCGGTGTTCGTATCTGTGTCCGTGTCCGTCGCGGCTACAAAACCAAACCAAACCCAACACATTTCTTCAGATTGTCTTCGGATTCAGATACAAAAAATAAAAAATAAAATGAGAAGTTTTTGCAATTCGTCCGGGCCATAAGAATTTGACACACGGTGCTACGACTGGTTTATAAAAATGCGGCTCGCACAGGTGTGTTTTGTTTTTTTTTCTTCTTGTTTTGGTATCTTAAGCCAGGTTTTTCTTGAATAAATTTAAAACCTATCTTTTCAACGCTATTATTGCGCAACAAAAAGATTCTTAATAGCAGGCTTTATATGCATATATATACAAACGCAACGGTTAAGCAGTAAAAGGAATACTAAATGAGCGATTAAATCATGCTGAAGGTATAGGGTGTTCCAAAATTGCGTTTTTTTATTTCTAAAAAAAATACCAAGCCGAAGGTTCCAGGATCGATCAATGTTGGTTACATTCATTTTTTTTTTTTTTTGACACTGCGAAAAAGTGACATATCCTTCCTCCAAAAGTAAATCGAGCAAGCGGTTTGGATTAGGCGGCAAATTTTTGTTCCCTTCCATTCCTTTAGACTATCAATTCACACAATGGAATGGTTAAGAGTTTAAGTACCTAGCGCTAGCCAGCTTGGAGCCGTTTGGACAACAATTTATTCCCTTAATTTGAAATGCGTCATTATTTTGACATTATCATACTGTCACTTTGCTTTGACAGATAAATCATGATACACAGAAATATGGGGTATGTTGTCATGAAACATTAAAAACGCCATCTGGATTATAACTCTGACGTTGCAATCATCTTGTCTTTTTTTTTTTTTTAAAGTAAGCAAACGAAAATCAGTCAAACTAATGAACGTCACTCAACGAAGTCAACATTGGTGGTGCGTTCTTTTTTGAACCATTAGTCAACAATTTGTTATGTCAAGAAAAAATCGTTGAAATGTCATTGTTAAGATTTGTTTGGTTTTTGGTTTAAATGTCAAACGAGCATTTTTTTTGTACATGAAGAACTAATTAAATTATTCCCTTCATCACTCAAAATTGACGAACAATCCATTTTACTCTTTGCTGACCACTAAAAGAAAATAAACAAGTTCCTGCTGCTCAAATCGAGAATTGGTAATTTTTTGGTCTGATTTTTAATAAAGACTTTGAATTGTTTTATACAAAACGTCTAATTTGACAGATCAACAATCTCAACTCATTTCATGGAGGTGAGTTGGAAATAGTAACAAATCGTAACACACTTCAATGTGAGTTTAGGAACGCTGTTATGACGTCGTATTGTTACAAATCGCAACTAATTTAAATGAAAGGAACTCCTTTTTGTTTACTTTTGTTAACAATTGTTGACTATGGTTAGAAAAAGAACGCATCACCGACGCCATGTTTGTGTATATCAAATTAGCAAATAAAACTATGGTATTATCACGAGACAATCATTTCTGAAGCCAACGACGCGTACAAGTGATCACTGTTATCACTATTTTATTTTACCATTAGGCACAAAGTCAGGGAATGTAGATGGCGACACAGCCAAATGCCACTATGAGCATTCTATAGGTCAGCAGCTGTTGTTGTATGCAATAAGAAATTTTACTTTAAGAGCCTTAAAAGCTGGTCACCACTGAGGTCACCACTTACTCCCCAACTATAACACAACGAAAATATTTTAAAATTCAAACCGAATTCATTAAATTTCGATACACCCTGTGTGTTATGTGTGTTTGACTTTTGTGAGTTACTTTCAAGTTTCAAACCTTGATTAACCTAGAAATTCTTCCTTGCAACAAATCGAATGTTCGTGCGCGCATAACCCAGAGCCAGAGCAGACGAACGGGGGCCGCAAGACGGCAAGAATAAAAATACATCAGGGAGGGAGAGCAAGAGGCGCAAGTGGCTTAAGTCGACCTACAAAAGCGCCTTGCACGTCGCGTCGTCGCCGCCACATCAACATCAACAACAACATCAGCACCAGCACCCGAGACGTGAAAGGTTGATTATTTGCAAAGAAATCTCAACAGACACCATTTAGCGTTGAAATCCATTTGCGTGGCAATCAATTGGCCACCATTGACTGACCGTGTGGTGCATATACTGCTAACTGCATAGTGGTATAATAGCGATTCTGCATTTTCTGCCACACAACTCTACTACCATTTTTGCTACTGCAACTGCCGCTACCGCGCCGCTGCTGCCACCTGCTGCGTCTATTGTGTTCCGATTATTTATACATTTTTATATATCACATTCAAAGTTATAGGGTAATTATTATTTTCTATATCGATTAAGGATTAACATCAGAAGCAGCGACACGATCACTGGCAAAGCTAAATTGAATTGAAGTGCGGCATAAATGGAGGAACGAGGTTACAAGGTATAATTGCTTTGTCTTATAAGTTCTACGCGTTTTTTTTTTTTTTTTATTGGCTTCTTATAGTGTTTAAAAAGCTGTTAATATTTTTTTATGTCTCCTTTTTATCATTTATTGATGTAGAGATTGTTTTTTTTTTTCGATTTTGTATTTGCTTTGTGAAGTATTTTATGGATTCATTTTAAAGGAAAAGAAATTGAAAAATAATAAAAAAAAAACATTCATAAAATAAAATAAAATTGAATTGAGCGTATCTTTGAGATCGATTTAAGAAATTGTTTTGAGTTTAATTTTTTTAGAGCTACCTTAACGAAATGACAAACAAAAACGTTTCTAGAGAGAAAAGTAAATGAGGTTACAATTGGCGCCCAACTGCATGGCAATTTTAATTCGTTTTCTTTGAAACAAAGAAATGTCAACGTTCGAAAACGAAAAAGAATCGATTTAACATAAAGCTTTCATTGAATGAAGTGTGATGGTGCTGAAACCGCCTACTTTTTTTTTTTTTTTTTTTTTTTTTAAGGTCGAAGTGTCAATTTGGTGCAACGTGCAAATGACTAAAATCTGGTAATCAAACCTTTGCCGATGTGATATCCCAGATTAGAGCCATGTACTTAAACAAATTAACTGTTGTCTTTAAAGTCGGTTTACGGACGATAATTTTATGTGATAAAGTCATAAGAAAACACAAGTATATTACTGCAGGGGAAAGAGAGAGGTGCGAGCATACATTGTCTTTCTACGAAACGTGACAATTTTTCGTGCGTTTATCGATTTATAAGACGTTATCATGTCAAAAAAAAGCTTCTTGGCTCTCACATACTGTAAAATTAGGTGTGTAATTACGAAAGGCCTTATAGCACACACACAAGGGACAAAATACGACGAGAAAAGGCTAACACATTCGTAAGATTCCTGAATAAATCTGGTAAAACAGAAATGGCTACGCAAGAGACAAACCTGAGGGTAAATGTTGTACCAACTGTAAGACAAATGGTTAAGGTTATCCAAAGAACAGTTGGTCTTCATCGACTTTTGCATGCACCTGAAAAAAATCAGCTGATAGCTCCTCATATTTAGATTCACCTCATTGGAAAAAACAATAATCGGACAGTGTTCCAATCGTTCAAGTCAAGTAATTTTTCCCCAAAGAAGAACCATATTTGGATTCAGCTGCAAAAACTTATTGTGCTGCTAGCAACCGCTAAGTAAAAACCGTACAAATAACAATCTTACAGTAACTCCTCTTAAAGACTCAAATCAAAAACCTTAAAGTACTACGAATTTTAATTAGTCTAAAACACTCTCGGATGAGTAGTGAGGCAGCGAGACTACAAAGGCAACAAAATGGCTGATGAATTGGCCAATAGCTGCTTATTTCTTGAACCGAGTTAAGCAGAACTCTTAATGCGTATCATGTTACTGAAGCAAAAATAATAAAGGGTGTTTTTTTGTTTAGACGTGTGGTTTTCAATCTGGCAATACTTTTTTCGGAGTTGGTATTTTTGACAACTGTCACTTGATTTTTGCTCAGTTTGGTTTGCCATTTCATAATGAATAGACTTTCTCCTGAAAAACGTTTGCAAAACGTTCAAATTTATTACCAAAATAATGGTTCGGATAGCGCGAAGTATCACGCGCTGCGTCCAATATTCGGTCGACATAATCGCCCAGGAATTTATTCGAGCCAGCCGCAGCGGCCACTTGTCCGAAATCATTCTCAAAACATAATGGCAAACCTTTGTCTCTATATTAAAGCTAAATTCTTGGCCATAACATTAAATTATATGCGTTTTATTTCTTCTTGAAAACCAAACGTCAAAAAAAACACCCTTTAGTATTCACCAGATTTATTTTCAAAGCCACGAACGGCTGGTGTAGTCGAAATTCGACCACCATTTTGTTATGTTGCCAGGATTTTAATATGAATTCAGTTTGTTAAGATGAAGAGGTAAAAAATTTTCTAGTCAACAATAGACGAACAAATGAAAAGACCAGCTGAAGAACCAAGACTACATTCAAACTTAAACTTAAAGTTTTTGTAACTGTGCTTCTTCCATACATGTTATGAAATAAAAGCCTTAGTTATGCATTGACGTAACTTTCTTTTAACTGTTTCGTTTAAATGTACGAACGTCACAGGTGAATTTACGTAATGCGTTGCGTGGACACACAATTCTGAGACTTGGATATATGACATTTCTTTAGCTGGAAAATATATCATTAACATCAAATACAATGAGCTAGCGTTGTCCAAAAAATAATCGACTTTTAATGTGTACCAATAAAATCAAACAACCTCATTCACAACTCCTTAAAAGCTCAATTAACTTCATTGAAATTTACCGCCTTTAAAATTAAGAAATGTCTCGATTTCTTAATACAAAGTTTAAAGTTTTTTTTCTTTAAATGGATCAATTAAATCTGTCTTTGAAATAAAAGACAATGTAAAAAAAAAGAAATAAGGAAATTAAAAAAACATAACCTCCAAAAATAGAATAATTAAAAAGAATAAAGTCTCCTCCAACAATACATCGCCTAAATTTGAAACAAAAAAAAAATAACTTCGATTGTTTGAAAAGAAAGTCAAATGACAAATAAAAACAAAAAGAATATTTTTTAATGAATTTTTCGTTTTCAATTAAACAAATAAAACAGCGTTAAGCCCTCGGCAAGCAAATAAGCAAAAAAAAGCGGCAGCGACGTAGCGTCGTCGTCCTCGGTTAGCGGTACTTACTTCTTACACCCACAACCAATTTTCGCTTTTAGTTCTACCAATATTTGTATTTTTGTATCTTTGTATCTTTTTCATTTTGCAAAGTCATCAACATCGTGCTGCTTGTTGCTGCTGCATAAAGACACAGCTACTTGTATCTATGGTAATTACAGCTTTTAATTAGCTCTCTAATCTACTAGACGAGGCAATTGTGAGAAGAGGAGAATGTGTGTCAACCCAATTTCTTTCGATAAACACTTGAATGGTGTGAACAGTAAAAAAAAAAATTAAGAAAGAAAAACAAAATGAAGTGCTTGACTATGATGGTTTTTTTTTTTTTTTAAGAATTAATACGTTAGGGATTATGAGGAGAGGGGAAAATTAAACAATAATGCCAACTCGAAATTCTTATTTTTTGATGCGCACTGTAGTTTTGACACGCTACCCTTTCACTGTCAATCTGATAGTAATGGTGGAAAATATACGAAGCAAACAAAACAAAATGGTGTTGAGTTAAGACATCCATGATGCGGTATAGCGTGCTGATCTAGAAGAGAGACTACTTGCATGAATGGAATACAAGTTTCACTTTTCACTATTTCATTTGAATCTTAATTTTATTGTGTGGGATTTTTCAGTTGATTCAACAAAATAGAGATTTGTTTAAGCTCCGTGTAAATTGTAGACTTATTAACATTGTGACGAAGTGGACTTTTTTTTAATTTGGATAATATGGACTCAATTTCAAATATGTAGTCCCTTTGCCGCTGACTCTGAAATTAAGAACGACTGCACCGCTTTGCCTTCAGAGTGGCCATCGTTCTTACTACCAATAAGGGGATTTCAATCTAGATTCTTGAACATTGGCAAACAATCGAGAATTCACATCGCCATCAGTGGGAATTTGAAATTAAAATTATATTCTCATCTCCCAACCGTTGTTGTAGGTTTACAAACTTTAAGTTGGCAGCACTGCTTTCATTGACAGCCATTTTTTCATATAACATGTGATTTATATTTAGTTTGGTTTGCCATTTTATCATGATTTGACTGACGCCTGAACAACGCATGCAAATTGTGCAGATTGATTTCGAAAAACATGGTTTTGTTTGTGAAAGACATCGCACACTACATTTTTTTTTATACCCTGATCTCTAGAATATTGTATTTGGTGTGGAGTTTGTAACATAGAGAAATAATAGACATTTTGACTCAGAATCAAAAGCCTAGTCTATTTAGCAATATCCGTCCGTCCGCATGAATTCTCTCTAGAGCTAAGAAGGTGAAATTTAGTATATAAATTCATTGGTTCAAAAGGAAGACTAAGTTTCTGAACCAATAAAATCCGCCTACAAACACGCCTACAATCACCATTTTCGTTCCACCCTCTATTTGGCAAAATTGAATTGTGTTTTTATTCAGTTACGATAAAGGCATAACGCTAAAATTTTCTACACGCAGGATTTAGGTAAATCTTCTTCCAATTAAATAAAAACATTTCAGTTTGGGAGTGGCTGACGCCCACTTTTCATACAAAACCATCAATATTGTCAATATCCTTATTTTAGGATGCTTATGTTTGAGCAAAAAAAATTAAATTTTGTGGGTATTAGTTGTACGTAAACATCTTGTGGAAAATAAAAAAAATGATTTTAAGCGTGGCTTACACCCACTTTTCATGAAAGACCAAAAATTGCAGTTTTAAAAATTTAAGGTACCAATAGTTAATTTTAACCTTTTTCCGTTCTTTATATGAAAAATATACCATTACATTTTTTTAGTGAACATTTTTTCAATACGCCCACATTAAGGGGCGTGATTTTTATAAAATACTTTTATTCATGTAAAACCGTTAAAAAACTACTCGATTCAGCTGTAGTTTTAGACATATACCTTAAAATTGACTAATGATCAAAGCTCAGTTAGTGCTTTAAATTTTTTGGACACGCCCACTTTTAGGGGGCGTTTCCGTTAAAAGTCATAACATGCAGTAATTTTTTAAAGTTTTTTAACTATCGGTCGTAGTTATGAAGTAAGAAGATGAACACTTCGGTTTAAATTCCTTGGTTACGTAGCAGAGTGTGGTTCAAGAATTGTTAAACACACCCATAATTGCTATTTTCATTCAAAATAAAAATTTTAAAATTTAAGTTTTGTCTTGTTTTATTCAAATCGATCTGCAAGCTTAAAATTGAATGTCACTCAGCACATACTAATTGCCCTGTCTATAAAAATTCTCAACTTTGGGAGTGGCACACGCCTTTTTTTATTGCGCCATCAGTTATTGAACATTGACCACACAAAATCAATGACAGAATTTTTTCCTTTCTGTCAAAGAAGAATTTTGTTTTTGAAACTGGAACAGCGGCGGAACACATAAGAAAAATAGGATATTTTATCAAAAGTAAGTGCATGTTTTTTGTGGCGTTAGGAAATAGCGCCCAAGGAAATATCGCCCAAACCGATTTGGAAATAACGCCCAAAAAGTAGCCGAACAAATTGTTGTTGTATTTATTTTTCCATTTTGGGTGCTATTTCCTTGTTTTAGTTTGTTTTTATAAAAGGCAATACTGCCCAAAATATGAGGCCGAAATGGTGTAAAAGGAATTAAAGCCCAAAAGTAGGAATAACCGCCCAAAAGTGCAAGTACAAAAAGAAAAAGCACCCAAATAGGGGAAATATCGCCCAAAATTTTATTTTTCAAATAAATACTTGTATACTATCTACCACTATTTGCCTGCATAATGGGCACAAACAGTTTTCCTCATTATTTGCCAAAGCTTGACCCTGCAATCTCATAAAGCAAACGTTACACATTTTCAAATGCCTACAAGGCTCTGATAGGCAAGCTTTAAAAAAAGACCTAGGGCACTTAGTATCCTTAGATAGTCCATATGTGTTCCATATGGACTCGTGTTGAAAAGCCTCAATTACATCCAGGGGCGTTCGCGGAGATTGAAGACAAATTTTCGATGACAAATATTGTAAGCCTCTTCGAAGTTTTGAATAAACTAATTCCGAAGTAGATTCCTGATTGCTGCAAAAAAAAAAATTAAATTATAGTTACAAAATTTGTCAAAACAACCTACATCGCGGGGGGGGGCGACGCGGGTGACGCGGGGGACGCGGGGCGACGCGGGGCGCACGCGGGGCGCCCCGCGTGCGCCCCGCGTCGCCCCGCGTCCCCCGCGTCACCCGCGTCGCCCCCCCCGCGATGTAGGTTGTTTTGACAAACTTTGTAATTATAATTTACAAATGATTAAGTAAATGTTACCTTTCGCAGACGGCACGCTCCCGCCTGGTCACTGCGGTCGCAAAGCCGCGTGCCCCCCCCCCCCCCACGCACCGAATTTAATTTCCAAATCTTAAGGATATTGTTCAATACACTTTACAAGAGATTAAGAAAATGTTACATGCTTCAAAATTGTTTTTGGGTGATGAGAACCAAACATTTTTACTTAAAATAGTGATTGGAAATTACGCCCAAAATTTTGGAAATATCGCCCAAATATTGCAAAAACAATTCCCATATAAAATTTTTGGGCGATATTGCCATTTATTAATTTGGGTGATATGGAATTTTGGGTGTTAAGCCCTAACTTTTGGGTGATAATTCCTTTTTTTTTTTTGATTTTGGGCGTTAAAAATTTTTTTGGGCGGTATTTCCAAATCGGTTTGGGCGATATTTCCTTGGGCGCTATTTCCTAACGCCGTTTTTTGTTTTATTTTTAAATAAATGAAACCATGCACTTAATTTCAAGTTTAGCAATCAAAGTTCCACATCTTCGATTTCTTCCTTTCGTCTTCATTCTTCCAAATCGCCGATCTCAACCTTGTTGACTTGGAAACATTTGTCCCCCTCAATTAAGGCCTTTTGATCTTTTACCGTCAGCGTCGCATCGTATGGTGGCTGAGGTGGACATAGAAGACAAAATGAGGTGGTTTCAAAAGAACGGAAATAACAAGCATACAAGGAGCCTCCGAGGAAATGGAATTCCCTGATCAAAAGTGGATCAACAACTTCACAGTCGATGGATGCAAAAAAAAACTTGTATTGTCATCGTTATCTACATCGCGCTTTGAACTCCAAGCTACCTTAATGTCAAAACAAACCTAATCGAGATTATTATAACAACACCGCCGCCGCGCCGCTCTGCGCCGGCCGCGCGCCGTGTAGTACAGTGCAACGCACCGCCTTGTGGTTTAATTTTTTTGATTGATATAACATCGAAAGGTAAGGCATCCGAGCACCGTGATCCGTGACTAAGGTGCCTATGGCTAATAGGATCTCTCTCTCTCTAAGTCAACAAGAACAGGTTTAAATATCCAACAAACTGGAAAACAACACTACGAATAGGAAAAGGTATATAAAAAAAGATATAAATACCTGTTGTATCTATAAGATACTCTCTGTGTATACCAACAACAACAACAAAAAGAAGAAGAAGATAAAAAACTTGGAGAATGCAACTTACCTTGGTGTGCAAGAATGCCAGACTCTTGTTGACATTTTCGATTTTATGAACACGCATGCGTCCATTATTTGGTTTGCCCAGCTTCTCCCCCGATATGATCTCCAGGAGTTTTAGTAATTTAATACCGTCGGCTAGATCTGTGAAAAGGTCTTCGACCTCCATTTTTGCCTACACACATGCGTGAGAAGAGAAAAAAAAAGTTAAGAAATTGAATAAATAAAACAATATTTTTTTTTTAATTTGATGTCATTTAAGAGCTTGCTGATGGCAATGATTTAGGTAGGAATACAGATCGCGTGATTTATCTTTTTAGGATTTTTTTTTGTAACTTACCTTGATAAGGAATGAATTCATCCATTTTGTGAATGTCTTCTTTTGGATGTGCAGACGCTCCTCCTGGAGTGTCTTTATTCTTTCATTTTCAAATTTTATGATGCCATCTCGTTGTGTCATGTTGGAATTACTTCGGTTTTGTACTTGAAGGGAGTAACCGCCCGGTTCATATTGTGATGCTATAATAAAAAAAAAAATGTTGGTTAATATTTTCAATAAAAAGAATCGTTTGTAAAATTTAATGGAGTCGTAACTTGTTTTGAAATTGGCAAGTTGCTTTCAAAAATTAAATTGATCCTCGGAAAAAAAGTAGTTGGACACTTTTTACATTTCACTTTAATCTTCTTTAAGCAAGTGGTCATAGTAATCTTTTAATATGTATGTATGAGTTCACAAGTGGGATATCATTTAATTGTTTTTGTTTCGAAGCATACAGATACAGTGCAGTCAAAATACGAAACTCAAACTGTTATATTTTATGGAAAAGACACAGAATATTTAAATAAATGTAGGAATTTTGACAGGTTAAGAAGTAAGAAGGGGCTATTAAAATTATTATCAAGAAATATGTGATTGCACCAAACTCTTTGTTTTAGATAATGGGACTTTTGGAGATTTTAACAAAGATATTGAAACCACTTGTGAACGGTGCCATGACATAAGGCCATGTGACATAAGGCCATATTTCGAATTATGGCCTTATGACGCTTTTGTTAAGCGTCATAAGACCATACTCGTACATATGGCCTTATGACACATTACTAAAGTGTCATAAGGCCATATGTTTTTGTGACATAGGGCCATACAAAAATAGCAACTGACAACAAAACGTTGAAGGTAATATTCGCCGCGAATTTTAAGCTATTATTTTTTTATCAAGTGTTGTTGCCTTTGTAATTGCAGATTCTTGTACCTTTTATTCTCATAATGACATGAGCTTGATAAAAAAAATATAATAGCTTAAAATTCGCGACGAATTTTAAGCTATTATTTTTTTTATCAAGTGTTGCTGCTTTTGTAATTGCAAATTCTTGGAACTTTTATTATTATGATCATGAGACATAAGCTTGATCAACAAAATATATCTTAAGGTTCACGTTCCAAATTCTTGTAACTTTTTTTTATTAAGCGAATATTATGATAATAAAAGTGAGCTTGATCAAAAAAAAAAGTTTCAAAGAGAAAACGAAAGTGACATACGGCCATAATCGTCTTATGACGCTTTCGAAAGCGTCGTAACGTCATATGCTCGAATATGGCCTTGTGACGCTTTACAAAAGCGTCATATGGCCATATTTCGAATTATGGCCTTATGTCACATGGCCTTATGTCACGGCACTCTTGTGAACATGTTATAGAACTTTTAATACCCCATGGCGTAGTGGTTAGTGTGCCAGTTGGTTCGGTACATGACTCCACCTGAGTTCTTTACCGGGGTACTGCCTGTGAGGAAGTGAAAATTTCTCTAAATGTAAATCTTGTCATGAAAACGTGCTTCTCCGCTTGCCGTTAAGATCCGAGGAAAATCGTAGGTCTCTTTCATTTCTGCAAAATATCAACGTACAGAAAGGAATGATTGAGAGTGTAAGTCACAGGTCTAGCCCAGCCTGAAGCTGTTGTGCCAACATTATATATTTCTCGCAACAGACAGTGTGTGCCCCAAGAAAATAAAGTGCACGACTGGGTCGTACGAAATTCCTCTAATGTGCTAAAATGGTCTTGGGGTTTGAGATTTTGGGAAAAAAGCATTAAAAAAATTATATGAAATTTTATTAATCGCTTAAAAATCACAATTCAAAAGAATTTTTGGGAAAAAATTAAGTAAAAACCATTTGATTTCTTTTACTGTTTTGAATTTTAAGAAAAAAATTTAAAAACTTTTCGAAAACATATTCCAATTTTTTTATTGAGTAAGTCAACATCTAGCAGTTTAAAGTTCTTATCAGAAAACACAAAATTTTAAAATTTTTAAGAACCGTTTTTAAAAACCAAAAACTAAAAAAAAAATTCTTTTGAAAAATTAAAGAATTAATATTATTTTGTTTATAAAAGAACCTTCACAGTAAAATTTTCATCGAAAATTACGAGAAAATGTGTCCTATGGGAGGTACCGTTACAAGACTTTTCCTGAAAAATTAATTTCAACCAAAACATAAAATTTACTCAAAAAACATCACTCAGAAAGTTTTATCAAAATCGTAGGAGCCGTTTTTGAGAAAAATTAATTTTTCACTAAAAATCGTATGGCAGATAATGTTAGTTTCGAAGCTAGAATGCTAATTGCAAAAATCCCTCTATATGGCATAATAATACTATGTACCAAGTTTGAAGCGAATCGATCCAGCCGTTTAGGCTGTAGGTGCCGATACGGACAGACAGAATCATCGGACCCACTTTTTTAGGCTTCTCTATCGTCGTAATGTTATGTTTGATTGTCCAAAAAAAAATGTTGATCGAATAAGAAATATCCGAAGAAGGATGCAGATGTTGGAATATTTTAGATAAACTCCACCGGCTCATCTAGTTATTATGTTTACTTCAAGGCATTTCGAAATTCACTCTCTGCCATTCCTGAATATTGTGAGTTGTCAATAATGGAATTCTAATTGTTTGCCGAAATCAGAACCAAACGATAGACGCATTTCTTCACGAAAATATTTACCCTTTAAAGATTGCTTCGGTGCAAGACGCCATATTACTCTAGCAATGAAGTGGAGTGCAGGGACTCAAGCCGCCGAAGAAGTGGGTTGGTCTAGAAGTAGATCACGTAGAAAAGTCAAGGAGAGGTTACTCTGTAGGTAACCTTATATGGATGGCGCGTTTAATAACAGTGCAGGTACAATCATCTGTCTGGATCAGGAAAAGACAAAGTTGATGCGAAATTGGGAATGTGGTTTAGCAGCTAGTGTTTTACTAACCAATGAATTCAGTGTGCTTTGGAAGCGTATTTTAATAAACTTCTGGTATCTGATGCCGTGACTATGTAATAAGTCTTGAAATTTTTCTTTTAGCTATAAGTTCTATGAGCCATTCTTATTTTAAGAACCGCCTTTATGAAGCAATGAACCAGCTATTTCGTTTAACAAAAATCCCCTGAAAAATTCTTCAAGTTTTGTTATCATTTATCTTTTCCATGAATAAATACTTTGATTGGACTTTAAATTTTGCAAACTATTTAATCTTTCAGACTTTTCGTTAGAATTATTTAATTTCGATAAAAATTCCAGTATAATTTTTTCTAGGTATATTGTTGACTTTGCTATTATGTCATTTTCATTATCTTCGATATTCGATAAATTAAGTAATCAAACTTCAACAATTAAATTCCAATAAAATGCATAACAAAAAAGTCAATATATTTTTTATTGATTTTATAAAAAAAAAAAGGCTGTTTCGATTTTCGTTCGAAAATGCACTAAGAAAAAAAAAAACAGAACAATTTAGGGTAATCTTTATTGAGTTTGTTTTGTTCTTTAGATCTATTTTTTTTTTTTCTTGTTGTTTCGTTTTTGTTTCTACACTTTAAATACTTAAAATATGCAATAGTGCCATGAATATAAAACGGCAAATAAGACCATTTTGCCCATCCATCGGAATGAAAAACCTTCCTTCTTTTTTTTTTGGAAATTTCGTTTTGTTCTTTGTATCTAGATATATCTACGAGCTACGAGTACAAGCTTTTGTAAGTAGTATATTTGAATCGTTTAAAATTGAAATGAAAACCAATAGATACCATAAAAGTGAACAAACAACAACTTAAGGTTGACGCTTCGTGGAATGCAAAATAAAGAAAACAAACCAACAGAAACAGAGACAGAAGTAAAAGCAAAAGCAGACCAAATTCTGTTACAAAGTGGGAACACAAAGAATAGCAAAAAAAAAAAAAAAAATAGAAATGAATTTCAAATACCTTTCCTTACCTACCTTAAAAGTTTAAATCTAGATGCAAATGAAGACAAATGAAGGGAGTTGCCAATACCTCTCTGTGTGATGTCAGTTTTTTTTTTTTTTTAAGAATTTTTGCTACAATTTAATTCACCTCTCTCTTAAAGCTTGAGATTACACTATTTTTTTCTATTTAAACCAAAAAAAAGAGAAAAAACACAGGGTGTAACCATCCCTCTTACTGAACTATTAACCTACGAGAGGTGACATGATCCAGGAAGTACTGTTTAAGACTTAAGTCATCACACAGTTGAATTCACTTATTAAATCTAGTGGGAGAATGGTTTTCCTTCCTGCCTGCAAGTATTGTGCTGGTCGGGTCGCTTTGAGAATGATTGTGGGAAGATTTGCATTAGACGCGGTGAAAAATTTAATAGAGTGAGTCAGATGAGCTTGTTGAAGAGCTTTGAATGCCTCAATGTGTAATAATTTTTCCAAAAGTGGTTTAATTACTGAAAATCTAATTGATTTAAAAAAACAGGATTGTGAAGTGTCGCTGTGGACAAAATGTGAACTTCATCAGGACATTAAATTTAACTCAATGTGGACTTTTAATTTTTTATACGAGGGCTTTCGAAAATGTAAGGGTTGTGAAAAAGCATATAGCGGCAACAATTAAGTGAAAACATTAAGGAGTCGCTAGAGAAAAGCAGAAGTTTGTATCTGGACCGTTCACTCAAAAAAGTTACAAATCCTTATTTAAACTATCAAACCGAATTTTGTTTGACGTTTCAGGTGCACTGACATTATGCCTTGTGGGACTTGTAATACAAAAACTTCTAAAAATTCAAAGGTCGAAATTGTGAGTTCCGAAATTATGTATGACCCAAATTTTTTTTTTTCAATACTGTACTAGCAAAATTATGTATTTCGGAATTCTGTATTTGAAAATTATATATGCCCAAATACCTGAATGTCTAAAATGCTGTAAGTGTAGAATTCAGTGTTTCAAAATTGTGCATATGCCCGGTTTCTATATTTTGGAGAAGAAACTAAATTGGTATGAATGTTAAATACATTGAGATTGTAAGTTCAGTAGACATTTTGTGAACACGTAGGGTAGGGTGGGGAACTTTTGACAAAATAGCACTTTCGATTTCTTTCATTGCAGAAAAATGGTTTGTCATAATGGAAATATTTTATTTAAAGTTTTTAGAATTATTGTTTCAATTACTCTTATAAATTTTGTAACAAACGTTTAAAAAAAAGTATCGGGCACTTTCGACCACCTGGATCGTCAAGATACTCTCATATTATCTTTTGAAAAAGGTTCATATAACTGGTTTAAACATCCATTTTGTATTTATTTTGTTAAAGGATCTTCTTGAATAAATAATTCAGTTTTATTTCCAATTGAGTGTTTTCTGCTTCAAAAAAAAAAAATAATGCCAAAAGTGCCCCACTCATTTTTAGATACAATTTTAAAACTAAAAAATTAAACTGTTAGAGGTTCAAAAAAATTTCAATAATGATGCATATTTGTAATGTCATAAACAAAGTTTCGTATAATAATTAAAAAAAAATTAATTGTTTATTTAGGAACAAATTATTTGCAATATTTAGAAAAATTGTCGAATCTACCCCACCCAACCCTATCTGTTGGTGCTGTTGTTGGTGTTGTTGTAGTTGATGTCGTTAATGTTCTGTATTCTAATTCTGTATTTGAAGAAAAAGTTTTAGTAGTTTAATTTTTTGTTTAACTACAAAATTTTGGAAAACAGAATTTTCTTGCAGTTTTTCTAAAAAAAAAAGTATTTTGAACAAAAAATGGAAGGTACGCAAAACATTTCAGAGAATCCGAAACGTTTTCTTTACGTAGAATTTTTTCTGTGAAGAATAATGTCATTTTCACACAATAATCATTACCTCAGAGTCCTGACTAAAATTTAAGGGATTTTCGACACACTAGCCGGACTTCATCCAAAACCACTCCGACAATCAACAAGGCATACGCGCTTTTTTTTTTATTTCAGAAATTGAAAAGAGTGCTTCTAAGACATGTATAGGTACTTTTTGTATTGCACCAGTGTCTGATACACCAGGTTTCAGAATTGTCAAAAAAAAAAAATACAGTAAATGAAGGTTATAAGAAACTCAAAAATGCCACAAGTTTTGTTTCTTATAAGCGTGTGTTTCTTATATCGGAACCACGGATATAAGAAACAGAAGTTTCTTATATAAAAATATTCTTCAAAAAAAAAAAAACGATTACATATCATGGAAATGCATGTACATGTTTTTCTAAGGGTGTGTTCACATTTATGGAACATTTAGATTGGCTTTTTTATGTGTCATAAAAAGTTTCTTATACACATCTAATTTTACAGGCAAATTAAGAATTGGTGTTGTTAAAAATTTCATTATATCAGTGTGTTTCTTATAAGAGTGTATCTTATAAGCGTCATTTACTGTAGTTTGGAGCAAGGAAACAAAACACTTCTTTTTGGCAGCAGAAGGCATTTTTAAGACAGAAATCGATCAAGTGGAAAGTGATAAGGAAATTGGCGGAATAAAATTTTTATTAAAATTTCACAAAATGCGATACGTGAATAACTTATTAATAAGTTACTAGTGTTCCCTACTTACTAGTTTAACGGCGTGAGCATTACGTTTGTTTCGCCAGCGGCAGCTTTTTGCGCAGCAGCATACAGAGGCGCCCTTTTTTTGGAAAACTGCTTTTCTGGTAATTATTATCTAAATATCACTTTAAGGAAAAATGTACGAGTGTCACACAAAAATTTTAAAAAAGGCACCAGAGTGAGAAGGCTTTGTAAAGCATTTTTTAGTTATCGCTTTTTAAGACACTAAAAATGCTTTTAATATTTTGATAAGAAGAATTCTGGATGGGGGAGCTAGTTGATATTTTCCCAAGGGATCAACTCCATTTATTATTATCATCTTTAGGCAGTTTTGTGATTCTGTGTGAAGTATTTAAGTAACACATCGTGCCGGGTCATATGAAAATGTGAGGCCCTTAACCTACATGAACTAAAATGTATCATTTGGTTTGGTACCCAATGAAAACAATTCTCAGGCTGGCGATGTGAGTATTTGAGATGAGTAGGTATCTTAGTTAGCATGGAAGCATTGGCATAGAGTTATAAAAACGAGCAACTATTTGATCACCATTTTACTAATCTTATGTGGAAGCAAATATCGCACATAATTATAATTTTCTATTATAAAAGTGGAATCTAGCACTTGAAGTTTCGGTCACCAGTCCGGCATAATATTTTCAGATGAAGAATACCATGCATGATAGAAGTACTTTTAATGTCTGAGCTTGTAGTCCGGTCAAAATAGACACATCAAACTACAAACATTTTGGTGGAGACCTTCGGAACCCCATAAGAAATAAAGTGTCAAAAGTCCCCATCGATCCTATGTGTTCTAAAAAAAAGTTATTCGGGGTCAAAGGTAAAAATTTGAGGTTATTGGATTGTTTTCGAAAAAAAGCCTAGACAAAAATTATAGATCTTAACATTATCTACAAAAATAGTCCTTCAACTTTTTGTCTAAGAATCATCACTCCTGAGATATCGTGATTCTAAAATTTGAAGGAGTCACGTTCTACATGATATGCACGTATGTATATGCCACGTACAGACACTTAGTCCAGTCGACAGGTTGGAAAAAAAGGGTTATTAGGTGGAAAAAGGTCGGAAATTAATAAAACTTTGGAATGTTGACCTCAATGGCCTTGTGGAAAATGAGGAATGTTCCGGTTTTTCCTCAGTATCTTTTTTCCTTGTCAAAAACAGTTTCACTTTTTTCTAGAATGTCAAATTTCATCCAATTTTGACTGTACAAAAATTGTTGTATATCAATTCGTAACCGAAATATGGCCCTGCGAAAAACATGTAATTTTCAGAATGATATACCTACTAAGGAAAGACTAACGTCGAAAAGCGTCTCGAAATAATAAGGTCGTATACCAAAGATCAGCGAACTTTGAAAAATGTTTTCCGGTTCCCCAGGCTAACGTTCGGATGGTTTTTCTAGCACAATGGATGGGTCAATAGGCGAAATTCGAATTTTGTTCGAAGAATAATCTCCAGACTAGTCATATCCACGTATGATTATTGTTGACCTGAAAATCAAGGTTGCATGAGGTAGATGATATCTGTATCCAAAGAAGACGGTGTTACAAGTTGCACAGAGCGTGATAGAATAGACTTAAGACATTAATTTTAATGAAAAACTGATTTCTCATTTGGGATCTTTAAATTGGTCCCAAAAATTGTGTGCGATGATCCAAAAATTTAAATGTTTAATTTAAAATATACTTCTTGAGCCTTCCAATCCATTCTCAACTTTTCGTTGACAAGTAAATGCTTGCATGTTATTTTAAATAACAACATTTTTAATGAATGACTCACAAAAACAACTAAAAAAAATTGTAATTTATCAAATAAACCAAAAAAAACACCTGTTAGCTACAAGATAACATTTCAGTTCCTACACTTATCAAGGCGAAAGATATGAATTTCGGTTATACCAAAATACCACTAGTTTTAAGATATTACTCAAGTTTATTTAGAAGTCCAATTTTTTTTTTTTTGCAAAAGATAAGAAAACTAATTGTTGTATTTATTCAATTCCACAATCAGCACAAACACCTTGGAGTAATAAAAATTAATACAAAAAAAAATAAAGTTCCATGTTTGTAAAACGTATTCAAATCTGAGACAATACTTATTTATATTCCAGACTGAATCAGCTCGTATTCTTTCCCAACCCCAACCGAACCTGAACCGCAAACACAAAGTCCATTCATAATTAAGTAAATTAAGTAAACCCCCCTCCAAAAAAAAAAAAAACACTATCATTAGATTAACAAATCCAATTCATCCGTCAGGCCGCGATGCCGACAGCCGACAGTTGAGGTTCATGATTTGTTTGTATACCTAATTCCGAGTTCCTATTTCGTATTTCATTACAAATAGTATCTACATTGAGATAAGAATATTTGTATTTCAATCTGTCACAATAGAATATTCAACATTATGTAATTACCAAAAAAAAAATACAACACACACACAGAAACCACTTTCAATTTTCAAATGAATTTTCTAGCAACTTTTGTTGAGTCACCACCGGGCATCTGCGGTGAACAATTACATAATTTCACACCTCAAAGATACAAAAAAAAAATAATACAAATTTTCACCATAACCTACCTAAACGTACGACGAGTTTTTTCTCGTAAACTGCATATTTCTTGTAGTCATAGCGACTGAAGTTCGATTTCATCTTTGCGATTTACTAAATAATTTGCAACTTAATTTGAATTCGAAACAATCTTTGCATCACTTTTGATGTGTTAAAAAATTTTATTTAAATTTTAATTCACGTCTTATTTATTTAACAAACACAAAAAAATATTAAAAAATTTGAATAAAATTGTTTTGTTGTTAACTGATCGTTAACCAATTACCCACTGAGTTGCCTTTACAATGTTAATTTTGAGAAAAAGCTTGTTCACTGAAGCCACTAGGCAGCTTATCACAAAATTTTATATTTGTTCTACATAGAAGCATAAAGGCTGTGAGAAATAAGGTAGGTATTTATTTGTTAACAGTTAACACACTTAATAAAATTAGTAATTTTATTTTTATACCAATGTATTGTATCGGTGGTACTTTACCCATATATCTACAAAGCATCGAAGAAATAAATTAATCATTTTACGGATTCTAGCCATCGGGTTAGGTAGATACTGGGCACTTGATAAGACAAGAAAACAAGTGATAACGTGAAGAATTTTATCACTGAAAGCTTTTTTTTTGATTTTATTATCAAGTACGAAGCGAAAAATGATTAACGACTTCATAGAAATTACATATGTATATGGCAAAAGTGACGATGCGAAGTAAGTAGTTGAGAATGTGTTGATGTGCAAAGTGTGAAGTTCAAGCTTAGTTTGCACAAAAAGCACCTGAATAATCATATATGGTTTAAAAATTTGTTTTCAGAACAATCGAAAGAGCCAGCGTCTCAACTCTATACATGTAAGTTTTTGCTAAAGCAAGATGTTATTGAGAGGGCAAATCTTAAGGTGTCCCGAAAACCCAAATGGGATCCCGAAAAATTATATAAATTGAAAAAAAATTCGCATTTTATATGATTTTTTGTGATTTCGATTTCGGAAAAATAATAATAAGTGTAAAGTTAAGAAGAAAAGGCGTAAACAACAATATTACTGTTAAAATCCGTTGATATGTCTTTGAACATGATTCCAAGTTGTTATTGTGCTTTCAGTAGCGTTGTGTTGTGATTCATCTTCATCCTCTTGAAAATTCTGGACGATTTCATGTAGGTACGTTCCTTCTTTCCAAGGTCGGAAACTTTTTGATGACCGGCAGTACGGTTTTCGTAGCTAAAGGTCACTTGTGAAATTGTTGTTTATCTCACGGAAAATTGGAAGTAATCTTAATATCGTATAATTTTAATAAGAATTTTACGCTTGATTTGATAGTCTGGCGCTAGGCTTTCTTCTTCCGGATGTGGAACTCCATCTACCGATTTTGACAGCATTGTCAAATGAGGAATTAACAGCCGTATAAAATTAATGATTAAATGCTTCAGAAACTTACTTCTCTCTTGTGTCCATCCATGAATACCATTTGAATTGAGGAAACCGAATAACTTTGGGTTCTTGTTATGTGTAAAAACTGCTTCTTGTGGGTTGACGTACCCAAAAATTAAGGGTTCCTAGATCGATGTGAAAGATATTTGTTTCCATCTGATCTGGCTGCAATCTACAATTCATACATTCTCCCAAAACTGGAGTATAAAGCTATTGACAGCTGCTATTGTTACAAACTTGCGTCTCCAGAATAGGATTCAGAATATAGCCCCATATGGGTGAAAAAACCAGTACGGAAACATTTGGTTCACTTGAACAACGACTTCAGGTTTCTTTGGCTCACATTATATTTGTACAGTTTTTAAACAATGCCCTAGCGAAATAGCCAGTGCATTCCTCCCTTAAAACGATTTCCTCGGAATAACCGTTTTTCCTTTCATTATGATCCACATACATTCAAAATCGATTTGCATCGGTATTTTTACTTCCGATTATACGAACTACATAAAGGGCAATTTATGGATTCGCGCAAAAAAAAATTGAGATAACAATCACACATGACATTACCATGATGGAGAAGTCGAAAAAAAGTGGGTCCGGAAATTCCGTCCTTCCGTCTGTCTGTCTATCTGTCTATTCACAACTCACAGCCTAAACTGATGGGCCGATTTGCTTCAAACTTGGTATTAAGTACCTAAAAATTTGGTAGTATCTCGAGGGGTGTTTTTCGTTTTTATCCTATGTCGAAAATTAACGGTACCTGCCTTACAATCTTTAACAAAAAGTTAAATTTTCTCGAAAATGGCTTTAACGATTTTGATGAAACTTTAAGGATGCTATTTTTTGACAACAATACATGTTTTGGTTAGAATGGATTTTTCATAATTTGTCCTATAACGGTACCTGTCACATAACCGTATTTTTCAAATGAAGTTTAAATCGTAAACCATTATCCCGATTTTAATAAAATTTTGCATATAAAATGTTATTTATAATTCAGTTAATATTGCTTTTCAAAATGTATTAAATTTTTTTTTTTTTTTTTTTTTGATTTTTTAAAGAATTTCAAACAAAAAATTTGATTTTCGAAATATTTTGAAAACGGATGGATTGGATTTTTTTTAGATATTTTCTATTTATTTTTCAAATTATCTTCTTAAAATTAACTACTTAAAAACATTTTCAAATATTTTTTCAAAAATTTTTTCAAAAAACCACTTTAAAAAAAAACTGGTCAATTTTTTTTTTTTAGATATGTAAACATTTAGATTCGAAATTGTATTGCATGTTTAGCTTTTAAGAGGAAACTCTTTAAAACTAATTGAAAAAATAAAAGAATTTTCCAAATAATTTTTAATTATTTTTAATATACCTACATTATCCAGATACTGAACAATAATTATTTAGCATAAGACCAAGTTCGTGCGACCCAGTTGTGCATTTTATTTTAATAGAAAAAATAAAAGTAATATAATAAACATAAGAAAAAAATGTCTTCCACATAGACTCTGAATTCAAAATGTAAACTCCAAAACTGTGTCCAACTTAATTCTTTCGAGATTCAATGTAAAAATTACATCCAAGCTTGAATTTCAAAAGCATATTGTTGGGTTGTAAAAAATATCTATAAGTTCGTTCTAAAGCATTCAGATTAATTCGTTTTTTTTAATTGTCGGTTAATTTAAATTTATAAAAAGAATACAAATGATGAGAGAATTCAATTGAAAACAAAATATTTTCGCATGCATCAGCGGTTAACCGATTAAACTTTGTTAGCCAAGCTATTTCATTCTAGCCATTTCATTATGAAATTGAACTATTATATTATAAGTTGGAATTTCCGTATGAAAATATTTGAAAATTCTTTTGTTTAACAATTTAACATATCAAAAGAATTATTGTTTTCATTTTTAGGCGAACATTTTCTAAGGCTTCTATTTTGTTTTTTATCTTCATTTTAGAAGTGATTCCCCTAAAACTATGATAAATGGCAAAGAGCCCAAAGACCGAAGTATTTTAGTATCATAAAAGCCCTCAATTGTAGTACCTCCTCAAACAATATAAGGGGAATTCACCACGCCAAAATGTTTTATCAACGAATTTGATAAACAATGCGAACGTAGGAAATAATTATAAGGTGGAAAAAGATAGCTGAAGCTTTTTGTTATCAAATTCTTATCAAATAAAAAATTCAGTTATAAAGATTGCAATGCAAGTTTAAATTTCTTTTTCTTGTAAGATGGTGGAATAATTTCAGGCGCAAAGGGTTATGTTTAATTGGGAAAGCTCACAAGCAGCCTCAAAGTTGGCGATATAGGTTTTAATCCCACTTTAGCATAATGGGCATCGCCACATCTGACTTATGCATTGGTATTCAAAACGAAAAGGCGGAGGAAGACTCACTTGCCCCAGCTTGCTGCTTGGCATGGGACCGACTAGAAAGACAACCCTCGGAGAATAGATAGTATTTTTTCAACTTATTGGGCGATATCTCGAATAAGCCACTAAAGAACATCCTTGAGTTCAACTAGAACTCAGGTTGGTTCAGGGGAGGCCCATCTAAAAAAAAAAAAACCCCCCCACACACATCCTTAGATGCACAGCATACCTGTTTAGATTACAATCACATCAAAATGGTAGACAAACTTCCTGAGCGTAATTTCTGATAATTGTAGGTGATACTTTTGACATTTTGATTTTTTACAACTATCATAACCTGTTTTTGTAGTACAAGTACATTCTTACAAATATGACTTAGTTATCAATTCAACCACAATCGGGGATAGACAGGAAAATAACTAGGTTTCTCAAGGAATTGTTTACCACCCTTGGGAATTTTCAAAATTTCGAATAACTTAACATTACATTAGGTTTCCGCAAGGAATACACAATGAAGAATATGTGTTTTACATAGGTATACTTACATGACGTGCATATTTATACAAATATTTAAATAAGCTGTCACGTTTTCTTTTTAATAAAAAAACTAGAAATTGACAGAGAACAGTGTTCCCAATTATTCAATCATAAAATCGTTTACGAGAAATATTCGATAAAAATATATGACGTATGTAGATGACATTATTAAAAACAATCGAACGGTTACTAAAATGAAAAACATTAGATTTCTCCCCCCGACATACGTAATTTATATTTTTGAAATTATTTAAATGTTAATTTACACTTGACATTAAATTTCGTATACTTTGGTAAATTAAGTATCAGTTGAACAACAGTGATTCAGTTCTTAATCTCGGTTTTAAATTCTTAATCCACGGATTATCTTTAACTTCAAATCACTTTTGAACCTTACTCTTAACAATTTTTATGTAAACAAAAGATCCTAGGGTGGACCACTATTGAACAACCGGTCAAAAGTGGCAAACATTTTGACATTTCTTTATAATATAAATTATATATTTTTTCAAGTTATTTTTTAATTAAATTGATCACTTTTCCAATGTTCTTTTTATGCAGAAAATAATCGATAGCAACGTCCACACCTTCGCTAGGTGAGAACCGACAGCCAGGTGCATAAATAATGGGCCTCAAAATATAGCCCGACGATATCGTTATAAAGAATACGGCGGTATAAATACGAACTTATGCCTTCTAAGAGTTCCCCTACTTTTTCAAGGAACTGAAAAGATTTCAAAAATGAGTTTTCTTTAAAAGGGGTTAATATATGAAAAGTCCTACCATCTTTTTCAACAACTCTTTTTTACCAGACTTTTTGAAATGCTTGTAGTACCCCGTGGCGTAGTGGTTAGCGTGTCAGACTGCTACGCCGAAGGTTCAGGGTTCGATCCCTGACGTTGCCACCTTAAGTTTTTTTCCGGGGTACTACCTCTTGCGAGGAAGTGACAAATCCTCCAAGAGTAATTAATGTCATGGAAAGTGCTTCTCTGTTAGCCGTTCGGATTCGGCGGTAAATTGTAGGTCCCTTCCATTCCTGCAGAATATCAACGCACACACAGGAATGGTTGAGAGTGTAAGTCACAGGCCCCTGCCCTGCTTGGAGCTGTTGTGCCAACAATTTTTTTTTTTTTTTTTTTTGAAATGCTTACAAAATAAGAGAAATGGAAAGGTTCTAGCATAACAAATAAGTGCGGGGGCTAATACGACCCAGTCAGTATAAACGAAACCTATTTTTAAAGTCTTAATCAGAGTGAAGTAAATTATTCTTATTATTCTGTGCCCATAATTCTTCTGACTACAACCACAAAACTTTATTGGTATCAAAATAAAGATAATGAATTTTAGAATTTTTTTTAATGCAAAAAATTCTTTATTTTTATTAATACTTCTCATAATATTTAATTTTAGTATTTAACTGACAGAAATCGATTTCAAAAACAGCTGATTTTCGTTCCTGAAATATGGAACACAATCGATTCACGGGATGTGTTCGATTCCCATTTCATTCTCATCTGTCAGTTTTGTTTTCTATGATCAATTCTAACCTTAAAATTAATTTTTTGATAAACGAATTGTTCTTCAATGATGACTTTTTCAATGATTGCTTTAAACGACTTGTGAGTAAAGATATAAAACGTACCACTATTTTGTGTTTCAATGATGCATTTCAATGATAGCTATAACTAGCAACTCTTGTCGATATCAGACTCATCACCAGGTACTCTTCTTTATTTTCGTATTTTAATGATCGAATCTAATCGTATCTTCCGAAAATGATCCGTTAATCGTTAAAATTCTGATTCTCAATTCTTATTTCTGGAATTCTGTTTCTATCGATTTTAAAAGTAAGTACTAATTTACAAATCTTCCTAGCTCCCTTGTTATCCTCTCCATACTTGAATAAACAACATTTTATTTGAGGACCATAAATCCTATCACCTGAATAAATAATAATAATCCAAGGAGAAAAATCATGTCTTCGAATACATTCACTTTCCTCGAACGCCTTCAAAATCCCTATCCCAACCCAAACGAGTATAACGATGATGACATTGACCGATCCACGGTCGGCCCTTGAACTTCTTCCTCCAGCTTCCAGTGCCAAAACAAAAACCACATCATCCAACTAAATGGAACCTATACAACAAGCACAACAACATACTCAACAGTAATACTTTTATATAAACAAACATCTGCTATACACATTCCTTGGCAATGCCTATTTTACGCACAGGAATACGCCAAGCCACGCCATTGCTTCGCATCGTAATGCCACCGATACGCATTGCTTGCGCATACACGCATAGTGCACGCGAGTCGTCCCAACAAATCCCCAACGATGATCTAATTATAGCGCAAGTGCTACTGGATAAATTGCAGGACGCAGCCGCTGGCTGCGTTAATTATCCCTAATGCTTCCCGAGTGCTGCACAATGCACATGTACACTACACAGCACACGAAATGCTTCTCTTTGAGGTTCCTCTTCTTCTTCAATATGTTTAGCACTTAAAATGTCCCCAACGGGGTGTTGTAGTTCCCGAAATAGAAATGCATATCGCGCCTTGTCATTTCACTCTCACAGCGTGCACTTCAGTCACGCATGTGTTTTTATTTTTATGACGTTTACTCATTCCAGCAGCACCTTAAAGATACAAATTACTAGTGAAGAAGGAGGAAACAGTGTGTACACAACACAACAGAGCACAACGACAACAGTTCAAAGGACTGCCTGCTGCATTTGTTAAAAAATTGTAAGCACCTAGGAAGCATCTTATTTCTGTATCTTCAATTTTTTTTTTTTTTGATTTGTAAATACAAATTTTAACTGACATGTGTGAAAACTCGTTCTTCAAATCAACTGTTGACAGAGAGTTTTTTTTTTACATGGCAACATTGATCGTACGGTTTTTGTTTATTCACAAGATGGCATCCTTTCTGTCAGTCAATGAATTAAAACCGGTTCAATTTGAATGCGGTCACGAACAATCCAAGCGTTAACTAATTTGATAATTTCCTATCGTTCGGCTCGTTGACATCACACGAAAAATGCACATAAATCAAAACCCAAGGGTGACATCACATCGCATCGCATAGTTCATTTGTATTTCAAAAGATCATCGGCACATTTGAATTTTATATACTTTATGGACTCCGCCGCTCACAATTATATAGAAGAAAGATACATTTTATATTATTCCTCACAACTTGTTTGAGTGTGTGTGAATGTGAAATGAACCCCAACCCGACGAACCGTTCAATCTTTAAGCTAATCTTTTCCAGAGAACGTAAATTCTGTTTCAATAATGTTATAAATCACTGTGAACAAATTTAAATGCCAAATTTGGGTGTAGCTTTCGGAAGAATTGATTTATTGCAACGACTTTTGTGTGGAATTCTGGAAATATTATTTATTTACTGCGGTTTGAGCTGAGAGACACAATCATTAATTGTGATATCATCCAATGAAGTGCACATATAGCTGGGATTTTTGTGTTTTGTTATATTTAATTTTAAACGGTACGTTATTTATAAAATAATTTCATTTTATTTTGGATGATCCATATTTTCATTTCGGTATTTAATTTGGGTTATAATTATAGCAATAGAGTACGTTTGTTTATGGAAAAGTTTGAAGATGTCAATTTTGACATCACTTAACCGGGTTTTGAAGTACCCTGACCCATGTTAACAATAATTGTGCTGTTAGTACTGATGGTAGAAACTCAGTTTGGACCTTGTTTTTAGAGAATATATCATTATTTGTAACTGCGTTTAAATAAATTTGATATCCCGTCTCAGTCTTAAGATATCCAGTTTCTTACATGTTCCATTTTTTCTACCCATGCAAATTTTTTTTATTTTGGGATCATTTTTTTCCACTATGTCACAATGGGTACCTGCCGCCGCATACACTATCAACTACGCATTATACACTACGCTGAACGACACTACTACACATGATTGGCGACTACGTCACTACGAAGGTTACACAATACACATGGTAGGGCAAATACATAACTGAAACAAAGCGGTTTTACGTTTAACTTTTTAAACTTTTTAATTCACACCTAGTTTCTTCACAAATATGCATAACGCAAGCAGTCAGCGAGGCATAAAGTATCGAGAGTTACATTTCGATTTTGGTGTTCTATACACTAATTACCAGTGCGAAAGCCTGCCGTTAATACCAGTGTGAAAACCTGCCGTAAATACTAGTGCGAAAGCCTGCCGTAAATACCAGTGTGAAAACCTGCCGTAAATACTAGTGCGAAAGCCTACCGTAAATACCAGTGCGAAAACCTGCCGTAAATACCAGTATGAAAAACCCGAAATAAATACTAGTGCCAAAACTTACGGTAGGCAGTGCGAAAGCCTGCCGTAAATACCAGCGTGAAAACCTGCCGTAAATACCAATGCGAAAGCCGGGCATTAATACCATTTTTAGGTGTACCATACACCCGCTATTGAAAACCTGGACAGTTACCGGCTGTATAGAGACTAGGAGCAAGAATCTACCACGTGGAGCTTGGGAAGTAGCACCAACACTACTCAACTAAGGATCGAAGTGGAGAAGGCAAAACTTATAAAAAACTATACAGGGGGTGATTCACGAGCGTTGTGCCAAAAAGCTAGAGCGTGTAGGTTGAGTTGAGACAAGAAAAAAATCGTATGGGAGGGGGGTCTATTCCCCCCCGTTTAGCCGGGAGGGGCAATTTTCTGAAAAATTGACTTATTTTGTAAAAAAAAAATATTAAAAATCAACGGCTTCGTTTACAACACCGTGTTATACCTTTTTGGAAAGCCAAAAACTTCTTCTTTCATTTTGTTTTTAAATTAAATTGTTTTAACGAATAGTTTAAAAAATATAAATTTTCAAACTCAAAATTTTGAAAAAAAAAAATTGAAAAAATAATTTTTAAACTAATTTTTTTCAAAATTATACGTAATTAAGTATAATTTTTGTTCTCAGAATTCAATGCTCCCATTAATCTTTAATCCAACATTGAAAACCGTATGGCTCTACGACTTTTTGTTGACAAGGTATTCAAAAATAACCGAACCTACTTCTTCAATGTTGGAAATACCATTGATTTTGTTCCTACTTGTCACTGGTGATGTAATTCGAAGAAATGAATATCATGGTGGGAACTAACGAAAAGTTTCCAATAAAACCCGTTTGTTAAACTAGTTGGTTGACCATAAGTTCATGTATAAATCTACTGCGATGTACAAGGACCTAGTCACCAACCATGTCTTCTGCAGCTTTTGAAACAGAAATGTCAAAATAAAATAAGTCTTACCGTGAACCACTGTTATATCTTTACTTATCTGGCATACCGTGGTACGATTCTGGAAATCGATGTTTGATTTTCTGTTATACTAGATTTATTTTATAAAAATCGATCTTCAAGGCCTTGCCTTGAATCCAGCTTATTGACAATAGTAACATTTGTGAAGATTCTTAAAGCATGCTAGCTAGAAGCACAGTTTTCTTTCCCACCAATCGTGACACAATTTAACTGTCAAATATGACAGAATACATCGTTGACAGTTTAATGTGTAACTGGCTTTTTTGGTTTGATTCAATACATGTCATCGATTCTTGAAGATTCATGTTTACCTTAAGTTTTTTATCTTGTGCTACCATGATATTTAGACTTATATCATATATCATTGTTATAAAATCTTTCGAACTCTCATGACTGTGACACCCTCTACATTTAAAAAATTCGTTTTTGATATCTAAACGTATAATAGATAGTAGCTGGTGGCGAAAGCGGAGGCCCATAGCATTCAGAGTTTGTGATGGGTGTTACTATTTCATGATAACGCGAGTTTATGTAGCAAAGATTATACATAAATCAACCGACTGCAGCGCCACCTACATGTATTATGACTGTAACTTTGTTCTTTATTGAGCTAGAGATTTCCAATTTTGTTGGTCATTTTTGTGGGAAACCGTTATTTCGCTAAAGAATAATAACATCTAAAGTTCAACACAGGCATTGATCGAAATAAATAAAATCCAGAGGAGTGATGAGGGTATCTTTAATCCTTGACAGTGGAAAAACAAACTAATAAAACTTTACCTAAAACTAGTTTGCTAAAAGTAAAGCTTGAAAATCCGATATTTCTCAGCGAAATTTTACAAAATAAACTTGTTCGAAAGTATTTGGGGGAGTTACTTTTTCACCACACTGTTTCCCAAGCCCGAAACAATCCTACTTGTCTTTTAACGGTTGGAAAAAAAAATATTCAAATAATAAATTATTCATTAAAATGTATGTTCGCGCACCATTTATTAATATTTATGTAATTTGCGTTCTTTCAAAGAAATTATTATTATTTTCTTGATGTTGTTTGTGTTTGTCAAGGTTCGCGCCCTAACGGTTATGAATGGCAATGGCAACAAAAAAAAATATTAAATATGGCAACCACATGGTGTGGTATACTAGTGTATGATACATGACACAAGGAATCTTTTAGTATTCCAGACCAATTCATTACAATGTCAATGATGATGATATGATCATCGTTATTATTGTTTATTGTGACAGTTGGTGACAATCTTGAGAAATCATACTTTAATACCATTCGCATGATGTCATATAAATCAAATAATAAACAATATTACAGCTCAAATATATATCTGGAATAGCTGAAATTGGGGGTGATAAAGACAATATTAGATTGTCTATTTCTTGGCTGTTATCTGATGATGTCATCAAAAAATTATTGGAAATGTGTTTTTTTTTTTCTTCAAACATTTTAAGAACTTGAACAAACATTTGAAAAAAAGAAAACACATTTTGTCACTTCGATTGCCACTTTAAAAGATAATTTATTGATGGAAACTGAAGATATTACCTTTTACCTCGTCGTAGTATCAGTCAAGAGTAAATGTAAACATTTAACTTCAACGATTTGAGCCTTATTATGAAATCTGGATGTCTAGGTCTACCAATAAATAATAAAGTTTGTCCAGAAATTAGACTTTAATGAATGTTTGCTTAGACTTAAGTGTTTTTTGGGTATTTATTTGTGCCTTCATAAGGTGTTGTGTTGACCTTAAAGAGGGAAACAGGTGAGGATTAAACACAATTTATTGCAGCTTTATGAAATGCTAAGTGTTTACTAATTTAAGGTTTATGTAGTTCACAAAGTTTTGACAGCGAATCACAATTAACTAAGATGCCAAAAACTTTTGTTCTGGTTCACTTTGACACCAAACTAAATTGAAATAGAAAAGGTTGAAAGTTTTTCCCGACAGATGGGGTTTTTTCATTGTGCGTGCTGAGAAGTGCTAAAGAGCCAGAAGATTTCTTCACGTAGCCGTTCAGAAATTCGGCAAAAGAGTTGGTTTGTGAACAAGTTTACTGGATTGGAAATGTCTGAAAAGTTTACTGATTTATTATTTCACAAGACACCGTCTTTTCATTTTGTTTTAGTTAGCTGTGATAAAGAAAGGAGTAAATAAATAAAATATAATTATAATGGGCGTGGTCGCATCATCCTACAGTATAAATGCAGGGAAGGAACCGGCTAATTTTTCACTATGTAATTTATTGTGATCGGACTTTACGTTGCGTAACGTGATCGATATCTAACCACTGGAACTGACAAACATATTTAACGCTTGTCATGTTCAACTGACATTTGACAAACTGGAGGACCATAGTTGCACCGCGCAAAATATAAACTTCGCTTACGATCAGATTTGCTTTGAATGAAGAACTACTTATGTTCTTCATATTCTTCGACTTTTTTAAGGCGTTTGAAAACGTTATAAGAAACATCATACGCAAAAACAAGCCATAGAAGTTTATAATGTTTTATAGGAAAGAACTGCCTACTGATGCTACCAGGCTTCTTGAAGCATACCGGCAAAATTTTTCCTTCCGAGCCCCTCCCGACATTTTTAGTAAACAAAAGGTTGCTAGCGCAGCGATTTGTCCCAGAGCGATCCCTCAATGAACCAATTATTCAATTGACCATACCATCATTCTGAATTAATTCAGATCAATTCCAAGTCACTTCGACCATTTGCCACTGGTTTTCGAAAACAACTTCCAATCCAAGGCACCATGGGAAGATGTGGAATTCTTGAGAGTAGGTAATAGAAGTTCTATCTTGACTACAGCAAAACGTGATATCCACATCGGAAATCTTTATCTTTTCACACAGCTTATCAGTCCTTAAATCACTCGGTGCTGTTTCCACAAAAACAGATAGCAACGTTCATCTCTCATGGAACAGTTAAGCATTCAACTTTTATGGGCGTCGCGTCGGGACAAAGGGAAACTGCAGAGTCGATGAGCTTGACAGAAATATAACAACAACACCAAGATCACCCAAAAAAGGTGAATATTGGATTATTCGCGCATATACCTGTTGCTACATGTAAGCTTATGAAAACACAGGATACCATCAGGATTGCAAACTTAAGATCGATAAAATCCCCTACATGTCTAGCGATAAAACTGATCTCGCCAGAACTGAATCTAAAACGCACAAATGTCTAAGCAGATCTCATCCAAGCTGCGAATTCGAAGTCATATCCAGACACTCTCTTATAGGTGGACACTCTAGGCGGGGCATTTTCTCACACGAATTCTGCAGTAGGTGCAAAGACGATGAGGAAGAAAAATCTGTCCTACACCTTCTTTGTTTATGGCCTGCTATCTCCCAAAGTCATCAATTACATTTAGGAGAATTCTTCTTCAACGATACCAGCGGTCTAACACACATAGACATCCACCGTCTCCATCGCTTTATTGGAATTTCCAAGTGGTTTAATCAGTGAGGTAGAAGTGTGTCAGAAGTTTTTCCTGACAACCTCCTAAACCTCACATAACATACTAACTTTTAAAGACGAGTTGAAGATTCAGTTTGTGAAACAGATATGATGGGGAAGAAGAAGCTGTTGATGCGTCCGTTTTTTAATTCAATCAAGAACTTGAACAATCTTCAATCACTTTTAAAGTTTTTGGAGAAACACAAAAAAATTTAACAAGAAAAAATCCGAAATAAAATTGACTCATCTTAAAATCAAAGTTCTTTCAAAACTTTTTATCCTTTAAAATCTCCCTCCATTTTGTGCTGGATTTTAGAAATACAGTTTTTTATAAGCTAATTTTGTTTCCATTTGTTCATGTTAGGTATGCTTCAAGTTAGCTTACTATGGCCTTCAATCCAATAAAAATTTTGGAGTTTCACCCAGTTATCTCACTTTGGAATCATCAGTTTACATAACGTGAAAGAAACTTTGTCTAGGACAACTTACATTGAAATTTTGAAAAAACCCATATGGGAACTATATCCAACAAGATTAAGATTTTAATCATTATGAAGAATTGTATGTTTTAAATTTATTAGCAATTAAGTATAACAAAACTCACTGTTATATTCCATTTCCACTTGATGATGATGCTTACCTGAAACAAAAAGACAAACAAAATTAATATAAGCAAATAAAATGTATATCAAACTAAAATATTCTGTTCAAATCTATGAAGTTGAGTTCTTAATTTTTTAAAAGAGTCTAAACTTCCAATCCTTTTTCTTGCTACCCAGACTGTAAATAATTATTAGGCACCGATGACATTGAAATTCTATTACTCATTGAGCCTCCTCTAAGCTATAGAACTGGGCGTGAAATAAATTATTATGCCTCCGTTTAATATCAAATTGATTGCTGTAGATACGTGCTCTTATGTAGCATTGGCGCTCATATTAATTTGAATGCTTGAGAGTCTATAATTTAAAAAAAATGAAACAAAAGGGGTGAGTAAATAATAACCTTCTGCAAAAGATACAGATACACATTGGATCATCGTTATTCCAAGCTATTATAACAAATGGTTTTCGAATAACATTCTTCATTTTTTGTAATTCACAACATAACCCCTCTCTACCCCGCTACAACTGTTACTCAGCACTCTTTCCAAGATATTTAATTAAAATCGTGTCGATTGATATGACATGTCTTTTTCTGCTAGTCGTTATTAATAGATACACGAAAGTTGAAAATTGTTTTTTACGAATTACGAGATACTCAATACTCTCATGTCTGTCGTCAGTAGAAGAAAATTTATGATGGTAGGAATCTTTTTTTTTTTACTTCTTTTACAACTATCTATTGCTTTTTTTTATTGTATCTATGGTTCTAGAATTCTTAATCGCTTCTGGTGAACAAAACTTTACACCAAAAAAAAAAAAGATTACAGTCACGCGCCTTGTGTACAAATAAAATAATAACCAATCCAAGTCTTTTATAAAAGGTTTGATGATGATATACGGATACGGCGGGTAATGATGTTATCGATTTTGATTGAACATGGACTGGATGCAATAAACTAATTACGCACGTCGTCGTTGTCTTATTATCGTCCCGATGATCCGAATTCAATTTGTTCAATTGGAAATTACATGTCTTCCTTCTCCTCTTTAATTTTTTTATTCTCTTTTTTTTTTGTAATGATTGTAAAAAATGTAATATAATAAATGAAGTCAATAGATTTATTAATATTTATGTGGAATACGAGCTTTATAAAAGATTAAACCTTTGAGCCAATTGATAAGATATCAATGAGTAAATAAAATAATTGAAATCGCGTCATTGTGAATTGCAGTTTTCAAATTTTGCAGTCGCAATAAGTTGCAATGTTTAATCACGTAGTCCAAAAGATAGGCTTATTTACAGTTTTGTGAGTGGATGGATCTTAAGGTTACATCTTTCGACCTCAGATGGAATATTGAGGCGCCAGTAAAAATAACAATTGAACAAATCTCAACTATTTCTACGAGTGTTTCTAGAACTCCGCTTTATCAAAGTGGTGTTCAACCACATATTGTTCTAGGTCTTCAAATCCGATATATGCATTCTGAGGATTGCAACTTGATAACTTCTTAAGGAGATTGTCATTTGGGTTATTCAGTGAGTCAACAATCCAGCGCCTTACATCAAACAATTTTGGAAAGGTTTTTGGTGGGTTGGCCATCAACTTGATGTCACACAGTTTCTGACAAGTTTTTGGTGGGTTGGGCAGTATTGGGACTATATATTAATTACCTGGATTCGGGAAAACATTAACTAAGTGCGTAAGTATGTCAAATTATAAACTGGAGACAAGATCCCTAAAGCCTAAGACGAACAGTACTTTCTTACAGTCCATTTTGGACCTCAGCCTTAGACAAGTTCGGAATTGACCACTCGATGAGCTGGTGCCTATTTGACTACTTCAAATTTATATCTGTTCATATTGAAGATTTTGCCTAGCACACGATGAAGATGCCTTGCCTCCGATGCCAGCTTATACTAGAATGGGTCTCATTCAAGCAGCCTCCACTTCAATTCCTACGAATACTCCACTGAAAGCAGGAATCGCAAAAAGGTATCGCACTTTTAAACAGAATATCCGACAAGATTTTTTTGCGACTTAAAAAGACTTATGCTTCTAATGTAGTGAGCGCAGTTGAGAGAATCGCGATGCTGTGGATCCATTCGTCAAGCATACTTTGATCCCACAACAAACGAATTGGTGTATGCTCTTTACCAAGTCACCTCTTGCCTGTTTTGAAGCTTTCGGGTAGACGAGTAGATCATGCTGACTGAAACCTTAAAGCGATAAGCTGATTGACTTCGGAGTATAACAACCTGGAGAAAAGATTGTGCCGAAGTTACACATTTTCCTTCCACCGCCCCCGATCACCGTGATGATTTTCTATTAAAACCATCACGTGACGCTATACCCACCGTTGCAGCAAATCCTTTTACCCCGGCACCCCGCACCGCTTATTTAGACTGTCATTTACTTCCAAATACCTTTACCAGCGGAATAGGAAAAAACATCTACCATGCAAGAGAAATTACACATTTACAAGTATTTTTAACTTTTGGTGTTAAAATTCACATTTTCTTCTTTCAGAATTATTCCATAAGCAGAAGTACAATTATTTGTATGGGAAATCAGACTCGACCTCGCTACTATTGGAAGAAGATTCTATTACAAATAGATTACCGGGAATAGAGATCTCAAGAAGGTACGCTGCGGGGAATACCAGCAGAAGCCTCATCAAGTTTATTGTCGTGAGGTGGCTGCTCCTTTAAGCCTCACCACAGACCACCGTTTATTGTCGTGGAGGAAAGTCTACAAACCAAATTTTAGGGACTTTAGGGCCGCCGCCCCAGTGAAACCCAATATACCAGAACAGGCATTTCTGCTGGCGATGTTGCTCAATGGTCCTCTGGGCTTGCCAAGAGAAACTGTTCAGTGGGAATACGCGTTTGGTCTCTAGCTTCTACTAGATGATGGCCGAGAAACCTCAGACCTAACTGTCCCACATTTTACCCATCACCAGCATTAACACCTTAGCTTCCACTGAAAACCATCACAAAACGACACAACCTAGTCATCATCACATTTAAATATGCTTCGAAATCGAAAAAATTATCTGCTTAAAATGACATTTCAAATTCCACACTGCGAAATTCAAGAGTATAAGACCCCCAGGACTGAAATTGAAATATGAAAATCCCATTCATCTGCATTCCAAACGGTACACTTTGAAGTATGCATTCTTAAACGTTTACCTAACTGCTTTTCATTGTTGGGTGCGGCGCCATTCTTCTCCCATTATGATGAGGACGACTATACAGCGCAGCGCCCGTCCGTCAATCGTCGTCATGCCGATTCCAAACTCAATTCAATTAAAAAAACATTTTAATATTATTTATTTCTCCTCGCTTTGCCTCGCTCTTGAACCATGAACATCGAAAAAAAAAACTCCCACTCTTGGCATTTATGAACGCACTTCAATCATTCATGCTCGTAGGTACTGTTCGTTTGTATCTTTAAGCTTATAACACACAGCAAAGTATCAACACACAATTCAAAGTGATTTCCAACAATGGATACCTTTGTATTCGATGACAACAACAATCACTAAAAAAAAAAAACTACTGAAGACCGTCCGACGACACGGCACGATCACCGGCACATGGGATTGCCAATTACAAAAACCGAGCGGTGTTTTCCGCGCCCATCATTTATTCCGGAATCCCCCTCCATCACATCGGCAACGGCGCGGCATCGGAATCGGCTGTTCTACATTATTTCTTTAATTTGAATACAGATGACACTACCTGAATGGAAATATGTACATTTTGTAAATGGAACGCACACATTTTCGCATCGGGTGCGTTCAGCATACAAATTGAATTTATGTTTAATGCTTGTATTGTAAAGCGAAGGGCAAAAAGAAAGTAAACCTTTGTATCCGTGTTGGCCCGTTTGTGAAGTGAAAGAGGTGAAAATCTAGGAGACAAGCGTGTTTTTGTTTCCAAATCCAAACAAATCGGTGTGATATGTCACCCCGGTGCGCAGCCAGCGGGTAACGTAACGTATAATAATGTGTCATTGTGAATGCGTTAGAGTGCGTTCCCAGAGCATACAAAAAAAAAACATTCAGGCAATTAAATTACTAACTTCTTCAGTTTTCAGTATAATTACCGGTCTTTTTTGACATTGCGTGAGTGGCTGTTGCTCATTTGAATCTTTAACTGACAATGAATAAATTATTCTTAAAGATGATATTCCTCGGAGGGGATTTTAACTTTAGCCTTAGCTCATTGGATGATGGCTCATAATTACCAACCTCTATGGCTACTTGAGAATTATCGAATTAGCCGTCATAGACGACTCACAGAAGCCATGATGCATTGTTAAATAAAAATGTCTGTTTTGTCTGGGAAAGTTAATTCTTATAATTTCCATCTCTCAGGCTCGGGAATGATTTGTGTTGTATTGCGTTGAACGTTGTTGCTTTATCATGGGAAGCAATGTGTGTGATTAGCTAGAAACATGAGTGCGTTCAATGGCCTTTAAAGTGCCGAAATAAATTGTTTATAATTATATACTTAGTTTTCTTTTATTTATAATAAATTGTTGTTTGCTTTTTTTTTTGTGTGATTTTATTAAACTGCAAATTGTACAGAAACGTGCGTGAAGAAAGTGGATTTGAAAGTTTTTTTTATAAATAATTGGAAAATAACTTTATTTGTGTCTTCTTCTTTCTTCTACTATTTATTTTACTTTGCTTATTTTTTTTAGGCAATTTATGATTTATATACTAAACAAATTGTTGTCAAAAATACTTCCGAATTAAATTAAGAAGCCAACCATAATAAAGGGAAGCAAACGGAATGTAGTGTCAAACCCGAACGAAACTATTACTTTCGTTCTGTCAAATGAAGACATTTCCTTTAATGAAATGAAGTGTTTGAAAGTTTCTGTCAAAACCCACATCTGACGTATGGTTTAAGCATTTGTAGACAGCTGTAAAATTTTTGTCAAAACTGACATGGGAATGCATGAAGGTTTATTTTTCTTAACAAAAGTCAACTGATCTGTAAAGTATTTTGTTGCATTTCTTTTTCGTTCACTTAAATGTGTGCCGGAGTGTTGTCGGAGTTTTTATGCCAGGAATATTTTCAGACTCTTTTCGAACAACATAAGATGCGGATAAGTTCAGCTGTAGCTTTAAAAATGCTTATCAAGCATAACCTAAGTAAATGTTCAAACCTTTTTAGTTTTTTTATGCACTTTAAACCTCTTTTATGATTGGCCTTTATCAACTTGTTTCCGTAGTGTAGTGGTTATCACGTGTGCTTCACACGCACAAGGTCCCCGGTTCGAACCCGGGCGGAAACAAAAGGCAAATATTTTTTTTTTGTATTTAAATTTTTTTAATTTTTCATAACTTCAAGATTTCATTAAGCAACGGAACTTACACCTCAAATTTTAATTTTTATTGAAAATGTCTTGACTTCTGTCTTGACCTGCTACTGTTTCGATCATCCAAAAAAGTTTTGGACAATGCTTGTCAAAATAAATTGTAATTTTTTCCAAGGCTCTCGACATAAGGGAGTATCGTGAGATACAACCCTGCCAAACGTATAGTGCAGTAACATAGACTTTTAGAGGGAAACGTGAACGAATGATGTAGTATACTGGCCGGGATCTATAGCAGGAAATAACATCAAGCCAAGAAGATAAAACCATGGATTTAATGGCTATGCAGAAAAAGTGGCGCTCCATTGGCAACACACTGAGGAAAACCAATGATACAATAGCCAAGCAGTCCTTTCAATGGAATCCTCAAGGTGAAAGGCGTGTTGGAAGACCAAAGAAAACTTGGAGGTCAACTGTTTTGAAGATATTCGAGGTATCGTGCACGTACTGCGAACAGAGAACGATGGAATGATCTGGTCATCTGGTGTCCACCTTATGAGAGCGAGAGAGAGAGAGAGAGAGAGAGAGAGAGAGAAAGAGAGGGAAAGAGATAGAGAGAGAACGAGAGAGAGAGAGCGGGAGAGAGATTATCAATCTTCTTAAAAAAAAAATGTCAGCTTTACAAAAGCACTGATGTGAATCTAAGCCCAGTCAAAACGTTTCCGCATTTTAGTTTGTAAAATCACATACACAGACCAATGCAGACCGCCAACTCGTACTCCTCTTGCCTGAAACACCCTCACAATATTCTGTCGTGTCTGTGATTACGTGCATTTTGTGATGGCAACCATCCCTGCGTGTGCCATTTATTTTTGTGGTATGGTGTGTTTACTGTTCCCATTTAAAAAGCACGGGAGAGCGTTACACTCTCAGAATAATTGGCACATCAGCTGATACATAGTGAGTTGGCGGTCTGTATCTGATGGTCGTTGATTCCAGCTCTAATGACTGCATTCTCATAGTTTCAAATTACAAATCAGCTGACACTTTTGACATTTGTCACGCACTTGCGACTTCTTTGAAGCCGATGCAAGAAATATTTTTCATTTTTCTAAACTGAGTCGAACAACTTTATGGATCACAAAAAGATAGGTTGTGGAACAATTTTTTTTTCTGTACTCTGCAGGGATTGAAGGGACCAACAATTTAGCAGAGAAGCATTTTTCATGACAAGATTTACTACTGGAGAATTTTTCACTTCCTCGGAAGAGGCAGTTTTCCGAAAAAAAAACAACATAGTTGAAGTCAGGGATCGAACCCAGAACCACCGGCGTGATAGTTCGATAACCTCTACTCCACTGTTATATAAACAGCTTTATAATCCAAGCCAAAAAGTGTCTAATTTTCTTTCGTACTCTGTGAAAGTTAATGCAGTTTCGATGCAACGGAAAAACTGCACCATTCTCACAACTTTCTAAAAAAAAAATTTATTTCGTAATTTCATAAATTCAAACGCAGCAGTAGATTTATTGGAATGTCATTGAATTTCATGATATCATCACGTCCAACCTTCATCAGTTGCATGATACATTCCTTTTTTATCTTATCACACACTTCGATTACAATCACAAGTGTTTACGGCTAAAATCCTTCAATGCAATCGATCGATAAAAATATGTATAACTCGTCAATTGCAATGCAATATTCAATATCATTCACCTGTCATTGTTACAAAAAACCATATAATTCCTCCATAAAAAAATATACAACACTTGGAATTTTCACTGCCTTATCTCGTCGTCAACGACTGACTGTGGAATTTTTTCATAAAAAAATAAAAAAATATTTTTATAAATAAAATAGAGTTCACCATAAAAGGCTAACACTTACGTAAGAAACTATTTTTGCAATTTTATAAATTTCTGCCATTTCTGATAATTCCGCTTATCAGTTTTCCCAGCTACAGCTGGGCTGTTACAACTTACAAGTCTTGCTAGTTCCTGAGGTTTTGTGTGTGATTTCAAAGAAAGTCAATGTTAAAAACATGTTTCTCACATTTTTTTTCAAATGGAACGGCGCGGCGATAAACAGCTTCATGAAATATACTTTTAATAGCTGTAATGAGGCATTTAATTGAAAATAACTCAACGGCGAACGGTCGGTCGGTGGGTTTACATATAAGCGGCGCATACCTCAAGGCATCACATACAAAACTATGACGCCATAAAAAAAACAACAGCAAGCAACAGTTCGTTGTTCGAATCGAAATTTAAGTCATACATTTCATTCGAGTTCGCAAATATTTGAGAGCTTCATTTAAGATACATTTGTATCTTTGTGTATAAATTCACTTCGATTCGACTCGTTTGAGTAGTCGAGTTAAGGTGTGTCATTATTCACGGCTAGCCACTATGTATGTTTGTACCCGGGGGAAAGGGGAAGGGGAACAGCTCTAAACAAAAATTTATTTCCATTGGAATGCAACTTAAAGTTGTTGTTTTTTTTTTATATTTTTTCCCAAAGACTGTATTTTTTTTTTTATTGCCGGGATACCAAGTTAGGAGGTAGTAGGTACCTACTAGAAACCTAGAATTATTTCAATTGAAAGTCGAAGTGTCATGTTATTGGGACCAGTGTTCATTTGCGGTCAGGCGCATGCATTAATGCACAAAGCCTGCATCACTATAAGGTATGCCCAGCTATGCATAATAAATAAAATGTATCTCTATCTATACTTCTTCATAGATTGGTCTTTATTTTTTTGTGTGGCAATATTCGCATTCAATAGTCAAGTCCATTGGTGGTGTTTCTTTGGGACTGTCTTAGGTTTTTTTTTTCGAATTCATTTTGTATCTTAAATAATGTGCTAATAAACAAGACGAAAAACAAAGAATGCCAATGCAAAAAAAAAAGGTAAAATTATAATACATAATAATGTCTCTTTATATGTCTCGCAGTGGTGTCACGTTGCATTTAATTTAGAACCAGTTCAGTGTTAATTTATAAAGTTTATTTGCTCATGTTGTTATATAGAAAAATAGATATTAATAGATTGTGGACAAGTAGGAACAAAAAGTGGCTTTAATTTATTCAAATTAGTTGTAAAACTGTTGTAAATTAACATAAATTGGTTGATTTGGTTTAATGCAACTTCAAAGTGGCGCCCGACTCAGAACTCTGATTGAGAAATAGTATTTGTATAGTTGTTTTAATGAAGTCGGTAAGTTTAAAGGGAAATTCGTTTTGGTATAGATTGGGTCAAGACTGGAAACCATTTTGAGTGGAACAAGACAAGACATAATAGTTCTTACTACGGCGCGCCGCCGCCGGCCGTGGATGGAAATGTTGTTTCTTCTATTTGCTTAATTCGATTATAAGTCTTTAAGCGAAAGCTAAAAATATACAAAATGTAACGCTGAAACTACGTAGCAGCATTAATTAAAATTGCAAACTCAAAGATTGATTTTCACAAAGCCATTCGAGGTTTTTCCGACACATTTCTGATATTTTAGAATGGAGCAACCGGGAAAAAAAGTGAAAATATTGGACATTTGTGTAGTGCGGATTAGAAACGGATATTGATTTTGTATTATCGTTTAATATTGAATCTGGCCATGTTCACCATTAAGCATAACTAAAAAGCAAATTGATGGACATTGATGAAAAATGCTAGAGGCTATTTCACAAGCGAAGAGTCTTAAAAACAAATGAAGTAAAAGAAAAGTGTCTAGTTTCAACAAAAGATATGTGCCAATGAGGTTTAAATTTTATTTTGAACCCGATAGAGCCGATGCAGAACCCACTGCCTAGATTGTAGAATTGGAAACAAGTTATCCAGGCGAGTTCAACAACCCTTCGCTAGATGATCAAGTCAAGATTCTTCTCCTTCCGACGAGGTTGGAACATGCCAGAATAGACTAATAATCTACTACTTTCTCCTTCCACGTCCCGAAAATGCCCAGCTTATCGCTTTCTCAGGAAAAAAAAACTCTTTTAAATAGAAAAAATGTTTTAGAACACTTTTGTCACATCGCCAAGTTTTTACATAAGGTAAAGTCGGGGAATATGGCACCCATTTTTCTTTTTCCATAGAACTTCCAAATTAAAAAAAAATTTATTTCAAACCAAAATAACTTTATTATAAAAATAGTTGATAAGCAAATAAAAGGAACTTCTATGAAATTCACAGTGAGTTGAACAATTTTTTTTCAAAAATAAAAAATCTTAAAAAAAAGACGACTTTTTCTTGTTTTTTTTTCACATCTTTCGTGTTTTTTTTTTTTTTTTTTTTTGTAAGGCCATAATCCTCACACAAATATTTTCCCCGAAATCATCGGCACCATCTCAGTCATCTTGCAACGATATTTGCTCATCGTCCTCTGACGTGGTGCCATATCACCCGACTTTACCCTATCCCTAACATTTATTTATAAATTTTTTAGTGTGAAAGTTTAATCTTCCGTTGTTGAATTTGTATACCCTTTCAGCTCTATAAAACGAAGGGAAGGGAAGTCGTTGTTATTTTTAAGAACTTTAGCAAATCCTTTGAAACGCTGGCGTAGACATAACTTGATAAAATTAAGCAACCTTCAGCTCTGAACCTATTTCTTTTAATTAGATTTATTCTTATCTGGAAATTCGCTGTAACAGTGGTTTTTTTTCAAATCAACCTTCCCCATTTTTGTCTAGATAACTCCGGTGGGGTCCCTCAAGGCAGCCACTTAGGACCTCTTTTTTTTATTTCTTCTTTGTATGATATTGAAATTGTCATCAGAAAATTCCATATTCAGTCTATGCTGATGGTACCAAAGAAATTTCTTCGACACACAACTCTTTTTGATGTGAAACATCTATTGGCGCACCTAGGCAGTAAAGTCGATCGTAATCGTCACGAAAAATGACATGACGTTCTATAAAATTTTTCAAAGTGGGACTGACTTTTAATGTTAACTTGAATGTTTCACATCTGCCGGGCGTATAGTGATGGCAAATTTTTTTTATTCAATTTTTACAGTTTCCCAGGCGAAGGCCTTAATAAAAACAGATGTTTGCAGCCAAATACGGTCAAATTCCAAAATCTAGAACTGTTCGGCACCTATACACTGACGGATCTCTACATGACCGTTGTATGCACATTCTATGAAGATGAAGCTCAGCACGGACGACTTGTGCAGATGTTGCGGCGAAATAGATGTGCATAAAGACACCCCGCATTTTCTCTGTCATGGCCAGCACTATGCCGCTCAAGAAAAGAAATCACTTCTTCCAGGACTTAGAAGAACCATCTGAACAAACTGGTGCAAACCTGCTCAGATTGTCAATGCCTCAAAATAGTTTGAGAATGTATGTATATAGACCAAGAGCCGGCAGCAAATTTTGGGAGTGGAGTGATAACCGAAATGTATACACATGTGTGTGTAGATATACGCAACAACATAAACAATATAAACAATAGGGGATGGTGCCCTGATCCCTAAATTTGCTGCCGGCTCTTAGACAAATAGGTTTTTTATAGGTCCTATGCTTATTGGGCCCAAAACCCCCAGGGTATCACAATGGATTTACATTGATCTAAGTGTGATGGACACAACATCATTCATCAGCCCACTTAGGTACCTAACCTATGCACCCTCTACCATATAGTTCGTCTAGTAAGGATTGTCTCCATTTTATTCGAATCTCTAGAACTGAAAGCATTCAACGTCATTTCCTAAGATTACAGCCTTAAACAAATTAAGCTGGAAACGCTGCAAGAACAAACAGAAATAACCAAAATTTTCTTCATTCATCGACTCACGTCAGGTTCTGTCCCGTGGACTCTGAAACTCTATTTTTTCAGCATTAACCCCTTAAGCAGCAACCTAAGAAATCCACACCTTATCTTTGGTTTCGACGAAACTATTACACGTCTGCTTCGGATGGTTGGTTAATTTCAACGAAAACTGTTTCGGCTTTTCCCTTCTGAACCATTAACCCATTTAAGTTTTTTTTTTTAATCACCCTAACCTTAGCTTCATAGATTGAAGTTAGAAATGAAGCTGAAATTCCAGCAACTTTTGGTATATTTTCAAACAACATTTTTAATAGTTCAATATGACACAAGAAGAAAATCTAAAAAAAATTGTATGTACACGCTTATTTAAAAAAAAGTATATTTTTCTGAAAAAAACTCCAATTTTAATTTTAAAAAAAAACCGCAGCTGAATCAAAATAAGTACCTACCCAGGCCCTCATTTCAACTCCAAAGTTGGCTATAAAAAAATCATTTACAAAATGTATCTATCCATCAGCTTCTCCTCATTCGTTCTTTGCAAAAATCCATTCATTCATTGTTTCGTGAGTTTCGTGGACCGAAACAAATTTTCAATTGAAGAAAAAAAAAAACCAACAACAATACACAAAAACGAAGAACAAAAATGAACCTTTCCTTTTTAACCATTTTTCACTGATTTACAGTTATGTATGTCTGTATGTCTGTTTGAGATATGTGAATGTGTGTCTTGCTCTATTTGATATTCAAGAAAACATACATCCATCCTCCAGCAGATTTCAAATCTCTTCAAAAGAATCCACACATCCAAGCACACACACAAAACAGAGTATCTTGAAAGTACCTCTACCTTATACGTTTAACCTAACCTATACCCATCGGTTACTTGAGAATAATTGTAAAGTTATTCGACTTTAAAGGCAGAAGATAGAATATTTTGTAGGTAGGTAGGGTAGAGGTACACACACGGCGTATAGAGTATAGGTAAGATGTAAGATATATAAGTACGGCAGTGGCCTCAAATTACACCGGAAGCAAAGGCTGATTGCATAAGTCCATCGAAAAGGAAACGAATTTCTTGAAAGGAGAATAATACGAAACTTCCATGGCAACTATTGAGTCTTGGCTGGAATCTAGTGTGGCGCATGGTTGGAGCAGCAGCAAAGCTGGCGGAAGCGGTTTCAAGAACTTTGAGGTTGTTAGATTTGATAAAATTCTAAACTTGAACATAAGTTTCAGAAAATTATATTTTTTTTTTTTTACATAACACCGACACCGACAACCGACAGGCAGGCTACATAATCATTGTTGTATTTCGTACTGCGGTTTTTCTTTTTTGTGGATAAGAATGAGAATAAAATTTGAGTTTTAAATTTCATGAACATGTGTAACTAATACGTCCGCCACGGCTATGGACACGTAAAGATACAAAAAAAAAATGTCCGTGGTGACGAATTTAAAAGGTTTTTTTTTATACTTTCAAGTGAATACTTAAATCGGGAAACAATAATGTTTTGTTGGTTTGTTCTATGGTCAAGCTCGCTCTGGGGTGTGTTTTGATGTCATTGTAAAATTTGAACAAAAGAGGCTCCTGGAGCAATATTGGATTTCGCAGTAGGCTGTTAGTTGACCCTTTATTGTCTTTAATTCAAAGCTATGTATGTGAAGTCACATCTGCAGAAACAAGCTGGTTGATGGCGCACAATAACTTCGCTATTGACTTGAATGAAAAAGTTTCTCACGAGGTTAGGTTTTTTTGAACTTATATTGAAAAAGTAAAAGATTACTATAGTTTAAGAAAATTTGAAAAATATTGCCAAGGGATAACAACAGCCAGTTAAAGCGTTCTTCATTCATGTAGTGCGGCAAAAGTACGAATAACGCCGTCGTATTTAGATTACAAGAGCATTTGAGCCATCTGGTTCCTCAAGGTAGGTCAGAGATAAGACGGGGAAGTAACATGAAAAGCTTAAAAAACTTTCAGAGATTTTGAATAGAGTTAGGAACAAAACGATACCTTTGGAATTTCTGAATGCCAATATCTCTAAGAACCCTTGCAACAGATTTAGCAGCGAGCTATGTTACCAACTGGTTTTCATAAGAACAAGACGTCTCAACACTCAAAATTTCAAGGCTAAACTTAATAACGTTCGGAAAAAAATGCCAAGTGTCTCAGATAGACTTAGCCGATTCATTGGATTCAACAGCCGTAGTTTGGATTTTGGACTGACTCCACTGCAGAATTTAGGACCGTAGAATGGCTTAGAAGACATTGATTAAAAGGACGGAAATATACATACAATATGAAGGTCGACTAAAGCTGACTAAAGAGTTCAAGCAAAGTAATTCACCTTGAAACCAGTATGTCTTCTGGTACGATGTAGTTTCTTAGTTTTGGAGGATCTGGTACAGGTGGAATTTTGGCAACCAAACTCATATCGAATGCTTCAAGATTTTCCATGCTGTTGAGGTGACTCCTTGAGTTTGAGATTAAGGGGAGATGATAATGGTTCAGTCTTCCATCAATTCTGATGAAGATGTAAATGTTAGGAGTAGTCCCAGAATGACATTGTGATACTTTTTTACTTGCAATTATACATAATGTAGGTACTTATAAAGCAAGTTATACATTCGTCGAAAAAAAAAGTTTTGAGATAATAATCACACATGACATTACGATGATAGCGAAGTCGAAAAAACATATGGTCTAAAAATTCTGTCCGTCTCTATGTCTGTCTGTCTGTATGTATGTATAGACACCTACAGCCCAAACGGGTATACAGAGTTTTTTAGGTATTGTACAGAGGGGAAATTGAAAAAAAATTTAGCTCAAAAAATAACGGTACCTGCCATATAACCGTTCCGTTAATGCTAATTTTTCTTCAAAACGGCTCTAACGATTTCCATTTAAAAAAAAACCGTGTGTTGCTTTTTAGGTACAACCAATCATATGGCTGAAATAAAAATTTAAAAAAATGGCTAAGAAAGTACTATGGAAAGTACCGTTCCATAGGACCGTTTTTTTTTTGCTTTCGACTATCTCGAAAACGACTCAACCGATTCTTTCGAAATTTCACACAGGTATAGTTGTAGCTAGCCCAATTTGTACTGCATACCAATATTTTCGAAAAATATTTTTTTGCATTTTTAAAAGCTTTTTTAAGAAAAAAAATTAAAAAATTAATATTTTGAAAACTGCTTATTAAATTTTTTTTTAAAAATTATAAATAAATGTATTTGCTAAATACCTATGAAATGGCGTTTCTGATTTTTTTTTTTAAATTTTTTTCAAAAAGTTTTTCAAAAAAAACTTTTTTTCTCAAAAACCGCTTCACAGATTTTTATAAATTTATTCTCATAAATTCAAATTTATACAAGAAATAAAATGGCGTATTTTTTTTCAGCTCAAATTAGTTTAAGCATTTATTTAAGAATTTTGAAAAATGTATTTTTATCAAAATCTCAAGCTCCTACACCACTGTCACACATTAGAGCAAGTTCGTGCGACCCGGTCATGCATTTTATTTTTTTGCTTTCGACTATCTCGAAAACGACTCAACCGATTCTTTTAAAATTTTACACATAAATAAGTGTGGGCAGCTTAATTTAAGCTGCATACCAATATTTTGAAAACAAATATTTTTTTGTATTTTTAAAGCATTTTTAAAATATTTTTTTAGAATTAATATTTTGAAAAATGTTCATTAAAATTTTTTCAAAAATCAATAATAAATGTGTTTGCTGAATACCTATGAACTGGTGTTTTCGATTTTTTTTTTTTTGAAAAATGTTTTCAAAAAGTTTTTACAAAAAACTTTTTTTTCTCAAAAACCGCTCTACAGATTTTTAAAAATTTATTCTCATAAATTTAAATTCATCTAAGAAATGAAATGGCTTTTTGTCAACTCAAATTAGTTAATTTTTATTTATTTAAGAATTTTGAAAAATTTATTTTTATCAGAATCTCAAGCTTCAAGACCACTGTCATAAATTAGAGCAAGTTCTTGCGACCCAGTTGTGCATTTTTTTTTTTCTACACTAAACTCATAGGTCCGTATTGTTCACGAAAAAAACCACTTCCAGGCGCAGGGAATCTAGTGATGCAAAAGCAAGAGGTAAATCAGGGAATCAATGTTTCCAAAATGTCGCTAAAAAAGTGCAGTTTCTGACGAGCGTACACAAGTTTCAACATCCTTTTGAATAACGCAACCAAAAATGCCTGGACCTAGATTTGACCAGAGCTGGATTCGAAAGGCTCTAGGCATTTGATTTCTCTAAGCCGACTGCAAATAAGCTTCATTAGGTGTCATAACGACTACGATTTTTTTCTGCGGAATGGAGGTCCAATTTTCGTGACTTTTGCCACCATTTGTGGCCGTATATCGGTTAAGGCGGCGAATGCTTTCTCCAAGTGGTCGATCGTTTAGGACTTATGGGAGTAGACTAGCGACTTCACATATCCCCAGCGGAGTTGAATCGCACGATCTTGGAGGCCAATTCACAAAACCAAAACGCGAAATTATGCGCTCAAAGAATGTTTCCCTCAATAAATCAAATGAAAATTGGGACCAACAGCAATCTGATTTCGAACCCATTTTGCACAACACAATTTGCATGCATTGTTCAGACGTCAGTCTATATTCGTGTTGAAATGCCAAAACCAAACTAAAAACAAATCACTTGACAGCTGACAAAATGGCCGCCAGCTAAAATAGTGTTCTCAACTTAAAGTTCTATACCTCTAAAAAACACCCGCTACATGCCCTGCTTTTGCTAGACGGAAACTCTCCTTTTTCAGTGACATTTATGAACTGATTGGCCGAGTTTGAACGTTTTAAGAGGATAACACCCCAAGCTTTGTGGTATAACGACGGTTCTCTTTTTTTGGGAAAAGAATGTCAATTTATTTTTTTTAAACTGACAGTCATGTTACCCTTACCAAACCTAGCGCCAAATGATGAAAATATATGTATCTGCGCCATTGTTTATTTTTATCAATTCAGAGTTAAATTCAAAAGAAAGTAAAAATATATAAACCTTAACTGGCGCCCCAATCAAAACCAAGCCCAATCATCAAATTAAATAAAACTATCATTGTGAACGTGGTTTAAAAAAAAAAAAAAAATATCATCCTTTGGGGCTTAAGCAAACAAAAGCTTATATTTTAATTTAAACTGTTGCTAACTAAATTGATCTATGATAAAATAAAAACTTTATTTAAATTCAACAAATGTAATACCGTGCTGATGAAAACCATAAAAAAAAAAAAAAGCAACAATAACCCCACCATATTTCATAAGCTTTGAATCAATTTGAATAATTTCACAATAACAAAAATAAATAAACGAAAAAACAAACTGTTTCAAAAATATTTATATTTCGCTGAAATAATGTGCTAATAAAAGTCATGCCTTCAATAAACCCCACTACCCCATCACTAATTCCGAATTCAATTCGCCGCCACATTTAAACTTAAATACTTTAAGCTTAATCTTTGATAAACTTCTCTAGCCTCAATTTTTTTAAACGAGCAAAAAAAAAAAAACGGACAGTGTGCGGTTGTCGTTGTCGCACGTTCAAATTCAAATTTAAATCAAAAAAAAAAAATAATAAAAAAAAAGATGTATCTGTATCTATAAGATACAATATAACTTACATGGCTTAGACTCTCTTCTAACAAGCCTCGATGCTGCTGTTGAAGTTTTAAAAAAAATTCTGACTAACAAATTGTTTCCCTTAATGGTTGTTGGAGGCTGATTTGTTTAAAAAACGTTTGTTTTTTTTTTTCTGCACGTGGCTTAAGTTAAATAAAACATGGACAAAAAAATATATTATTTATTTTTATTATGTGTATTCTTACGCACATATAGATACTACCTCAACTTTACTCTATGATGATCCCATTTAGCGAGGTATAGAGGGTGACACCGACACGCCACACAACGCACGACGGACGCACAGAAGCCGGTTCCAGCTTAAGTTTAGGTGAGGTAATTTTTAAGTTGACGGTTTTTTTATGGTCGATGTTTTTTTTTTTATGAACCCAACGTCGGTGTTCGGTAGTGAGATCCATTTGGAGCTCTCCGCGACGAAAGTGAGTACAATGACCGCCATGTGGATTGTAGTAAATTAAAAAGAAAAACTTTCGCTGATTTACTTTACGTCTTTGACATGTGAGACATCAGTTGGGGCACTCAACAACACAACAACAATATGCGAGCCAGAGTAGCCATAACAATTTGTTGCTGTGCACTTTTGTGACGGCAATTTGCTGAAACTCTTACGGACGCGGACGAGACGACAAAAATGAATGACAACGAACTGAACTGACATAACTTTGGGACATGATTTTTTTTTATAGGTACAAAGATAGAAAATAAAAAAAGCGGATGGCAATTTTATTTTTGTTTCCAAAATGTTAAGAGGAAGTGGTGAGGCGATAAATCTGTTATATTTTACGCAATCCCAAAAATGGCGCTGTCATTAAGATTAATCAAAGACAGTTGGTGTTGTTTTTTTTTTTTTTACGACTTTTGCATTCATTTGTGTCCGACTCAAGTTGCTGTCGTCGAGTATTTATTCGATAACTTTCTTTTTCTATTTCATGGACATTAAAGAGTCGAGGGCTTTCTACATTAAAAAAATGTAAATTTAAGAGTCTCAAATTTCCGTCATTCAATGTAATTTTATTTAGAACCAAAACTAGCAAAACCAAAAAAACGTCAAGGTCATTTTTAATTTTACTTTTTTATTTAAATTTTATCTGGCCTGAGGCTTGAGGGTTTTTTTTTTAAATAAATATTATTACTTTTTAAAGCAATTAATTTCTACAAAAAAAAATACGACAAGCTTAGTTTTCGTGATCTACTAATTATACAAAATTTGAAATCGATATGATAATGTGTTCTATTTTTTTTTTTTTTTTTTTTTTCAAATTGTTTTAAAGGGAGTGTTATTTTGAAGCTATTTATGGTTATTGATGAATTTATAAAAAAAAACATACTTAAAACTTGTTTTAATTTTTTAAGTCATAAGACAACAATGTTAACTTTATTAGTGTCCCACACCCATAAAATATTTGGACTTTGGTGCGGTCTATTAGTTTTGTAATTTGCGATGGAATAATACATTTTATTTCTTTTGTTGGTGTGGTAAATAATATTTGTTGTTTAAAAATGAATCACTGTTTTTTAATAAGCTGTTTTCGTAGTTTTAAATATTGTTTCTTCTATGATGCCTGCCTGTCTGTATAAGACGGACTTAAGCGGTCGTTAAAAATTCGTATAACAGTATTGCTTCATAAGTAGAGAGATGTGGCAACACCATTGTGAATGTGTCAAATTTGACATTGTCATTCTAAAGTTTGACAGATTTAATGTTGATCGAACGCAAAAGGTTTTGTTATAAGAGTGCTTTTATTGTTCTAAGTAGTTATTGGAAACATTGATATTGGTCAAGAAATGGTATTGGACCCTGACCACTATTTCAGCCAAATATTGTCTATGATTGCCAACGTGGATTCGGCCTACAACAGTGTACCGATAAAAACACTTTGACTTTTCACAACAAAGTACCAACTCGAGCCACCATGTTCCGCTGGTTACCCGAATTCAATCGAACAAATTTGGTGAAAGTTTTTAAGATCGGTTGATGTGTGTGCATGGTTGAAGTTTCACATTTCGAGTAGGGTAGGTACCCTATAATTTGTAAATCGCTTGTATCGATTAGTGGTAAAAATATGGCTTAAAAAGTGCTTCAAAACACTTCTATAAAATCATTTTTCAAGACGACGCAAATCCAAAAAAATTGTTCATTGCGAAGCAGTTTGAAACAAATGGTCGTTTGTTTTTTTTGGATATGTCCCCTAATGCCATTAGAGCAGCGTGTCAATTCAGAATGGAACAAGACCATTTGTTTGCCAGAAGTGTGAAGTGAAATTCCGTCCGTCTGTCTGTCTGCCTGCATTTCTACAGCCTAAACGATGGGCCGATTTGCTTCAAACTTATTATTTAGTAATTATTTGGAATTCCCTAGGGAGGTCTTTTTTCATTTTTGCTTTAGGTCGAAAAATAACGGCACAGTCATAAACAAAAAGTTAAATTATCTCGAAAACGGCTGTAACGATTTTGATAAAATTATTATACTATTTTTTTAGGACAGTCAATCTTTTAGTAAAAATAGATTTTTCGAAATTTGTCTTATAACGGTACCGTTTTTTTTACCTACCTCTCACAAAACCGGTCTTTTTCAAAAAAGGTTTTCTCGGTAGCTATATGTGCTTCCGATTTCAATACAAATTTTAACGCAGGAAGCCATTTATAACAAAATTTATATTGCATTTAAAATTTTCAATTTTCTTATAATGATATACTCAAAAAATTGTGTGGTTTTATGAAACCACGATGCAAGTGAAACTTTTTTCGTTCTAATAAATTTACTATGAAAATCAAATTAACTCACCAAGAACTTTTTGTTTTCCCTGCAAACTCGAAATCTTTACGCTCTAAAGTTAATTTATCGTCCGATATTTTACGCACTATTCTTGATTTTTCACTTGTTGACCAGTTTTACATCATCATAACACATAACGTGCTTGAATGAGTGAGAATATAGATACTATGTACTACACGGTCAGCTTATGCGAGCTATTGGCTGGCGCCGCCATATATTGCGACATGCGACAGGTGAACCAAAAAATTTGAGGCGATGTAAAAAAAAATTTCGCTTTAAAAATTTTAAAACATTTTTTCGGAGTTTAAAAAAAAAATTAAAAAAAACTATTCGAACGATTGTCAATATATTTTCTTTTCGTAGATAGATATTAAGCATTGAAATATTATTTCATAGGCACCTAGTAATAATTTTTTTTTTTTTTTTCAAAATACATAGCCCCTAAACAAATATCTATAATAAGAGCAAGTTCGTGCGACCCAGTCGTGCATTGTATTTTGTTTTAATTTCAAATAAAACTTAGGTCTATAAGGTATCTAACCTAATGCTTATCTAAGCCAAAAAGTCGAAATTGGTTGATCGTTGTCACAAAAAGTTAAGACTACCATGTTCAATTAGTGCGGTCACTCTTCGATGAGTCTCAAGACACCCAGGGCGTTCGTCCCACCTTAATATGCAAAAAACGAGACGTCATCAATGATTTCTATTAACGGAAGTTTACTGAAACTACTAATTTGGTCAAACATTTTGTTTGGGAATATCTATTCGTACGCACCAGTGTCATCAGTTTCGACATCTTTTTGAATAAAGAACATTTGGTATCCTGTACGCCTAGATATTCCTTTAAGGGAGCACCAAATATTAGTGAGCGGTACCTACTGACTACGCAGGAGAAGGAAAAATCCCTTTATCCACCGAAGCGGGGCAAACACCAGTGTGACGGTGGAGAAGCTGAGAAAAATGGTGTGTGCGAACAGACACCGGCTGCATCAAAATTCTTCTTTTCTTGTTCTGTCTGGAAAAGTGATCTCATTTTAAAACTACACATGTCCGCCATATTTCTATTTCTTAAAAAAAAGTCATTTTATTTACACAATTGATAAAAATGATTTATTCTGTCTACAACAAAATGTTGGATACTGCATTTTTTAGTAGTTTTATTTTACCACACCCACTTTTAAGGGGCGTTTTAGACTATTTTGCTCTTATTGAGATCAATTTCAAAGAAAACAAAAAGCATTCTTACGAAAAAAAAATACTTGAAGATGAAAATACTCGTGCCAAATGCTAGCCACGCCATTTTTTGGCCTGGTACAAACACTAACACCAAGAGCACCAAAATTCTGGTTATGCATTGAACTTTCTCATTGTCCATATCTATAGGTTCCTGTCTGCGGAACAAAGCAAATTGATACCATAAACGCGGAGGAGACATAGAACGCCTTTCAAATCTAAAAAAGCGAAAACGTGATAATACTTCCTGCCCAAGCAGATCCATTCGTACACCTGTAATTTCTACCAAACCCTCATTAGGGTAGGCAGAACTCTTTTTTGCACCACGAGAATTTTCAATCCTATACGTCGCTTGTTCCAAGTTGATCTAGGAAACTTTGGCACAATGATTTGTCAAAATAATTATATGTTTATAAACTTTGAATTGAAAAAAGAATTTGAGTCTATACATTGTTGCAGTACTGCAAAGTTAAACAAAGGCTGAACAAAAATATTATTTAGTTTTGTTTATAACCAAATCAGAAGTGGGATATTTTTTTTAACCGTTAAGTCAACATCCGTTTATCCGTATTTCATGGCCCTAAGTGCAAATTTTATATTTATAACTTGCTGTTCTCACATACATAGGCATGGGAAGGAAGGTTTTGTGGATTTATTCCCTCGGTCATTATGCATGTTTATAGCTTTTGTTTTATAAACAATATATGCCTACGTACAGTTGGAAAGAAAATCCTTTGTATGGCTTCTTTCTCATAAAACAATATCGACCAAAAAGAACGGAGGAGAATAAAAATTTAAAAAGAAAATTTACAAAAGAAAAAAAACAACAAAACACCACATCCATCGCCAATGCAAGAACACTCTCGAGGTTCTCCGATATCGACACACAGGGACAGCCAGCCGACAGTATTGTTGTCGATTGAAGTGGAAGTGGAGCTGCTAGAGCTGGAGGAGCGGAGGTCTCTTGCGAATTTGCCCATCAACGCTAACGACAAGCGACGGCGACGCGTCGATCCAGATACATTACTCGCCATTGCCATCATTCGTCAACCTGATTCCATTCCTTGCGAGTATAGTGATGTCTGATGTGAATAACGGCTACCATACCAACACTAACACAAATTTGTATCTTAATAAAAAAAAACACAACTCAGCTAAATTTAATTAGATTTTAAGTTCATCCAAGTTACGAGGTTGCGAACGAGTTAATATGTTCTTGCACTTTTGGTCGTCAAATTGTCCCCCGGAAGACTCAATAACACACGCACACACATCCACCGCGCGCCTTCTTTTTGCAGATACGTCTAAACATACAATGTATACCAGGGAGGGGTGTGGTTGGTTGAGAAGGGGTTACAAAGCCTCTTAATCTGTTATTATTTAATTAAAGACAAACTGAAAATGGGTTAACAAACTGATTTGCGCATCAAATTGATTTAATCCGATACGACGACAAAACGAGTATATTCCAGCCCAGCTTATGCCTCACACAATCGGATACAGATACAGATACGAGTATCTTTTGTGCGTATTTTATTGATGAAGGGAGGGAGATACTGAGACTTTTTTTTATTAATTTAATTCCATCAAAGAACAAAGTGAATTTGCATTTTTTTGAGTTTTTTTTTTTTATTTTACGGTCGTGGAAGACGAGACTAAACAAAAAATTATGGCGACTTTATTAGATCTGTCCCGGATTGGAGTTTTATTTCCCGGAGCCAGGGGGATGCGTTTCTCGTAAATATATACCAGAACAGTATAAGGATCCCGCTTGATATTTATTCTGAATATTTGTATCATATCGTGCACCAGCTGATGTTGTCATTACCCTTCCAGATTATATTGGCTAATCCTGGTTAATAGTTGGGACTTGGACAAAATATATGCTTCATAACATTGGATCCATAAAAAATGACGGCGCACGAATGTCACATTATGCGAGTTATAAAATTAATTTTCAAAAGCAGAACGTCGTCCTTTTATTTGTTTTGAATGAGATTGAGAGTTTAATTTGTAAGTAGGTATAGGGTGTGTCGTGTGTGGGAGTTTAGGTCAACGATGCGTGATAATCTTGTTAGTTACGTGCAGGAAATATCTTAATGAAATAATTTAAAGTTAATGCGATTAATATGAATTGTTTTTTTTTAAACATTTCCATTATTTTTTTTTTTTGCAGGTGCGGGTTTGAAGTGTTAATTTTTTTGTCTGAACAAAGTTGAATTAAATTTTTCTTAGAAATGTCTCGGACTCGGATAAAAATTAAAGAAATCAAAACAGTTTGACAAGTATGACAGTCACTTGTTTGTAGATGTAAATACTTTTGATATTTCGATCTTGCTTCGGTTTTCCCTCACTAACTTTTTTACTTGCGATTATAGGTACTATGTATAAGGCAAGTTATACATTCGTCGAAAAAAAAAGTTTTGAGATAACAATCAAACATGACATTACGATGATAGCGAAGACAAAAAAGGATGGTCTACAAATTCTGTCCGTCTGTATGTGTCTGTCTGTCTGTATGTATAGAGACCTACAGCCCAAACGGGTGGGCCGAATTGCTTCAAACTTGGAATATAGACTTTTTTAGGTATTGTACAGAGGGAAAATTGAATTTTTTTTTTTAGCTAAAAAAATAACGGTACCTGCCATACAACCGATACGTTAAAGCTTATTTTTCTCAAAAACGGCTCTAACGATTTCTATTTAAAAAAAACTCAGTGTTGCTTTTTAGGTACGACCAATCATATGGCTGAAAAAAAAATTTTAAAATGGCTAAGAACGGTACTTTCCATAGGACCGTTTTTTTTTGCTTTCGACTAACTCGAAAACGATTCAATCGATTCTTTCGAAATTTCACACACATATAGCTGTAGGTAGCTCAATTTGTATTGCATGCCAATATTTGTTTGTATTATTAAAAGCTTTTTTTTTAATTTAAAAAATTAATACTTTGAAAACTGCTTATTAAATTTTTTTCTAAAAATTTTAAATAAATGTATTTGCTGAATACCTATAAACTGGCTTTTTTGAATTTCTTTTTTTAAATTTTTTCAAAAAGTTTTTCAAAAAAAACTTTTTTTCTCAAAAACCGCTCCACAGATTTTTATAAATTTATTCTCATAAATTCAAATTTATCCAAGAAAAAAAATGGCGTCTTTTTTTCAGCACAAATTAGTTTAAGTATTTATTTAAGAATTTTGAAAATTTTATTTTTATCAAAATCTCAAGCCCGTAAACCACTGTCACTCATTAGAGCAAGTTCGTGCGACCTAGTCGTGCATTTTATTTCTTTACGTTCTACAGCAAAAGCATTTTTGACTTTTTTGTAGAGCATAAGATTCCCCACAATTTTTTTTGTATAAACATTTTCGGATGCCAATTTGTTACCGAGATATAGCGCTTTGAAAAACAGATAATTTTTCAAAATTCGCCAAAAAATTAAGAATTCCACCTTATTTTCTCGGATAAACCCGAATAATCATGAAATGTTGTTACATTTATGATTCCTCAATAAAATCACTAACACTCCACGACCCACTCCCGCTTTCCCACCAGGGTTCAGGTCATTTAGTCAGGGGAAATTTAACGCTCTACAAAAAAATAGAATATGGTTTTGCCATAGGACGTAAGAAAAATAAGTTATTGAGGAAAAACCAGAGGTCGAAAAATTTTAGCACACTGACAAAACACATCTTAAAATTGACCTCTTAAAATGTTCATATGTTGTTAGTTCACTTTAAAAATAAATTTTTTGGTCGGTAAAGTAGTAAGAACAAATTTTTGGTGGTTTTTATGGTTGGATTGGATTTTTATTCTATGGGGTGATATTATTTTAAGGATAATTCAGTGGCGCAGGGTCAAAAGTCCACAGGCCAAAAGTCCACAATGGACTTTTGACCCACTTGGGTGGGTCAGAAGTGCACAAATATATTATGGACTTTTGGCCCACTATAGTGAGCCAAAAGTACACAAGAAATCCCTGTGGACTTTTGGCACATCGATTATGGACTTTTGACCCACTCAGGTGAGCCAATAGTCCATAATGGTGTACAGCTCTCAATCTTTTACTTTTTGTGACTAAAATGAGTCACAGTTCTGTATTGTAGTCTACAAAGGGTTATCATAATGCCTTGACCAAACTCAAAAAATTAAATTATAATCTTAGGATATTGAAAAACGATCATTGAAGCATTCTAACGTCTAAGCTTCTTTAGCGTACGCAATTTGTTTTTTTTTTTTTTTTGTAAAATTCATTCACTATCCATAATAATTTCATCTCCTAGTTTATTTAAAAAATAAAACTAAGGTGATTCATAAAAATATCGGTACACCCTGTAACCAGCTGTGAAGAGCAATGGTGTTAATATTCTCATTTAAAGATTATATCGGCAAATGCTTTGAAACAATCAATGCAAACGAGTTGTCCAAGTTGTCTGTCATTTACAGAAGTAAAAAGCTTTAATTTAAGTCACTGCGATTATTTAATTGATTATTGAAGTAAATATCAATATAATCGAATAAAAAATCGCGCGATTATTTAATTGATTATTGAAGTAAATATCAATATAATCAAATAAAAAATCGAGCGATTTTTTATTTGATTATATTGAACTGTCGTTTATTTTGTTTTTTTTCATGTGTTGTTATTTTCTTTAAAAATATAAAGAATAATTCTTAATTTTTTTCTTCAATATGGACTTGTAACCCACTTTCCTCTAAATTGTATGAACTTGTGGCCTAGTTCCTTGTGTACTTTTGGCTCACTAGGGTGGGCCAAAAGTCCTTAATATATTTGTGCACTTTTGACCCACCCAAGTGGTCTGTCTTTTTGGAACAAATTGTTGCTCAGGTGAACATCATAAACTTGAATGAGAGTGCGCTCACTAGCAATTACCGATTCCAAATTCATCACTTGGTCAACCGATTTTCTTGTTTAGTGGGCACCTGGCCTAAGGGTTCGGATGAAACCTTCCCGCAAGTTACATGCTGTATCCAATTTTTGTGGCTCTGCTGGATTTTCTGTAAAGTGGACTTCGGACATAGGATCACCCTCTAAACTTAAAGACTTCTTTGCAGTTTAATTATTGTGTACTTCGCCGGCTTCAGAAACAGGTTCTATGTTCTTTTTTTTAATAAGGATTTATAATGTTTTAGATCAGACTTAAAACTAATATTTTTGAACCGCTTTCTTTGAAAAGGCTCCTGAGCATGGATGAGCCACTTCAATCTGCACCAAGAAGCACCTAAAGCCCTTCTCTTTAAGCTCTCTTTTATAACAACCATTCTCATTTAGATGAAAACAATTAAAAATAAAACAAGAAATTTCGTTCCCATATAAAATTTGCAAAAACAAATTATTTTAACAATTTTATATATATATGAATGAAGCAGGTAGAAAGGTTTTACATTTTATCTTTATTTTCATCTTGACTCTCTCCCAATCAAGTTTCGCAATCATCATTCTGATAAATATTACTGATAAGCATTTTTTACGTGAATACATTTTTTATTTACATTTTATTTACGCCTCATTGTGTTGGTTAATTATCTTTTTAAAACAACAACAAAAAAAAGAGAAATTTATTATCAATTTGCATGTGAACCATCTCTATTGTTAACTTCTTATTGTTGGAACTAAATTAAGTCTATTATAACTTTGTTAATTATTTTTTGTTGTAAAGAATATCAAATTAAAATGATCCAGCACAACGAACCCAGTACCCCAACTTATAAAAAAAAACCGCAAAAACCCTTTTAATAGCTCTTTTCCTGATCTCTCGAAATAACTCAAAACTACCACGCTATCAAAATCGATTCGGTCCAACATATTTTGCAAAACGCTGACTATGAATACCTTCCAAACCAAAAAAAAACCTCTACCTAATTGCATAATTTAATAGCGAACAAAAAAAAAATATGTAAAAAACCTCATAACATACGAAAAGCAACAACAATATAAAAAAAAAAAGGTAGGTACCGGTTTAAAATGCCACGCTACGTGAACTCGCTCTATTTATTTATACGTTTAATTCTTTTAGGTTTTCACCTCCGTACACACACTTTCGTCCTCCAAAAAAAAAAAAAAAAAATCTAAAACAAAACCTTCTAGACTCACCCAGTATCTAGATACTAATTTTTCAAGCTGAAATGCACATCAAGAACTGAGTGAAAAAAAAATAAAAAGGCAAAAACGAAATATAATTGCGCACGAATACAGATACACACGGGGAAAAAGAACCAGAAACAGAACAAACAACACAAAATATACAAAAGTAAACCACACACAAAAAAAAGAAAAACAATCAGAACTTTTAGTAAAAAAAAAAAGATATAATGTACTTGAAATTGAAACGACAACGAGTAGATACGACGACGTATAACGAGAGTACCACAGTTTAACTCATATCTCAATAACAACTGTCTTTGTCGTCGATCAAGATCTTGCTTTTTCCTAGGTCTATGGCTGGGCTGGCACAGGGAGATATGAGAAAGATACAGATACACAGCACATTGAGCTCTTCAATAAACATGGATTGGATACACAAACAGATACAATATACAGATACCTACAATAATTATTATTATTTAAATTTTTCGAGAACAACACTTGTGAGCTGAAAGTTGTAACTGAAAACATTTTTCACATTTTCATTTTTTTAATATTTCGTAAAGGCACTTTCAAAAAGGTTAAGCCCAGGCCCAGTACATAGTTTGAGCAAAAATGAAAATTCCGTAAGGTGGGGATTTCACTGCTTAAAATCATTCTTGAATAAAACAAAGTTTTTGACACATGTCAAACTATTTCACCTCAAGATTTTCGCATTAAATTTATGCAACAAAGAGAGTGTAGAACGTATTCGTTTTGCATCTCACTGGATGTGTACTATAGAGACCTGTGCTGGGACGCGTTAGAATATTATTTCAGAGTCTCCCCGTTTGTCGTTAAAGGCTAAAGACTCAAAGAGAGATCACATCTAGGAACTTAAAACATTAAAACTTTCCCACAAGTGAGCATATCCAGATCCTTGGGTCGGAGATCACTGTTAAAATTCATGCCGTTAAGCATATATAAAACATAAACATAAGCGAGAGCTACAGTACGTTTTCAACCAACTGTTAGATACCCTATTAACTATTTTGTATGTGTATGCGTTTGCCTGTGTATGCACGAATTGAGGTTTGATCGTTAGTCAATTTTTTAGCATAAGTAAAACTACAGCTGAATCGAGTAGTTTTTTAACGATCTTACTTGAATGAAGGTATTTTGTAAGAATCACGCCCTTAAAAGTGGGCGTATTAAAAAAAATGTATGCAAACAAATATAGACACCCTTTTTCAAATAGGTAACGGAAAAAAGGTTAAAATTGATTATTGGCACCTTAAATTTTTTCGTTCATTCATGAAAACTGGGCGGAAGCCACGCCCAAAATTCAAAAATTTCTTTTCATACACACAAACTTCTTAGTTCCGACTAAGAGGCGCACAAATTTGGGCTTGTAATTCATTATAAATATCGTTTATTTGCAAAAACAACTTTTTTATAGTTTCTAATGAAAAGTGGGCGTCAGCCAGGCCCAAACTGATATATTTTTTTTTAATTGGAAGTTGATTCACTTAAAACATAATTTAATCTTGCTAAATTGAGGTTGTTTAACAAATTTGGCGATTGTGGGCGTGTTTGTTGGCGGATTTTACCGGTTTTACTTAGCCTTACTCTAGAACCAAAGATTCGATATACCAAATTTCAGCTTTCTAGATCAAAAATTGCGACCTCTAGAGAGTATACAACGGACGCACGGACGGACATGGCTAAATCAAATAGGCTTTTGATTCTGAGTCAGAATATATATATACTTTTCTATACCTAACGGTATTATTTTTCTATGTTACAAACTCCACACCAAATACAATATACCTACCCATTCTATAGAATAATATAGGGCATACAAAATGGACATGCACGTATCCCAAAACATAGCGAAAACGTTTCGTCAAATTTTTTACTTGCGAATAATAGCACTACCGTTGCTATGCATGTTAAAGGTCCTGTACCGAGCAGAACGAGAGTTGGAACGTTGGAAGTTTGAACGACCGTAGCTTAGAGCTTGATGAGAAAAATACCATCTTGGAAAAATACAGCACCATCTCAGCTCAGCTAGTAATGTCACGTTTAAAGGAGAGAAGGAGGTTTGTACTAGACTTTCATTATTGTGAATCAGCCTTAAGTTTCAATTATTAAAAAAATTAAATGGCTGTTTGCTTAGTTTTTTAATCGAGACAATCGATCGGCGTTCTCCCTGTGGACAAATTGGGAAACTCCAAATGTTGAGGAATCGTTTTTTTTTTTTTTTTGTTAGACAATCATCAGTCTACACAAATCAAAAAGAAAGTGACAGTGCAGACTTAAAAATTGAAATTTGGAACGCCTGTCAAATTTTCAAAAAAAAAAAAAATGGAGTCGCCGAACATAATACTTCGAACACAATACAACGGAGTCATTTAAACAGAAATGACCTACATACTCGTAGATTATTTATTGATGAAGACTTTTTTCCCCTTGTCTGCATAAACTTTGGCTCCTTAAACCTTATTTAAAAGCGGTTATCTTCTAACAATTAAAAGGCCGCCATTTAATAATGAACATTTTTATTCATAAAGAAATGAAGGTACATTTAAGTTGGTGGCGGCTTGGAATTTGCAAAAGGAGGTCAAAAGTTTAGCAAAAAAAAAAAAAAACAATGTTGGCCAAGGACGGATCTATTTTCATTATAAATTTTCATATACTGGAAAATTTCACTCATAACTGAAGTGTTAAAAAAAAATATGGTTCTTAGACATCAAATAAAATGTTGTGCGGCTCTTGTAACTGTTTTCATTTGACGTTTCAAAAGGCCCGCTCTCGTACAACGTATACTTCTACGAATCTTTATGTCAATTGCTTTGAAATGACATTCAAACATATACATAGAGGATAATATACTTCATAAAAATCCACAGCAAGGGAACCAACTTGTGGGGCAAATGTCAAACAAGAAAGAGAATTGATAAAGACAATTCTTAGAACTTTCCAATGATTTAAATTCTTTCATTTATTGCAACAAGTTAAGGTTTTTGTGTTTTTTAATTTTGAAAACATTTCTTACACATGGAAAAATTGCAAATAGGTGTATTATTTTGACATTTTACAGCTGACAGCTAATACCATGAAATCACACTTTAAGAACTTTTGCAAAAGTCGAATGTTTCTTTCAGAGCAGAGGAATTGATTTTCGAATTTGAAACTTTGTTTTCATTGACAGCCAATTTGACATCTGACGATTGGTTTTGGCTCCGTTTGACAAGCGACTGCAATGCAAATAGACTAACGCCAGAATAAGTGTTTCCCTTTCGAGCTAGTATAATTTGCATAGTGGTTGAGCTGAATTTTTTTACTACCTAATAGTTGTTTTAGTTTTTAGAAGCTTGTTTTTTTATTCGACAATAAATATTCCAATCACTGTCAATTTGACAGATGACATCTGATTTATTCTCAGTTAGTTAAATTTTGGCATTTTGCCAGGAAGGACTTAAGGCCCAAACATTATTGAAGAATGGGTATGTACGTTGCCTTACGGAACATTTGATTTGTATACCCAACCCGAAATGACTTTTTGATTAGTTTCGGCCAGTTTCGTTTGCTTTTGTTTCCGTACGTAATGTACGTTTCCAGTCGTACGTTACGCACGTAAATCTGACATTTCTTTTTTTTCATTTTTTTTTTTTTCAAAGAGAAAGAAAGAGACGAATGCTTCCCATTTCTAAAGGCTATTATGGCCAACTGATGTATTTGAAAGGTCGGAAAGAAACTTTTCGTTCGGTTTTGAGTTTTGACACTTGATTTCTATTTCTCTCGCGTATTATGGTTGGGCCTTTAATGTTTTGTCACATCCGTTGCGTCGACATATTTAAATGACAGCTCGATTCAGCACACCTCATCTTATGGAAAGTTGTTTAAAAGCAAAGCCAACAGCTCAGGCAACTAGTAAAGTAGCCAAACTTTTTACTTTCCTTTTTTGGAGATCAGTTGACAGAACTTTCTACAAATAAGTTTGACGTTTCATGCCTGTTGACTGAGCGTTTTATTGAAACATGATCCCAAAATCACATTCCCACACTTAAGACAATATCATATAGCCTAGCCATGTCAAAAATTATTTGCATTTGCTGTTTTTTTAAATGTTGAAGTTCTTTTTATAAAACACTCCTCAGAATGTTTGAATGTTATGTCATCGGAAATAAAAATAAAAAATATTATAATATCTATTCTTGGGTGTAGTTTTATGCAAAATCTGTACTGCTGTCAGATCCGAAGCTATTAAAATGCTTCCATAAATCTCGCCGTTTTATTTTGTTTCGACGAAGTATAGGTTTTCGCATTTTAAATTCTATTTTATCTTCAATAAAGAAAAAAATCCTCGATCCAAAGAATTAATAACTTGATTTGGATAATTTAAACAAACGTGATTTGAATTGGATGCAAATAAATTTGAAAAAAAAATACACACTCATATAGGAACATGACCATTCTTTAGATACTTTTTCAACCAAAATATCCTGCTTTACAACAAGCAGAAAGTATCTTTCTTAATGGATTAAACGTGAATGGCAGGTATAAACGACGAACAGTCTGATCCGATGAACATAGCTACATGTGAAGGAAGTCGAAACTCGAACATGAGTATTAACCAACTTTTCTTCTGCCAATTGACCTATCTCCTCCTCCTGCTTCAATCGAACAGCGAACAGGAAAATATAAAAAAAACTGGTAACAAAATGAAACTATGTCAGATCGTTGAAGTTTTTTTTTTTATCTTTATTTTTATTATTTTTATTATTTATCGAAGACAATTTAATTAACGTTCGCAACATGGGTCGTGCTAAGGCGAAGCATATAATCTGGATTTCTCAAGTCGCTGAACCAGTGTTGCTCTGCTGCTGCTGCAGCAGTAGTCAAGTCAGTCAATAATACCTCGTATAGAACCTCAATTCCTTTCTGATTAGGTCATGTTGATTTAAAATTTAAAAAAAAACGCCATTTTTTATTCACCTACATTTATGTATGGATATGGATGTTTGTAGCTTAGCATATGGGAATGTATTTATTTGTCTTTTTATTTAAGTTTTTTATATCTTTTGACATTTTAACATGTTTTTGTTGTGCTGTTTTGTTTTGCTTTTATTGCCAACTTAGCAAGTAAACGATCGTTCATTCGTTCATTTTGACACTCTCAAGGTCGTTAAGTTGGTTCCGATCTGAGTGAGCCTGTTGTTTTTTTACAGTTGATTTTTTTCTTTTTCTTAAATTCTTGAACGTGTTTTTACCGCCATTTAATTGAATTATAAGAGAATTAAAGCAAAACGAATTTGAACTGATGACAATTTTTTAGCTTTTCACAAATAAATGTGGTGTCGATCCGTCGATGAAATTTTTGCCAACTCAAATCAATGCGGTTGTTGTTGTTGTACCTACCTGACATTCTTTGAGGTAATCATTAACAGGTTTGCATGTTGCTAACGAGATGAAAATAACGTCTCTTAAATTGAAAGTAATTTGCTCATTGATATGGGACAGAATTGTTTACAGGTTTTCATTTTTTTTTTTATTCCAGGGTCAAATAAGATTTCGTTGACTTTAAGAGGTGTCAAATATCATAAAATGTTTGACATGCAAACACCAACTCAAGCTGTCATTGTTACATTGACATGTTTTTTGTAGTAGATTCCACATGCTTCTATAAGTCAATGTGACTGTAACAACGCTGATAAAATACTGTTCCTGGGTAATGGCTTAAGCCTAGTTCACACTTCGGGTGGAAATGAAATTTTTTAAATGAATTCAACCTGTCAACAGCTTATGAATGGTTTTGAAACAAACAAAAATTGTGACACATTGTCAAATTTAAAATATGTTGTTGGAAAGATTGTGAAAGGCATTAGCTTTATTTCTTGAGCGCTGAAGTCACCCTGAAGTCGATCTTGGTATTTAGCTTGGGCGAGTTGAGGTAACGAATCAGCTGTTGAAGTGACTTTTGCTGTCAAGCAGTTCTTGTGTATTTTTCTTCTGTATTTGGTTTTTCATATATTTTTTTTTTTTTCGAAAAAAACTAAAAGAAATGCAAGTGAATGCATTTATTTTGATGAAAGTAAATACACATCGAACAAATAAAGCAAAATGGAAACTTTTGATTTTGTGCGTTGGCGTTGTGAAAAATATACAATTAGCAGCCCTAAAGCGTTTTTTGAGAACGGGAAAACCCAGGTTTTTTGACAACTCTTGGAGTTTTCAAGAAAACTTTGGGCGACCCTGGGTAAAGTTCAACAAACAAAACTATTCAATTTTCATTTCGCAGGGGTGACTGCTAGGTTTTTTAGGTACTACTCACTCGCCGTGAAATGAAAAACTGATTCGTTCCACAAGTTGTTCATATTCATGTAAATGTACAATTTATATATGAAAAATCAAGTACCTAGTGTGGAAACGTGTGAATTTCGACAAATAATTATTTTTGGCTTGTGTAAACTAAGGCATTTTATGTTGTGAATTCCACGCTATCCCTTTTGAGAACAGTTCGAGTGAAAATGAAATTGCGTTTGAAAACGTCGGCATGCGGATTCAGAAACTAGGTACCATTGCACATGCACAGCCTGTGTTTCGATACAAAACACATTATTCACTTCACTTATTTTTTTCTTGGAAAGTACGTATCTAACGGGTGATTTTTTGGCTGGTTTGGTTTTGGCAACACTGGTTTTGACAGCTGACGTGTGTTTAGTACCTTGTGTCACTGTCAAACAGCTTCAGTTTGGTTTGCAATTTAACCATGGATCGTCTTACAAATGAACAACGCTTGCAAATTATTGAATTTTACTATCAAAATTCGTGCTCGGTTCGAAATGTTCAAATTGTTCAAATTGTGTTCAGCGATGAGGCTCATTTTTGGTTGAATGGGTACGTAAATAAGCAAAATTGCCGCATTTGGAGTGAAGATCAGCCAGAAGCATTGCAACAGCTACCAATGCATCCCGAAAAAGCCACTGTTTGGTGCGGTTTATGGGCCGGCGGCATTATTGGGCCATATTTCTTCAAAGATGATGCGAATCGCAGCGTTACTGTCAATGGTGAACGCTACCGAGCGATGATAACAAACTTTTTTTTGCCCGAAATGGAAGTTCTTACTTGCATGATATGTGGTTTCAACAAGACGGTGCCACATGCCACACAGCACGCGAAACAATGGCGCAATTGCGAGGCGAGTTTGGTGAACAGTTAATTTCATGTTTCGGGCCGGTCAATTGGCCGCCTAGATCGTGCGATTTGACACCATTAGACTATTTTTTGTGGGGGTATGTCAAGGCTAATGTCTATAGGGACAAGCCCGCTTCGATTGACGCACTGGAAGCCAACATCCATGCATTCATTCGTGAGATACCGGCCGATATGTGTGAAAGAGTATGAAAAAATTGGACTCAGCGGATGGGCTACCTGAGACGCAGCCGCGGTCAACATTTGCATGAAATTATCTTTAAACATTAAATTGCAAGGTTCAAACTATCGATTCAAATAAATATTTCATTGATTTTTTCGAATTTTTTGTGTTTTTTTTTTTTTTAAAGTTCTAAACCTCTTAAAAAATCACCCGTTACTTGTTTTATTTGAATGAAGTGAATAATGAGTCGTATTCGCAGGTTAAAAATATTGTGTAATGTAATAATTTTCCACATAGCAGGTGGTGTGTACTAGATCTTAGACAAAAGTTTAATTTTCAGTCTTAATGTTTGGCATAAATACGCTCCACAATATCTTCCGTCTTTTATTTTTAAGTTCGAGACGCGAAAAAGAGTGATATCGGTAAAAAAAATTAGTATTGTCAAAACATTTGTAGGCATTGGAATATAGATCTCGAAATCTCGTACCGAGATTTTTGTTCGGAAGTGTTGATTTAATTTTAACTGGAATACAACTTTTTACGGCTCAAAAAATTCTCACAACCTTCAGATGTAATGAGATGAATACGTTCCACAAGCTTTTCCACGACGTTTTTCGGGCCAGATATTGATGATGTAGGTACAGGAAAAACTGCTTCTGCTTAATTATTACCTATTAGTGGCTTTTTGCATCCACCATTTTTACTTGCGATTATAGGTACTATAAGGCAAGTTATGCATTTTTTTTTTTTGACAATCAAACATAACATTATGATGACTGAGAAGTCGAAAAAAGTGGGTCCGACAATTCTGTCTGTCTGTATGCCTGTCTGTCTGTATAGTTACCTACGGCTTAAACGGTTGCACCGATTTGCTTCAAATTAGGTTACATAGTATTATTATGACGTCCTACAGAGGGGGTTTTGGAATTAGCATTCTAGCTCTAAAACTAACGTTACCTGCCATATGACTTTTTATGAAAAACTCCTTTATTTCAAAAACAGCTCCTACGATTTTGATAAAACTTTCTGAATAGTGTTTTCTGTGCATACTTTATGTTTTGGTTGGAATAGATTTTTCAGGAAAAATCTTATAACGTTACCTTCACTCACATAGGAAGAGTTTTTACTTAACAGATTTTCTCGTTAACCACGAAAAAACCATGAAATTAGTAGTTTTTGGCTTTTTTCGAAAATTGGTTGTCGTTTTAGTATAATTAGTTCAGAGGAAAAAATCTGAATTTTTTTAAAATGATGAGGAATATCCACGAAAAAATTCACGACAATTAATGGCATACCTAGCTTCTCTTTTTTTGTTTTTGAGTATCCAAAATATGTATTTTTAGTGTGTGGTAGTGCTAATTACACTTTCAAGTTGGCATTGCCAGGGGTTAATTTTTACAAACGTAGAGCGACAAATTTTATTCTTTCACGATAAATTCACAACAGTTAATCCGATTGTTCATTAAAAAAAAATCGAACATAGTTGTGCTAACTTGACGGACATAAAATATTGTATAGTGGACATTTAAAATGTTTTTTTTTTTTGTATTTTTGCTTCTTAAGTGGATTCTAACTTTGAATCAAGAAGCAACTTTTTTTCAGAATCGTCAGAAGTGTCCTTTGCTTAACAGTGGTCTCAGAAGACTTTCAATGGACAGTGCAACCTACAAGAAATGGGACAGCTGTAATTTTCAAATATTAGGGGTTCAGAACCAAGGGGGAAAGATTTTGAAAAATGAGTTTGGTTCTATTAAAAAATAACGGGATATTTCTGATTCTATTCGATATGATGAGATCCGAAAAAAATGGAAGGAATTGGTAAAATCCTAAATTTAAGCTGGACTTTAACCATCTTAACAATTAAAAGGATTTGCATTTAGAAAACCTTCAAAAAGGGCTTTTTAAAATGAAAACTTTCAGTTATTAAAAACAATACAACTTTGAAGTTCAAATTTTTTTAAAAGAAAATACCTAACTAACCTGCCGTCTAATTAAAAGCTGGTCACACATTTTACGTGTTAAAAAAAGTAACACCGTTCCAAATATTCCACACCAAAATAAACACAAATTTATATTTTTTGTGTGCCTGATTGTTTGTTTTATTTGTTTTCTTCAATTTTTGTTGTCGCGTCGTTTAGCCAAAACCTATTAAAAAATAAAAATTCCTTAAAAAAATATCATATACGTACATTCATGAAGTTTTTTTATTTGTTATTTACCACGAGCAGAACACGAACACCTTTCGAACAACCTTTATATGACATCATTTACCATTTTTAAATTTTATTGTACATTCTCCATTCTCATACCCGTACCCGTACCCGTACACCTACCTAGTCGGTTGCATGGTAAATTAAGTTTAGTAATTCACTTGTTTAAATAACGTCATTTTTTTATTTTATTTTCTGTTATGTAATCTTGTTGAATTTAATTTCATGCTAATTCGGATGAGATTTTTGCGAATTTAAAAAAAATTATTATATGAAGAGCCACGATTTTATGGGTGAAGAAGGTGAATAATTTTCTAGGAACTTACAAGTTCCACCACACCAACGATCAACGATCAATGAATTGACATAACACTGGTTAGGGTATGGAAGAATGGAAATATGAATGAGTAATTCATTGATGACATGTTTTTCCTTAATGAGTTAAGGTTCGAACAAGTGGTTTGGTTAATGACGTCATCACCTTTGACTTTACTTTGTAAATTATTGAAGTTTAGGAATTTGGAATAGGAAATGGCTTTTGAAATGTCATTTAGGTTTAATTCTTCGGAACTGTAGTTGAATAGGGTTCCAATTCAAGTTATTTTAAAAACTTGAGCATTTTTAGAAAATAACGAGTTTCCTGTGTTTGAACAAAAGAGTTTTGATAATTCACACCTTTTTTTAAGAAGATATATGTAGGTAGTTATATGTAGTTTGATACATCATTTTATTTATTATATTTTGTAGGATTTTTTTCGAACAAAAGATTTTTCAAGGTCCTTAAATCGGGATTAATCCCGTGCAAAGATCACATCCTCTAGTGCGATCGTTTGCACTTAAATTAACGTCGAATTCGACGAGTGGGGTCTGCGAATGGGGCAATTCACAATCACGGAAAATTGCATAGTTTTCATGCCACTTCACTTAAATTCAACCAGAATTTTCTATTTCCTTCAAATTTGTGAGTGCATCATAAACCAAATTACACAACTCCTCTATGTTTTATTGGATTTATAGGTAACCCGGAGATGGATTATATCCGCTTCATGCTAATGCTTTATCATTAACTGATTCATTTTAAAGTAGGTACGTCACTTTATCTTCAAGCATGTATTAATTTAAGGGCTGCTGTAAAAAGTAGAGGACTAAAGATACTGCCTTGGGGTACACCTTCTGACAGCACATTTAATTATAAAGAAATGGAAGGTTGAATATTTCTAAAAACGTCTAGAATTCTTTTAATGAGAAGACAAAGAAGAAAACAAATCTGTAGGCTGGCCTTCGCAGGAACTGCATTGCGGAATATGTAGATGAAAAACAAAACAATCAGAAGGAACGAAAAATTTAAAGAATTCAATCACTACAGACGTGAATGAATAGGGAAACTTCCAAGTCTAATTTTAGAAGATATTGCTTTTAATCAAAAGTCTTGGGAACGGATTCACAAATTTCAATCAAATTAGATCGGAAATCAGATTGGGTACGTACCTACAAAATATGTTTGGTTTAAGAAGATTAAAAAAATGTTCTTTTTAAATGTAAGGATAGTAGGTACCCGAGTATCAAAGTTTACATATCGGAAATACTAGTTATATCAAGAACCACTCATGCGATCTTAATGAAATATTTGTTGTGTATTTAACATTTAATGGCCAGTCGTTCTCGTTCAGCACTTACATCAGATTAGCTTGTTTTTAAATTCTTGATCAGTTGATTAGTTTTATTTTACAATTGAACCTCATCCTGAATTTTGATTCCACAAACATGGTCTGTGGTACCTAAATCGTGTTCAGATTTTGATTCGAGAATTAACCACCATTGTATAAGTGGAACTTGTACAATTTTAAGGGGAGCATGTCTTAGGCTAGGCGCGCACTTAGCGGCCAGGCCGCGCGACCAGCCGCAGCGGCCAATGAGCTCTTCTACAAAACATGCAGGTGCGCGCATTAGGCGGCCAGCGGCCAGCGGCCACACTCCAGCCGCGCGGCCACCAGAAAACATCGCGGCACACACACGGCCACGTGGCCGCTGCGGCCACCATTTTATGTGAAATGCTATCAGTATGCGCGCACTTGTCACAGCACTATGTAAATCAAACTGATGTGCCTGGCCGCCGGGCGAGCCGCATTGGTCCGCGCATATAAAAACTGGCCGCTGCGGCCGGGTCGCGCGGCCTGGCCGCTAAGTGCGCGCCTAGCCTTAATATCGAAGGACAAAAATCTCGAATGACAAAAATCTAGAATACAATTGCTTATAATCTAGAATGCAAAAATCTCGAATGCACAAAAATCTCGAATGAATTATAATCTCGAAAGAGAAAATCTCGAAAAAAATCTCGAACAAATTGTAGATTCGAGATTTTGTATTAAGAGTTAATACTCAAGTTAAACACAGCTCTTCAGGTAGTTAAACAATTATTTATTTTCTGAAGTTAAAATGAACAAAAAAAATCAATATAAAAAAGCAAAAAACACAAGAATATTATTCAGTTTTATCCTACTAATATTATAAATGTGAATGTTACGATGTTTGGATGTTTGGATGTTTGTTGCTAACTAACGCCAGAACGGCTAAACGTATTTGGATAGAATTTAGCACAGAGATAGCTTATAGTCCGGAATAGCAGATAGGCTATTTTTTATCTCGGTAAAATGTATGGTTCCCGTGGGATAGATTTGTTTTAATTTTTGAAATCACACCAGAATGGCTAAACGGATCTGAATGAAATTTAGCACAGAGATAGATTATAGTCTGGAATAGCATATTTGCTACTTTTTATCTCGGTAAAATGTATGGTTCCCGTGGGATAGATTTGTTTTAATTTTTGAAATTACACCAGAATGGCTGAACTCATCTGAGTGAAATTTAGCACAGAGATAGATTATAGTCTGGAATAGCATATTGGCTACTTTTTATCACGGTTAAATGTAGGTATTAAATTATAAAGCTATTAAAGAAGAAGAAGCTAGATTGCGATACAGTCTACTTCTTGATCAGCTGAAACGCGAGCGAAGCCGCGGGTAAAGGCTAGTATAAATATAAAAGAGAGTAATAATTTACTTACCATGAGTTAAAATATTAATTTTAGAGACAATGTTTCTATTCGCGCGCGCGAATAGAAACATTGTCTCAAAAATTAATATTTTTTTTCGAGATTTTTGCATTCGAGATTTTTTTTTCTAGATTTTTGTATTTCGTGATTTTTTCTTTCTTGATTTATTTTTTCGAGATTTTTTCATTCTAAATTTTTTTTTCGAGATTTTTGCTTTCTAGATTTTTGCTTTCTAGATTTTGGTTTTCTAGATTTCGTGGTAGACCCAATTTTAAGTCTATGAAAAGGATTTTCCTGCTCAGTTACCTAGTTAGGTACATACAAATGCCAAAATTGGGTGAATACGGCAAAACCATATTTGAACTTGATGATTTTGGTGGATATAGGTATGTAGGTACGTCAAAACGATTCTGAAAATCTCAGCAATAAGAAGAGATAGGAACAAACGGATAAAAGATTTGAAAAGAGCGCCCCGAAAACATAAGACTGCATATCCAGCTCGAAAAAGGCATTTTGGCGTTTACGGCATTTCAATACTAGGGTGACGAAATATTAAGCTTTATACGGTAAATGTACAACTTATACCCCGTCTACATGATTGACATGTCTGCCAATTTCTGTTACTATTTTATTTAAATAGGTATTTCGTGAAAACTGTTTTTGTTTGGTGATGGTTTGAATGACACAACAAACTTGTGCCAAGTCCATAGGCCAGTCTTTGCTATTTCCCACGACCATCCCGATCGTCAGACTCTTTTAATGGTTCTCAATCGCTTAATGGTTAATTTTAATTTTGAAAACTTTGTATACCCGATTAGCATTTTTATAGGATCAAACAAAGTATTTTTTTGTTTCCATTTACACGACTGACAATTTGTCAAAATGTTTGCCATTTTTTTCATTTTTTGACTTAAGTTTTTTTTAAATAAATGAATCGGCAGAATTGAAACAAAATTCTGACAACTTATTGGTCAAATGAATGGAGCATTTTTCTGCCATTTATTTTGCCAAAAATAAAAATTGGAAAGAAAACTTTAAATACATGATTAAATACAAATCAAAATGGAACATCGTTTTGTAAACAAATTTAGCATTTTTTACACACCAGTTTTTGACAATATGAAGTGCTCCATTAACACACTGACAAATTGCCAATATTTCTGCCAATATTCGTGAGAAATGAAAGAAAGACTGTGTGCTTTCTAAAACGAAGAATAGACTGGTGCACCCACCCACATGGACTGAAGTAAATTATGTGGCATTGGCATGTGGATAAAGTACCAGAGCTGTCATATGAAACAAAGTTTAGAGCAGCATTGTATTTTTCTGACATTTCCCAGTGCGCACTAAGGAATGTCAGTGCGCACTGGGGCTGGGAACATCAAACAAAGCTAATAATTATCCCAAATGTTTCTTGGTAGAAAAACTATATACCAAGCATGCAAACATTTCCCATAATCTCCTTATTATATTGACCCACCTCCTCGCGGCCATGATAAGTAGTATTTATGTGCAGCATCCATAAAGTTGACGATGGATCACCTTCCCAAGGAATGCCCCAATAAAAGCAACGAAGAAAAACAACCAGAAAAAAAAACATGCTCAACCGGCTTATTCTGCGGCGACGGCGACCTCTATCGCCCGCCGCAACCGCAATATCCGTGGGCTGTGCGCCGCCGCTGCTATGTTGGTGGCAATGGCAAGCGTATATTGTAGTCTTAGTCTGTAGTGACTTCGACTTCCACCAAAAACCCGCCGTCGTCGTCGTCACCGCGCCGCAAACGTTAAGACTCCAGTTGGGTTTGGTTCTGTTTTGCTGGTTGTTTTATTTTGTATAGGTATACGGACTTTTTTTTAATGGTGAACTACTTCTGCGTCTTGTTTTCGGTTTTCGGTTTTCGGTTTTCGGCGGGGTTAGCATATTATTTGAGTTTCACTGTGCGGTTCGTTGGGTGCTGTGCTGCTACATCAGCAACATTTTCCCAGCCAATTTATGATGAGCGCATTTTTTATTTCTCTTTGATTGCTCTTTTTTACCACGTCGTCAATTAGCAAAAAAAATTGATACAAAATACAATAACGTTCACGATATCCATTGTTTTTATTTTTTTTATTATGCTGGCAATGACTACTGATCTTCAAACTTCAACAATAAACTCAACTCATAGGGTATGTAAGGGAATGTTGTTTTTTTTTTTAACTTACCTTTGACAGCTTCGTAATATCCTAAATCCAGTGTGATGAGTTATTTATGACAAGTCAGGTAATCCAAAGTTAGAATTTAAAAGAGATGCACTCAAAATAATAATTGTTGTTGTCTTTCACTCGAAAAATGTGTCGATCACCGCCGAGGAAAACCGCGATTCAGGCAAGAATAGGAAGGCCTATCCTCACACAACACCAAAAATAGTAAACTTGTTTTGTTTTTTAAATAATTCTTTGGTTAACAAAATTGAAACACATCAGTTGACGTTGACGACGAGGATCAAATTGGCGAGAATGTTTCACAAAAATCCACCACACTCAACACCACCGATCGATCTCGATCCTGCACGGGCAATATAATTTTATTTTTAATCTTGCTTCTTTTTTTACTTAATGATTAGAAAGATTTCCCGTTTTAATTATTCCAATTCAAACATCCAAGAAGAATGCTAGTTTTCTTTTTGGGTATATTTTCCAATTCACGTTTCCAAAAAGTAAAAAGGAACACCACACACAGCAGTAATCGAAGCAGAGAAAAGCCACGAAAAATTTCACCAAGTCACACTGAGAGAGAAATTATTGTGAAGTGATGAACGAAAACTGGTTTTTTTACTTTTTTAGTGTGTAGAGAATAAAAAAATGTGTCCACTCTTTTTTTATAATTTTTTTTTTTTTGTTTGTTAAAAAACTTTGATGCGCGCTTTATTATTTTAACACCACAGCCACATTCGCACGGTTTGGAAAACAACTCAAAACTAAAACGTTATGAAAAGTTGAAAAGAGATTCAAGTCTAGACCAGTGTTGTCACTTCCATTTTAAAGAACGTGGTAGATTGGGATACAAAATAGAGGTAGATTCAGATTTTGTGTGGTAGATTTAAAAAATTTCTAATCATTACTATAAAAAAATGTGTAAATTGATGAAAACAAGGAAACGTATTAACTATGGTGACTGGAGCTGGTAGACTGCTGAACAGTGTATGCTAGAGTTCTTTGGCCATGTCACAAGGATTATATTTATAGGAGCTAAAGAGCAGTAATTGTAGGTGCTATTGGATGTGACGGCCGCAGGATCACAGAAGATAATGGTTTTATTGAAACATGAACATGACTTAATTTTTGCTTTATAAAACGAGAACGAAACTATCGTGTTTTTAGAAAAACTGTTCATGTCATGAAAATTTCGCTACAAGTGGGTTGTAATGGGAGGTGAAGCATTAGAGAACTGGTATGAAGTTTTGCTGTTGATTAAATATACCAAACAATTTCAAGTTTATACAGAAGTATTAGAGAGGATAAGACAGTTGTGCAAAGTAAATCAATTCATGCCGTCATCTGTAGATTTAAGTATTTTCTGAGTAAAATGGAAATAACTATGGAATTTTACAGGGTATGGTTTAGATATTCAAAAATAACCGAACCTACTTCTTCACAAAAACACGAAAAAATGGGTTAAATGATCACTTGTGCCATCCTGTAAGCCTAGATTTTCTTGTTTTTGTGAAGAAGTAGGTTCGGTTATTTTTGAATACCTTGGCAACAAAAAGTTGTAGAGCCATACGGTTTCCAGTGTTGGATTAAAGATTGATGGGAGCATTGAATTATGAGAACAAAAATTATACTTAATTACGTAAAATTTTGAAAAAATTAGTTTTCAAATTATTTTTTCAAATTTTTTTTTTCAAAATTTTGAGTTTGAAAATTTATATTTTTTAAACTATTCGTTAAAACAATTTAATTTAAAAACAAAATGAAAGAAGAAGTTTTTGGCTTTCCAAAAAGGTATAACACGGTGTTGTAAACGCAGCCGTTGATTTTTAATATTTTTTTTTACAAAATAAGTCAATTTTTCAGAAAATTGCCCCTCGCGGCTATACGGGGGGGAATAGACCCCCCCTCCCTTACGATTTTTTTCTTGTCTCAACTCAACCTACACGCTCTAGCTTTTTGGCACAACGCTCGTGAATCACCCTGTATAATGTACATTGTACAAAATCTTTGGATTCCAACAGAATGTTAACAAATCACTTCAAAATTAACATTTTTCAACAAAAAAGAATTTATTTAAACTAATACTACGTTTTCATTAGGGCAAAAAATGTGATTTCGTTGAAAATTTCCAAATTTGAGTCCACTTTCCACACAAAATAGTATTAAAATTTTGTTTGATTTGGACGAAATCAAGGTTGCAAATTATGTGAAAACAAATCAAACGCAACTAAATTGAAACAAATTGAATAGATATTTTCTAAAATGTCAATTTAAAACAAAATCCAAGGCAACGGCAAAAGTAAACAAACCAACATGCAAAGTAAACGGCAGAAGTAAACAATACAAAATAACAATTTTGAAATAAAATCCAGGGCAACGGAAGTAGTAAACAAAACAAAACAAGAAGAAATAAAATGCACGACTGGGTCGCACGAACTTGCTCTTATGATAAGCAATTATTGCTTAGTGGCTGCATATATGGATTTAAAAAAAAAATTTAAATAATTTCGAAAATTCTTTGATTTTTTAAATTAGTTTAAGAGTTTTCTCGGAAAAACAAAGTATGCAATAAAATTTCGAAGCTATACGTAAATCTAGGGAAAAAAAATATTGAAAATCGTTCGACCAGTTTTTTTTTAAAAAGGTTATTTTTCAAAAACTTTTCCAAAAAATATTTTGAAATTTATTTGGGTATGCAAATATATGGCAATCTGTAGTTTACATTTGAAAAAATAATTTAAAAAAAGATCAATTTACCCGTTTCCAACATATTTCGAAAACCCAACATTTTTTTGAAAAAAATATAAAAAATCAAAAAAAAAAAGTTTTTGAAAAATTTGAAATGCCATATTAATAAAATTAGAAATGACTTCCTGTGGCCAAAATTTTATTGAAATCGAATGTATAGTTTACGAGAAAATTTGATTTGAAAATACTGGTTCTATGAGAGGTACCGTTATAAGACAAATTTTGAAAAATATTTTCCAACCAAAAGATAGACTGTCTTAAAAAAATAGCATCCTGAAAGTTTTATCAAAATCGTTAGAGCCGTTTTTGAGAAAATCAATTTTTTTCTTCACGATTGTATGGCAGGTGCCGTTATTTTTGGGCCTAGAGCAAAAATAAAAAATACGTTCCGAGGGACGGCCAAATCAATCCTAGATACCAAATTTGAAGCAAATCGGCCCATCCGTTCAGGCTCTAGTAGCGCGAACAGACAGACAGACAGACAGACAGACAGACAGACAGACGGACGGAATTCCCAGACCCACTTTTTTCGACTTCTCCATCATCGTAATGTCATGTGTGATTGTTATCTCGAAATTTTTTTTCTGCACGAATCCATAACTTGCCTTATAGTACCTATAATCGCAAGTAAAAATGGAAAGGTTGTAAAAAAGAAAAGAAAAGAAGATAGCCTGATGTCAAAACAAATGTGGAAACCTAGATGAAAACACTTTTTTAGCAATTTTTCAAATATCCTAATTTCGGCCCTAATGAAAACGTAGTATAAAATTCATCTACAAAAAAGAAATTGATATGCTAATAATTTAGTTTCAATTATTAACAACAATTATTTCAAACCTAAAAAAACTTTTTTTAATGAATAAACTTTGTTAGTAGTGTTTCATTATCATAACCGATTCCGATTGAACTCGAGCAGAGTGAACTGCTATCAAAATAAACTGGAAACGAAAAAACGTAATCGAGATAAGCTTTGCCTTAATGACGCTTTGCTCTATTAACTGAAATGCAAAATAACCAAAAAACGAAGCAAACTGTAATAAAGTGACAGAAAAGCGAAGTGATCGAAAGGCAAAGTAAAAGAAAAACTAAATATAGTTTTGTCAACTAAACAAAAAATATAATGTATGAAAACGGAACAACTGATTTCGAATTGAAAAAAACGAAACAATAGGCACCCAATTTTACAAACAGCAGCATGGTGAATTTCTTTAAACTAGCTAAAAAGTAGAGTTAATGAAGCCGTTAAATAGGAGATGTTCGAAAGCCCTCAGAAACAACTGCGATTTTGGTAACCTTTTTTTTTAAATTTTTTTTTTTTTTTTTTTTTTTATAATTTACGCGCACTCAAGGGGTTATTAATACCCTTAACATGAATTAACACAGTGCGAGCGGTTAGGAAAGAAGGATAGGAGATAAAAGGAGATATCGATGCACATTGGTTTTGAATGTCTGTATATTACAATGGGAGGGAAAAATTGAGCCGGGTAAAGCATTCCACATTCTTGTAGTGCGGCTAAAAAAAGAGTCTCTATACTTGACAGTACGTCCGAAGTTAGGCTCAAGGGTAAATTGATGGGCATTCCTAGCGATGCGAGTGTTACGGGGAAATTGTTTAAGGGGAGGAATGCATCTGGCTATTTCGCTGGAGCACTGTTTGTGGAAGTAGCGATAAAACAAGGTTAGACAAGAAACATTACGGCGATGTTCAAGTGAAACAAATGTTTCGGTAATGGTTCTTTCACCTATCAGTTTTAAGGCCCTTCTTTGGATCCTATCCAGGAGACGCAAGTGAGTGACAGGAGCACCTGCCCAGATATGAGAATTATACTCAAGCTTCGGGCGAATGTATGCCTTGTAGATTGTAGCCAGATCAGAGGGGGAAAAATATTTCTTACATCGATTTAGGAAACCTAAGCATTTTGCGGCATTTTTAGCGACGTCAAATATGTGATCGTTCCACAAAAGGTGGTTTGTAATACACATACCTAGAACGCAAAGCTGTTCGGTTTCCTCGATGTAAGTGCCACACATGGATAACGGCATAGGGGGCAGGTTGTGCTTTAACGACAGAAGACAACATTGAGTTTTTGAAGCATTAAATTCCACACGGTTGGTAATTCCCCATTGAACAATGTTGTCAAGATCTGAATTTAATGAGCTTATCATACGCTGCCGTTGCATTTCCACGTCCGAAGAACATGGACGTGAATCTGGAAACGAATATGAGAAGCTGAGAGTACTGTCGTCAGCAAAACAATTTAGTGGATTAGAAGTATTAGACAAGAGATCATTAATAAAAATAAGAAAGAGTGTCGGAGACAGAACAGAGCCTTGGGGCACACCAGCATTTATTTTGTGGGTAGCAGACTGAAAACCGTCCAAAACAACGCGAATTGAACGGTCCGAAAGGTAATTTCTAATCCATCGAAGAAGGGGTTCATCGATGCCAAATGCACGCATTTTCGATAAGAGAGCCTGGTGCCAAACTCTATCAAATGCCTTTGAAATATCGAGCGCAATAATCTTACTTTCTCCAAAACGATGTAAAGATTGGTTCCACTGTTCGGTGAGATATACCATCATATCACCAGTGGATCTATTGCTACGAAAACCGTACTGCCGGTCATTAAGAAGTTTTCGTTTCTCAAGATATTTCTTGATCTGAAAATTTATCAGGGTTTCCATGACCTTGGAAAGAAGGGACGTAAGTGCAATTGGTCGGTAGTTGGAAGGGGATGAAGATACGCCTTTTTTTGGAACGGGCTGGACAAATGCTGTTTTCCACCCACTCGGAAAGAGACCTGTAGAGTAGGACAGATGGAAAAGCTTACGCAGTGGTTTTGCCAGCGTGGAAGCACACCTCTTCAGAACTATTGGGGAGATACTATCCGGGCCAGCGGATTTGTGTATATCGAGATCTTTAAGAACTCTTACGACTGATCGAGTGCGAAAGGAGATTTGTCCCATAAACCCATTTACGCTCTCAAGAACAGGAGGAGTCATGTCACTCTGTGGTAGTGTCGAATTGGCAGCGAACTTTGCTGCAAATAAAACAGCCTTTGCCTGAGAGCTTACCACAGGAGTGTCGTTATCGACTAGCGTCGGAACCGAGGACGAAGTGGAGTTTCGTACGTTTTTTACAAATGACCAAAAATTTTTACTACCCTTGGGACATTGTAGTATTTTTTGCCTTAATTTTTGTTCATGTAGAAACTTGGTTCTTTGAATATGGGCATTACAGGTCTTTCTTGCTTGTTTGAACTTATTCCGGTTTTCCTCAGAAGGGTTGACTTTGTAACAACGGAAACTAACTTCTCTCACCTCGATAGCTTCTTTACAGCTCAAGTCGAACCATGAATTCTCTTTTGGTTTGATACTTTTTGTCCTATTCGGAACAAAATTTCTCATTCCGCAGAGAATAATGTTTGTAATCATTTCAGCGCTGGAGTCTACGTCACTATCGAGGAAGCATAGTGACCAGTTAAAGTTACCGAAGAATTTATTGAGACCGTCCCAGTTGGCTTTCTCGTATTGCCATACGGTTCTCCTTGGGATTTTTTCTTTAACTGGACTGTTGGAGTACGAGAAAAAAGCTGAAATGATACAATGGTCCGACGTGCCTAGAGGCGATAATACATCAATAATGTATTTATCAGGATGAGATGTTAGAAACAAGTCAAGTGTGTTTGGCGTGTGACCTGCAATGTCAGGGATTCTTGTTGGCTTGTCAATTAGCTGAGTTAAGTTGTTGACCTCAGCGAAGATCTCGGCATACCTTCCTTCGGGTGTTGTCTGGCCAGAATATCGAAGCCACGTAGAATTGTGTACATTGAAATCGCCCGTAACAACGATTTCAGTGCGAGGATAATGGGAAACAATTCTTTGGATTGAGTCCGACAGCGCATCGAATTCGTTAAAAGTCGAGACACTGTCCAGACCCGGGCTTCTATAAATAAAACATATATGGATGATGTGCTTTTGGACGGTGAATTTAAACCACATGAAATTAAAGTCAGTGTTTGAACACTGACCATATTGTGGTAGAAGCTGGTAAGCAACATCATTTCTTACGTATACAGCTAGGCCGTGATAAGCGAAGAATAATGGCACTAAGCTGTACCCATGTAGATGAAATTCTAACGGATCAGAATTTTCACCTATTTGGGTTTCACTTAATGCCAAAACAGCTGGCCTGTTTTTTGCAGTATGAACGTATGCTGCATAAAAATTCTTCCTAAGCCCACGAATGTTACTATAATCAACACAAAACTTACCTACCATTATAAAAAAACAAACATTAAATAAAAACAAAACCAACTATACGAACAAAATTCAATATTTTCTCAAATCCCCAATTTGAACCTTTCAATAACACAATTCCATCAGTGACTGCGCCTTCATGGAAATGTGTCTTGAACCGCTCCTGGATTGAAGTGTAAAATATAGAAGTTTACGTAATACGCTTACTTAGATTAAGCAGTGCATATACCTTGCAAACAAGTTTGACTCAGCATATGCATTGCCTAAGCTAGATTAGCTGTGAAGATGATGGGATGGGAAGAGAAGGATTTACCGCTCGTTGATGGTGAATTTTATTGTTTTGCATTTAATGTGCACTGAACTAGTTTTGTTGTTGTTGTTTTAGATTAATATTTTTTATTGTGAGGGCTGGTTAGATAATTTAAATTCACTTAATGCACTATTGGGTATGGGCTTTTTATATTTTTTGGGTGTATTTTTTTTTTGACTATTATTATTTTTTTTTTTTTAATTTTAAATTGGGGGTGGCGGGCACTATACGAACGAGCGAGTATTCTTAACTTCCGACGGACGACACAAACAACACAGAGCGCGTGCGTTGCCGATGGGAGGCAGATCGAAACTCGATTTGTTTTGTATAGGTACTATTCAAAATCAGAAAACTTCAGAGGGTTAAAATAATTATTTCTATTTTTTAACTTAACAATGTATAGTATAATGTTCTTTGTACAAGGTGATTCACCTAAGGTGTGCCAAATTTTCTAATTTAAGGGTAGTTTTTTAAAAAAAAGTTAAATTGACCAAAAAATTATTTAAAAATAACGAAGACTCCTACAATGCCATTTTATACCTTTTTGTTAAGCCAGAAATCTCTTCTTTTATTATGTTATAGAACCGTTTTTGAATCATTTATATTTAAACCCAAATTATGAAAAAAAAAAAATTTTAATTTGAAAATTAAGTTTAAATTTTTTTTTAAAAATTTTGATTTTCAAAATTTATTTTTCAAAAACGGTTCGCTAAAATAACATTTTTTTAATGCAATAAAACAAGAGATTCCTGGCCTTACAAAAAGGTAGAACATGGCATTGTAGAAGTTACCGTAATTTTTTAATAATTTTATATCCAATTTGATCATTTTTTAGAAAACAAAAGGAAATATGTACGTACAGGCTTTTTTTCTTTTCTCAACCCAATCTATACGCTCTAGATTTTTGGCTTACCTCAGGTGAATCTCCATATTATTATTGATTAAACAAACAAAAATAATCATTTCGCCCCTTTAAAAGGTTTCTAAGTTTGAATAAATAAGATAAAAAAAAATCGAAAACGGAGCTGTTTCTGACGACTTTCGACGAAAAAGTTTATCGACTCGACTAAAACTATAGTTGTTTTTCTTATTCTACTACGCACCAAAATCACATTCCCTTTCCATAAGGTCGTAAATAACTGCATTCCTGAGAACTGAGAATGAAAATTTGTATACTTAATTTTCCCTTTTAAAATAAATCTAAAAATAGTGGTAGAATTTCCTTCTCCCGTGGTAGATGTGGTAGAATTTGAAAATCTTAAAAAAGTGTGGTAGATCTACCACAATTGTGGTAAAGTGACAACACTGGTCTAGACTAGACTAGACGAGCACTCCAACTTGGATTGGGGTAATTTTAGTTTAACACACTTGCACTCACCTTTGAGTACGCAAAGCAAAACGCAACGCATACAACGAGCATACTACACCACAAGCACATAGCACAACCACACACAGAGTCTATTGGAAACTGGAATATCTGGAACTGAGCAACAGTTATTTGTGTGGAATGTTTTCAAAAAGTCCAGTGGAAAATGCGGCAGAGAATAAAAAGAACCGGTAAACAAGGTTTTGATTGGAAATTGAAGAATGGATTGAAAAGGGGAAACTGTGGATGATCGGCTTTTTCCAGTTGTTTAATTTTTGAGTGTTTTGTGTTTCTCTGTTCATTTGGTTATTGAGTTTGAGTTCTTTTGCGTTTATTTATTCTTGAATTGTTTGATTGAACGTAGGAATAGAACTGCCAGGTAGGTTTGTTTTAAAGTTGAGTTTTTATTTTTGGAAAAATGTTAAATTATTGGATAACAAGATTTCTGTTCGGTATGCATACAAAAAATAAATATTAAAGAGGTACATTATATGATCACAATCCTAGCCAAGTGGACAAAACCTAGTTAATTTTATTGATTGAATTATGATCGTTTTTCCTTCCATCGGTATTTTAAGGAGATCTCTAAGTAAAATTAGGTCAAGTTGGCTGTCAAGAAACGTATAACGTATTTAGTCTAAATCTAGGTCCATTGTGATTTCATATGAAAAAGCCAGGAACTATCTAAGAACAGAGAAGGTGTGGGACAGTCTCTTCTTCCTCCTCGTTCATGCAACTTTTGTAGAAGTCCTTTTTTTGATAAAACTCTCAGTCTAATACCTAGCATGTGTATCAAAAGGCAGGGCTAAGATAATAACAAACATTAGTGCGTTTTAGATTCAGTTCCGACCAGAAGGAGATTTCTAACATCATGCAATGTAGCCTCCAATGAAAAAGGTGAAGCAATAAACCCAAATATTTAAAATTGAACACCTTCAATTTTTTTTGGTGGTAAAACCCATGAGTTGTAAGATATGATAAAGCTGAAAACTAAGCTAAAACATAATGCAATTAAGAGGGGGTTTTCGCATTTGACCTAGGTAAAGGGCATATCATTTAAGAAGATACGACCATCTGAAAATTCCATGATGTTCATTCGAATGAAGTTCTAACTTTCCATAAAATGCCAGGCAAGGGTGCTGCTTAAGTTCTAGGAGATAAAATCAAGAATAAAAGGCTCCAATTCGTAAGCCCAGATTGCCAAGACTCCGAATGTTTAAGTAATTTATTTGTTTTTCAAATTGCGTAACTACGAGTTTTCGGGAGGAAGTCATTTACACCCTCAACAGCGCACTTGCATGATATTTTATCTTTCAACTCAGAATGACGTTTAAAAATTTTGTTGTGTGTATAACCAACACAGCAACGAACGCAAAGATTTTGAAATATAAAATTTAAGAATGTTAGCAAGAAAAAAATACCTACATCCCTTGAGAATTGTAAAGCCTTTTTTTGAATAGGGAACAAATATCCCCTCAGTTCAACAGACAGTTCACCTCAGCTATTTGTTTCTCCAAGGAAGGTCCAAGCCAAAATTGCCCTTTACGTTTGCATTTCAATATTTTCATTTATATTTGTTCAACACATAACATAATTTTTAATAAATTCAACCTGTTGCATTTTTTGAAACAGAATATTATATAATATTTGAATTTTTAATATTCAACTGACTTTGTTTAACGGTCAGTATCCAAATCTGCACGTAACATAATGTTTTGTTTCTCGCCCAAGCATATGCAACAAAAAAAAGTCACATGCTAGCACTGACAGTAGAAACCCAAAATTTCTTTACTTCATTGCATGTTCAATTTTTAGAGAATTTTGTTCTTATTATATTTCAGAATGGGTTTAAGATTTAACGAATGATGATGTGAAAAGGAAGAAGTTAAAATCATCATTAGAATTGTTAAATAAAGCTTCGTGTTCAGGTGTTTGTGAAGACTAATTTTTGTATGGCGACTAAGACTCCAGTCCACTGTGAAATTTCAATATTTACATAATCATGTGGGATACTGGAATTTCAAAATAGAAAAAATCTAAATCGCTCTAAGGGCACTGGCCTCACCTTACCAAATTATATATTTAATGTGACGTTAGCAGATACAACATAAACGTCAGTGTCATCAAAAAATGTACGAGGCAAGTACACCTTAGTGAATTGTAATACAACACATTTTTTTCACTTCTGGGTGCATTAACTGGGGTAACTGATTTCCTGATTTAATTTCAATGATTTCGTTGTTTGTAGCTAAAAATGACTCGAAACAATGAAATAATATGACACAACGATGAAGCAACGCAAAAAAAGTATTTGAATATTCTGTTTGTAAAATTAATGACTCACCATCCAAACGACTGACTGGGCGGACTTTTCTCAAATTTCTTTTATTTGATCTTTGATCTATTACAGTTTAGATGCGTTATTATAAAAACTCAATAAGTATCCATATCGATAAAAATTGTGTTCATATGAAAATCAGTTTTTGGAAATCCCATAAAAGGTTTCTTAAATCTTCGATTAATTATGTCAATTTTGGAGGTAGACCCTCACTGTAAAAAAATGTCTAAGAACATACCCAAGAATCATTTCTCAAAATATTGCTGGGGAATAAGGGGACGTATACGGTGTTTATTGTTTACAAATAAATTATGCTGACATACATTTGATCAGGTATTTTTATATATGTAGTTCTCTCATAACATTTAAATGGAAGATTGCAGCGGCCATAATTATGAAGCGTTGAACTTCGATATATTGCCTCATGACATAATACTATTGTTTGAAAGGCATTACATTACATTACAAGCAGTCTCACCTTATTATAAACAGAAAATCTGTCACAACATAACTGTGTATCTGGCTTTCTATCTTGTCTTCTGATTGGAGAGATAATTTGACAGGTGTTGACATTTTTTTGACAATGTCGATTATCAACCATTTTTCCAACGTGCCTCGGAGGAAAGCGGTAGACTTGATAAATTTATATAAATATATGAGTGTTTGTGGAATTGCAAAAATTAGTGCCAACATTCTTACGGATCTTCGAAAACATTAGCTGTAATTCCACAAAGTATGGGTTGCGCTAAATTCAATGTATGTGACGATTTCTTTGTTTTTGAGACAAAAATGTGTATTACAATGACTTTTAGATTCTTGATTCAGTTGTTGTACTTCAAAAAACCTGAAAGCGTACAGAAAAATATGTATGTATAATGTTGAGAGTTGTTTAATTTTCACGATTCACGTCATGTTTGCAAATAAACTGTCATCAAAAAGGTTTCTCACAAAGAAAAAAGCACTCTACACCAACTAATAACGACACAGTTCCTCAGCGCATTTAAATTTAAAAAAAGCCAGGTCTAGTGATTGCCTTCGAATAAATACTTTCGAATTACAAATCAGGTAAAATTCGTATCACGCACTTGCACTACCTCAAATGTAGATGAAGAAAATATTGTACTAAATTGAGTTAGAAAACTCAGGTTAATTCAGATGAATTCAATGAAAAAAAGCTTTGTCCTTAGAGATGTTTTCACGCTCGTAAGCAAACAGAGATGAAATGAATCGCCAACACGTGAACACATGACCTACATTTGTCCATGCGTGAATCATGAAAACTCTTAGTTAACTGATACTGCATCCAGAAGTCGAGACGCACGGGAAATTGCAACCGTTTTGGAACTAGTATGACTATGACAATACCATTGGAATCATAGCGATGTTTTGAAGTAAAACATCCTCTCCTTTGATAGTCATCGCCTTGATGACGTTGTTCATAAGTTTTTTTTACAGCCAATCCCGTTTTATTGCAGAGTCAAGATTTATATTGATATTAAATGCAACATGATTATAACGAGCCTCTTTCTAAATTCAAATCCGGAGGTTGTAATCAAGACAAGATAACTGTGTCAACTGATTTGAAGTAAAATGACTTTCCCGGAATTAAATTTTAAACTGTAGCGTAGCAAGCAGAGATCATCAACACATTTTTTTGTTCGCCGCCATTATAATTCGTTCGTTCAGACAATCATGGATTCGAACATCATCAAAAACAGCTGGCAGAAATCATAAGGCAATGTGATTAGATATGCATCATCTTCAGTTCGAGTTTCTTTACATTCCTCCCAAAATTTGATGAATTCATTGAGTTTGTCAGCTAGAATAACATTAAGAGTCAGACGAGTTTCACCGCACAACAAAGTCACGGCTTCTATCCATTTGATCCTAACGTTCAGTGTCAATTTCTTCCTTCGCATTGAACGCACTTTTCCTTCTTTTTGAAAAACTCCCACTTTTCTATTAACTTTCAGGTCGATAAAGCTCATTGCAGAAATAAAATTTTCATTTGACGTGTTAAGTGCAAAATCATGCAAAATTTTCGTTTAACTGAAATTTATTTTTTTCCTAAACCACTCGGGTACTGATAAAAATAGAACACAAATCGGTCGATACGTTCTTGAGATTGAAATGTAGAAGTAAAGAATTAAAGTTATGATAGAAAAAAATTCATGAAAATTTAAAATAACAACACTCCCGAAATTATATTTTATATCATGAACTATTGATGACTCTGGGATATTCATGTCATCATTTTACTTAACTGGGTGGGGTGGGGAACGATTTGTCGATCTTTCAACTTTTGAAAAGCCGATTGCTAAAAACAATATCGACTGATCAAAATGTCGACTCTTATAAAGTCGATTTTGAAAATATCGAAAAAAAAGTCGACAGTTGGAAAGTGAGTGATGTTCATATGCATGCGGCACCCGCTTTTGTCACTGTCGGTAAGTATTGCGCCCCTACTACTATGATATAAAAATAGTTTAAAAATGTCAACTGTCGATGCCATCCAAAGAACTACATTTTTTATCAGGATATAAAAGTCGACATTTCATAGTCTGGATTTTGAACTGTCAACTTTTTTTACTGTCGAACAAACACCAGTCGAGATTTTGACAGTCGATGAAATTTGTATTTAGCCAGTCCACATTTTTTTTTGTCGACCATTCGTACGCTTACCTACTTAACTCTGTTGAAAATCTCAAGTCTTCTCTAATTTCCTGATGATTAATTCTACAACCTAGCCTAGATGGTCAATTTGACTCTTATGAAATCAGTGCAACATTGCAGCAGTTTTGTTGTTTAAAGATACATCGAAATGTATAAATTTCAATCGAAATTAATATCTATTCTACTTTACGTCTTTTGTTGAACAAAATTTGTCAAAAAAATGTTTCATCTTCTTTCAAAAGAAAAAGGAAAACAAGCATTTAATAATAATTTAAAAAACTATGTATCACAGTACTTTATTAACAACTTAATTTTAAGTTTCCAGTTTCACTTTTTGCAAAAATATTTCACTGGAGTAAGGTTTTTCAGCAGCGGCAAGCACATATTGAATGCCCTCTTTTTATTGTCTTTGACCATATTTAATAAAAACATTTCAAATGACACAATTTACAAGACTACAATGCCAAGGGATGATTCACCAATGAACTGATCGTAATACGGACCACGGAATAGAACTATAAAAAAAAATTAATAAAGTTAGTGAAATTGCCAAAGAAGCATTATTTTGTGTGACGAACCTGGGTTAGATTGGCCAATGTAGCTGCGTGCTGGCATGGCAGCAGCATGGAATGAAGTTAAAGCACCCAAATTGGGTGCCAAAAGTGGGTATCCAGTTTGGTAGCCATAGAAATCAATCAAGGCTGGGTTAAGGTTCTGTATTTGATTTGAAGCATCGGCTGAGACTGCAACAGCAGCTCCTTGAACAGCTGAACTCATGCAAACAACAGCGATAAGGATGGCAGCCTAAATTTATGTTAAAAACATTTTTCGGTTAACACACAAATTAAAACACGCACGCATAATTTTGTTAGAAAACTTTTGAAACTTTTGATTACTTACGAAAAGTTTGAACATTTTTAATATGATTTGGTTTTTTGAAAACTGACTTCACAAGTGCACTAGGTCAACTATACTCTAACCTCTCCAAACAGTTCACTTATATAGGAAGCATAATTGTGAATTACAATTTACGTGACAATATAGGCCCAATGGCATCACCTTATCGTATTCGAGCCGCAAAAATTTTCTAATCGATAAGGAATAATTATTATGAGTACGGCAAGAACATCTGTTATTCTCTCGGGCTTAGCTTCATTGTTGGAGTTGGAATTATAACTATCTTTATGTTGGTTGAAGTTGAATAGCATGAATAGTACGAATATTTGAAATATCTTACTGATGGGAACCAATTCCGTTGAAATATGTTTTGATGCCTACAGCTTGATGAAATTGTGTAGCTCATGTCTTAATGATTTGTTGATTTGTTAAGCTTTGATATGAAAACCAAACACACTCAACAATCTGCTTTAATTTTTGCAAATAGATTCTTGTCTTAAAAAGTTTAAAAAAGAAACTGTTATTAGGGAACAATGAACTATAAGACTTCTTGCAAATGCTCCCAAGAAATAATTCGTTGTCTAACATATTTTTAAAATTTCTTTCTACATGACCATAAGTGAAAAATGTAAATTGCTGATTAAAGACTAGGGCTTCTAGTTAATTTATTATTTTTTGTGAAGAGAAGCTCCAGACTATAGAGTGTTTAGAAGTGGACTTCCAAATTCATAAGTTGATGACAAGGCTTCAAGTTGTAAAATTTTATATAATTATATAGTTCGCTCAGAGTGGTGGTTGACTGTGGTGTCCAGAATTTGTTTCTGATAGCTCGGATATTAAAATAAACATGGATGAAAGCAGCGACACCTAGCAGGCAGTAATTGCAAGAATCAATTTCAATTTGCAGAAATCAATTCTACTTGATATGAATATACATATATGTAGTTTCTATAGCAAAGTAATGTTTTGGTAAAGACACGACCTGAAAATTTATTAAACAAAGACATAACAAGGACATTTGAATTGAATGAAGGAGTCTTGGCCATATTGGAATCTTTTTGTCTCTCTGGTAGGTACATTGTGGAGCAATATGCAGATTTGCGTATGTACCTTTCTTTTCATCGACCTATACGGCCTTAAGAATTTGTGTTCATAATGTTTTTAATAAAAGCTAAAAGAAAAATACGAATTAACATTTTTGTTTTGTTAGACCACGACTTGAACTTGACAATTCCTTCCTCCTTTTTTGGAGGAAGAACTGATATTTTTTTTTTACATTTTTCAATTTGTAATTTAAAATCCAAACGTAATTCTCTCAGAATGATTATTAATTTATCAAATCACTTTCATTTAATGAGATTGAAAAGAAAAAGTATATTAAATAAGCAAAATAAAAAATTAAAATAAAAAAAAGAAAAATGGTCGCCTATGAGAGACATTTTGCTGGGCTTAAAATCTATAAGCTAAGCCCAAAGCCCAACTTTTGTCAAACTATCTAAGATTTTTTTCCCCACGAAGTCAGTTTCTATTTGATCGTATGATTGCTTGAACTGAACAAAATTTTGGGTGTGGTGTGAATCGGAATTATTGAATTTTGAGAGTTGTAATTTAGCACTTATCTCTATGTTGGGCTTGCGCAGGGCTTGCATATGCTCTTAAAATGTTGCTTGAATTTCTGCCTCTCTAAAAACTAATTTGGCCTTTTGATTGATTGGTCGTTAGTTGAAAAAAATATTATATACGATCCGTTTTAATATAATAGGTCCAAGTTGTATTATAATTTTCACTTAAAAAAAAACATGAAAGTGTGTTTTTTGTAATCACAAATCGAAGGCCTAGTGTCTGAACCTCCAAGGTTGTAGGTCCAATTAAGAACTTACGTGGTGATTGGTAAGAGTATGTTTAGTCCTAAAAAAAGAAATTGAATCAATTCCTGAAATAATGGTGCTCCCTGCTTAAACTTTCTGTCATAAGAACTAGTTTTTGAGACGAACGCCTTGTCTTTGTCTGAGTGGAAATTGGATAAAAAAAATTTGTTTTAATTTTTAAATTTCTTTAGAATTTAAATACATTTATGTATCAATACACAAATATTAAACTTTTTCAAAATATCTTTTATAAGTTTTGCGATTTTTGATGTCTGATAACTCAAGAAGAATTTAGATATCATAGTTTTCTCAAGTGGGCCAGTGCGGTTGTAAAAGGTGTGCCTTTTATACGAATGTTCTACATTATTTTTCATTTTTTGAAAATGAACTACTCAGAACAATATTCTCTTACCTGCCATTATTTCAAAATTGTTAAGACTTATGGAATGATATTGGTTTGACCACACATTAAAAGCTTTCTCTAGATCAGCAGATTAAGCAAGATTTAAGGTAGAGTAAAAAGTAAACTATTTTGAATAGAGTTGATTTTTATCTGCTAAACAATATTAAATTTTCTGTCAGATGATTTGAATTCTTCGTTTAAGAAATGTGTGTGCTTGTATTTTAACTTTATTTTAAGCTGGAATGTGCCATTAATTTATGGTAAAATGACTTCCAATAGGGTCTTCCGAACTTTGACAGTTGAAAGCGGCCATCTTGTTGAAGCAATATCACTGTCAAACTGGTTGTCATTTAATCAGTCTGTTTTGTCAAATTACCATGGACGGATACAAAAATGATGAAATTGTTTTATCAATATGGGTGTTCTGTTCCGCGCACTTCGCCTATTGTACGGCAGCTATAATAGTTCTACCGATAGGACTATTCGTAGTGTGGTGTATAGATTTTAACTGGCCAGAGGTCACCAAGATTATGTTACTTGACTGCATTAGACTTTTATTTGTGGAGTTTTCTTAAGTCGCAGGTCAATGCGAATAGGTCACATACCACAGCGGCTCTCAAAGTCAACATAACCAAAGCCATCGGTTAAATTCATAGTTATTTATGCGCTAGAGTCTTGGAAAATTGGACACTTCTTGGCGCGCCACCAAGAGAAGCCGCGGTGAACATTTAAACGATGTTATATTCCATACACATAACGGCATCGATAGGCCTTTCAAATGAATAAGAAATGTCGATGATATCTCACACGCACTTTATTTTACTTAAACTTAAAGCTAGGAAGCGCTTAATGAAAGACGCTTTTAGATATCATTTAAATAAGTTTTAAAACCAGCTTGCAGAATTGAAGAGATTTTAAGCTAAGTGTAAAATTTTTCGCCAAAAAATTCCCTTTCTGATATTTAATGACATTTCACGAAAAAAAACCGCCTTTGACTTTTAGTATTTTAGTTTGGCTAACTTTCCCTTCCTTGATTACAATCGCAAAAGCAAACTTTATTTTTGTATGGCTCAGAAGTTTGCAACGTTGTTTGTTGTCTTTGTGATACGGCGACAGTTAATGTTGAAGTATATTTTTCAGTGAACTTATTGAAACCGAAAAATATTTATGTTTTAAAGACATCATTGCATGTTTACGGTACGTTGAAGATATTATATATTGCAGACATAATTTTTCTGTTAACAGAACTAGCTAGTGAAGAAAAAAAAACCATGTGTTCTACAATCTCTTGATTATACATAGCCAAATCATGTATGTGGCGTTTTTTGGGCCGCCAAAATCACGAATTTTGGTCGCACCACAGGGCTCTGGATTTCTGATTGCAGCCAGGCTTTGGTTTTTTAGACTGCAAAGCCCCTGGCAAATAGGATTTAAGATTGCTTATGGCAGTTTCAAATGAAGCGCAATTTTCTAAGGTCACACGTGTGACTGTTAAAATGTGGTAAAACTTTCCGTCAGTGAAAGGTGATCTCAAACAATATGTCAAAGCCTCGCATCCCCTACAGTTTCCCACAACTTGACGTTTTTCTTTTACTTTATATATTACAAGAAAAAAATTAAACGAAACATACCAATTTTGAATTGTATTTGTTTAGGACAAAAGTTACTCTTAGATATTTCTACAGACACAAAAATGGTAAAATTCAATGAGTACTATTTTATATAAAAGTGACAACTGAAAAGCTATCGCAGGAAAAAGTCAATTTGTTGGTTGGGACTATCACCTTTAGCCGAGTCCACCCTTGATATTTCAAATAAACTAATTTTTATTACTCTTATAGCCGCTCAAGCTTAATATTTCGTCCGTCGCTAGCGTGTCGATCATTTATTGTATCACAAATAATCAAACTTTGCACACACCAAATAAGTGTATCTGAACATTCGGATTGGTATATTTGTAGAAATGAAAAACCAAAAGAGCCGCAAGCAAAGACTCTGTTTCACATAAAATCTTTGTTGGCCTTAACGAAAAAATATTTCAAGTATATACCAACAATGGAAACCTTAATGGATAAAACCCTACGTAAAAAGAATCCCCGTAAAACTTACTCATTAGGAACATTTAACATTGTGCTTTTTCTTAGAAACATAATGCTGGTTACAGAAAATAAAAATATCTAATGTTAAATATTTGTCGAAACTAAGCGATTTACCCACTTTTAAATTGATAATTTAAAAATGTGCAAGTTGTGGATGTAATTCTTAAAAAAAGCTATTCGAATAAATCAGAAAGTTTAGTAGGCAAAAAATGAAAAAATTACCTAAATTTTATATATACTTCTTTCATTTTTTCCCTGCTAAAATGTCTGATTAATGTGGTTCTAAATGTTTGTTTATATAAAACAAAAATTATAATTTGTAATCAAGCATTCATATCCAAATGTTTACCAAAATATCATGCGATTGTGATTACTCAGTTCATAAAATGCAGTTTAATTTGATTGCAAAAGATACCACTCGTAGATACTTTTAGCCGGCTGCATTCTTAAAACAACACAAGTCTTACTCTTCGATGGTGTGGCTCTATGCTTCCGCTTCAACGTTTTTGTACGAAGCCACGTTCTTACTAACAAAGCACACGGCCCGATGGCTTAACATACTTTATGACGGTAGGCTTTTTTATTTTTTCAATTTAAATTTTGCTGGCTCAAACTTAGAGTAGCAAAAATCACAAATAATTTTGGATTGCATTAAAGACAAAGAGAGTTTTTTTTTTTTGTTCTAAAAATAGGTTTTTATTATCTTTAATATCACCAGTTTTTTGTTAAGGATTTTTCGTGCTCCAGTAATAATATCACTGAGTTATTAGTAAAGGCCGTATGGACCGTATGAAGCATATGGACCAGCGACTGAACCGTATGGGCCAAGTCCACCGTATGGGCCAAGGCCAAGAGCACCAACTGGACCAAGACCAGCAACTGGACCAAGTCCGTTATAGAATGGAGAAACGTTCACTCCCAAATTGTTAACGTATGGGATTCCCAATGGGGACACAAAACCATTTTGCAATCTAGTGATTCCAGTGTTTGCGGAGTTGGTTGATGCAGCTGAGGAAGCAGATGAAGCAGAAGAGGCAGATGATCCACCGTTGTTGCTGGTAAGGATGTCCAAGTTGCTGCTGTATGGGTAACTCAAACCACCGAGAAACTGGCTGTGGGCCATTGTAGCGCAGAGAGCGACCAAAGCGAAAGTCTATATGGAAACAAGAATTTCTTATTAAAACTATTCAATTCCACAATTATTCAACTGTGTATATAGTTTTTAGTGAAGGAGGTTTTTGAAGTTGAATTTTATTTTATAAAATTTTAAACTTACAATGAACTTGTTCATGTTGAGTTTTTTTTTTTTTGGGTTGATGTTGTCAAATCGAAGAAATGAGACTAATACTTTATGCAGTTCGAGATGTTCTTTATATACCATAATGTAGGCTTTTCGAAACGTGATTATTACCAGAAATGCGTAAAGCGGAAAGCCGACAACAATTATTATTATAATTTTATTTTATCTTACAAAGGCCATAATAGAGAAGTTATCGGTTATGTTTCTTAACGTGTAAGCGTGGGATCGTTAGTTTAATTTTCATAAGCTTACTCACCATTTTAGAGGTGAAAATATTTCAAACTATTTGAATCATTCGATGTTAGCTGATGTTTCTTGTCTGTTAACAATTGAATTAGCTTTTTGTAGGTGGACTGTAGATGGACAATGGACTAAATTTTTATAATTCTTTTGAAAATTTCTGTTTGGCTTTTAATTTTGGATCTGTCCGTGTCCTGAGTTCAAATTCTTATAAATAATGTTCACCTCGTCGACATTCTTTGTTTCTATGAAATTCCTTTGACATGACTTTTGTGTACTTCAGTATTGTTTAAAAATAATATTCTTAATATTACATAGCTATGTAAGTGAGTATGGCTTTCTTGTGCATAGAATGCAAAAGCTAAAGCATACAATTTACTTTTGCAGCCAGATATTGTAAAGTACACAATATAAAACATCAGATTCCTAATCTTTTTATTAAATTCTTATAAATTTTATAAATCAAAGCGTTTGCAAGCACCCATTACAATGGCTTACATTTTATTCAAAATTGGTGAAAAAAGAGCACTCTCAATCGGTAATGTAGATCTAACTTTGAAAATCAATTTAAATCACATGTCAAAAGTGGTAGATTTCTCCTTGCAGTAGATTTCTGATGTTTTCAAATAATTTAATAGCGAGTTTCATTCAAGAAAAGATTTTTGTTCTTTCCATTTGATCTTTTTCAGTTTTGCAAGTTTCATTGAAAAAAAAGAGCAATACTAGATCAATTCTCAACACGAAAGATTTCATCTCTGATATGAGTTGGGAGATTCGATCTGACTACATTTCTATCAAATGTCAAATGAGAAATATGTAGGTAATTTGTTATTTTTTGTGTCCTGCTATGGGAAATTGTGGCAGTCTGTGATAAATTAATTAAATATAAACAAATAATGAACGGAGAACTTATTATGTACATACATATTAAGTTAATTATTCAATTAATTATCAATTAGCAATTATAAATATGTACTCCTTTCAATGAAAAAAGACAAAAGTCAATTTGCCTTGGATACCCAAAACAATTTTCATTGAAAAGAGCAATTCTCGATTTTGAGAACAAATCTTTCAAATTTGAATGAAACTCGCTATAAGTATCGCAATTTTATTGAAACTTTTGTTATTAACTTGCACAGAATTTTTAAAGCATTCAAAATTATGAAAACTGAGTGAGAGATTCCCAAAGATTTTGAAAATAAAATACAAGTTTGACTTGTTGGCAAGAAAAAAATAATTTGGAAATGCCAATGTCATTTTTAATGATGGATGTCAATAGGAAATGGCCTGCACAAAGTCAAACAAAATGGCCGAAGTTATGTGTGGTGTCTTCGAAATAAGAAAAGTTGTACGACAATTATTCGGAGTAAATAAATATCTTATTTGGTGAAAACTAAAATATACTTTTGTGCTAGATTTAGCCCCGTTACGGTACAACAGACTTTGACGTTCTTTAATTAACATCTATCATAAAAAAAATATTTTGTTTTAAAACTTCATTTGAATATATTCAGAGAAAAAGTCAAAAAACCTATGTATCTCAAAACAAAGTATGAACGACAAAGTCGTTTTGTGATTGCTATGTTTCAACTGTAACCGTCAATCAACCTAACAGCAAAGTATCTTTGTGTTTTCCCGCTTTTGTTTGTTAATACACATAATAATTAAAATATAAAATTAATGGAAACAATATTGATCATTTCGCTTATTGGCATTTTTGAGATAAATATTGAATGTGAATCTTCATGGTGCACTCAGGTGTTCAATAAAATGGGAATTTCGAAAAAAAAACTTTGTAGTTTTTTACATTTTTTTAAACGGAAATGCACTCTGACATTGTTTCTCAGTGCGTTTTGTTTTTCTATGCGAACAGAGGTTCGAATTAGTAAATTTTTTTAACTGTTGACTCAAAACTTGGGTTTTCCTTCATCGAAATTTTTTGGATGTGAGTGAAAACAAACATTTTTTGATAATTTGGGTAAGGAACTAACTCTATTGGGATGTTTAATTATATTTTAAAAAATAGTTACATATAGTTAACATTAAGTCAATTGAAATGAAAGGTTTTATGTAACTATGATATCGAATAAATAAAATAAAGTCGAAACTTCACTTTTGAGTACATCTTGTAGGCGTTAGGCCTCATCTAAGGTTTCATAAATTAACCGTTTTTGGTATCAGAAAAGAAAGCTCTATTAAGAGCCCAAGATCTACATAAAATGAAAACACAAAAAAAATGATTTTATGACACTTTAAATTAATTCAGTGTTCAATAGTAAGTACCCTAGAGATCTTTTGAGAAAGACTACAAAATCATTAGAACAGCTTTCAACACCAAAATTATTGTATGTGAATACGTGTTTGTATCTGCTTGAACAAAAAATCTGTGTTTCGACCTTTAAGATATTATGATGTACCTAATAGATTTGTTAGAGACATTTTACAGACCGAATATCAAGATGGAATTTTGTCCCTATTTTCTCTTTGATTGAAATCTCAATGCAAGAAATAAATGTTTTAACTCCATACCATTTGCTATGTTCACGATTTGAGTACATTTTTATTTTACTAAGTTAGCTTCTAATGTAAACTGTTTAACTACAAAACCAACAGAAACAAATTTAAAGTTAAGTCGACGACCAACTGATAAACGAAATGAAATTGAGAGCCACCAAACTTTAACATTTTGTCCACAATTGGCGCGTCGATTTTTCGTGCCTCGATTAACCAATATTAAAACGAAGCCAACAAATCAAATGAATAGTTTTTCTTAACATGAAAAATTAATTTCAATAAAAAGTGTCCACTCGGGCGTATACGTACTATTAGTTGTTCATCACGACAAATACATAGGAACTTTAAAGGCATCAAACACATCAGAATTTTTCTTATAGCTTTTTCTTTTGGAGGGAAACAAGTGTAGGAACATAAGCCTTCTCAGACTGTTATCCTTTCTGACCATTCAAGAAGAGGATTTTGCTCGTTGATTTGAAAGAAACACATGATCGACTTTGGTGAAAACTTTTTGAATAAAAAAACTGTTGTATGCCAGATAACTGGGCATACCCTATGTGGAACAATGATGTTACTTGAGCGGTACTAACTACGAAGAATGATGTAAAATCCTTTAACGAAACCTGAAGTTAAAAGACTTTAAGCAGTTAAAAAACTTCATACAGTTAAAAGACTATAAGCATTAAAAAAGACTTCAAACAGTTAAACAGTTAAAAGACTTCAAGCAGTAAAATAGATTTCAAACAGTAAAAAGACTCCAAAGCCGCCAAGCGACTGCATTACATTCAATGCAATCAAAAGTCTTAATGACTGCAAAGAATGTAAAAGACTTTAACAAAACTTCCAAGAATGCAAACAGTTAAAAAGTAATGTATTCTTTTAACTTCAAGCCTTTTAACTGCTCTAAACGATTTTATTTCTAAAGACTTCAAATTTTAACTGAGAATTTTTCTTTGAAGTTAAGTACTGAAATGCAGTACGCATATTCAAAAAATTAGTTTTTCAAATCATTTGGCCGCAATACAAAAATGATTGCATTCTATTAAGGTGGCTTAACATGGAGCTGCAACAAATTTGCAGAGAAAAACGCAACAACAACAATTATAGTGCAGACGATGAAGATCAATATGTTCGCGTCTTAACTATAATTTTCCTATAATCTGCATCCATGAAGACGTCTTCAGCCAGATTTAAGCACACAAACAAAGTTGACATTCACTAAACGTCAGTTGGAAATTTGTTTTCTCATTGTGGGTGTTGTGAAAAGAAACTCATTTATTTGAAAAATAATATTTTATAATTTATTTAAAAATAAAGCAGCCACAACTATTAATAATTATGATTGACATCATCCGATGATGGAGAATTTTTCAAAACAGAAAATTTGTTAAAGAAAAGCGATAGACATTCCGTCAAAGATATTGTTGCATATCATTCAGACGAAAAAGTGGGTGATCATTTCGTTTATAAATATTACAAACCAGCTGTTAATGGCACACACACAACAACATCCATTCAACCAAAAAATTGTGAAATCTAGATCAAATCTGGGAGCAAATCTGATATTGTCGCGGAATTCACCAGCAAGTCTAATATTTTGACACAAAAATCAACTACCTAACTGCAGTGCCCTCTTTAGACATTCTTCGGTATTATTGTAAGAAAAACTTGTATTAATTACCAAGACTATACCAAAGAAGTATATAACACCTTTAACAAATACATTTTACCCTAAAATTAACCTTGAAAAGTTCACGTCGAAATCGTAAACATCATTATTTGTAGTTGTTTACTCATTCAGATACAAAGAGACTCAATAATCTTAAAGGAGTAATAATTTCTTTGATTGAAACAAACAAAATTAGGTTAAAGCCTTATACTTCCTTTAGTTTATTTAAAGAAGTTTTTGTTCCTTATTATGTTTGTTTTACTACCCTCAATAGTGTTTTGGATAATTGTATCTTGGATATCCATATCCATATCCATAATTTGGATAATATGATGGGTAGCCTCCGTATCCGTAGCTTCGCACAGGCACAGGCACTGGATAGGCAATAGCGTTGTTTCCTGAATAACCATTTCCTAAAAGTCCAGTAGCTAGATCTCCAACTAATAACGATGAGGAAAACCGTTAAAAACTATGATCAATCTTCAACTATGTACGTCTAAACTTACCAGTCTCACCAACATTACCAAGAAAATCGTTAAGAACACCATTTCCAGAAGCACCACCACCTCCATATACTGAAAATGGATATGAACGATACGAACCATAGGGGTAAGGTGAGTAAGAGTATGGATAAGTAGGGCTTGGTTCAGCCGAGGCCATAGCTACTAAACCACAAATGGCGGCAAAGGCAATCTAAAGTTTGAATAAATTTTCAAAAGATATCCTTTTTGATTAAATAAAATGCAACTTACGTGAAATTTCATTTTGAAGGTGATCAAGAGAACTAACTTACTTTATTGAAATTTCAACAGTTTTTATACAAAATATTAAATATTCGATTCCCGAGGGTTACGTGATATTGTTCCCAATGTCTTATATTTGTTGACGTAATTATTAAGTCAGTAGACAATATAGTTGATACTATATTATTTGCTTTTGGACAATTAGTCACGATTTATTTAAACAAAACTAGGTAGGTAGGTGTGTCTGTGCATAGAGAAGGATTATATATCTCTGGATTGTTCATTTACAGTTTTTCGAACTTAAAGATGATAAGAAAGAGTTCAAATTGAAGTGGGTTATTTATTTAATCGGTTTTATTTTAAACAAAGTTAAGAAAAGCTTTATAAACTTTTGTATATATTGAGAAGCTGAAACACAGTCACCGTCAAAAAAATAGAACCAAAGGCATTTTTATTTTCATAATTTAATTTAAATAAGCACCGAATTATAAAAGATTTTGCAAGGGAGCAATTCATATTAGAAATAAGACCATGAAAAGTCTTATTTCCCAGCAAAGATTTTCTGAATACCTAGTTGGGAGTTTCCATTTCAGTTTGGGTTTTCATTTTAAGAGGTTAAAGAGGTTTTTCCTTCTACTATAGTATATGCAGGGGGCATACAGCTAATTTATGGAGTTAGAAAAGTTGCTTCCTTACTAATCATTGTAGGGAGTTAAATAAAGACTGGCATATAGCCAGTGTTACTGGGGTATAGCCAACATGTGGTTTCAGCCACCAAGGTTGACTGCTCGCTCGATAGTCCGTTTACCAGTATGCCTTACCTTCCGGCAGAATTACCCATCAAATATGAAACATGTGCAGATGCACGATAAAAAAAGAACCAGAAAACAACGAGAAGAATCGAGTTTCATTTATTCTGTCGGTTTATTCTGGGCTGAATTAGAACAGGTGGAAGAATTAAATATTTGATTTCAGCATGTCGGGAGTCGGGATAGAATTGCCGGGCAAACTTCTATTGGCACAAAATAACATCAAGAGCTTGTTCGAATAAACAGTACGGAAATTTACTACAAAAATAAAATCTTAGGAAACAAAAAATGTACCAACTCAGTTGCAATCCAAAAGCGGGATGTTTGTAGCCTTTTTCTAAGATCAAACCAAGATTCACAGCTAGAGAATGCCTTCAAACGAAATTGGATCAAAACCATCTTAACCATTTCATGGTGTCTAGAAGCATCCGGAAATCTTCCGAAACCTTTATATTGGTACAAAAACAACGCTTCTGAGAAGTGTCTTGATTTGAAATCGGAATCCACTGAAGAAACAAAAACACACATATAACTCAAACGTCCGACACGAAATATCCGTAGAGGAGTGTCTATTTGCAAGCAGCATTGCCGAAAGTTTTGGTTGTGTCGACAAATTTGACATATTGTTGAATCCAAATCTGATAAAGTTGAAATAGGTGTATAATGTATATGCCTAGCAACGAAGCTGGGTGGAGCAGCTTTGAATACGAGAAATAAGTGAATATAAGATGCGCACAGAATTGGACGGTGCAAAAAGGGCGTTTAGAGCAATATTTTTGCCAACCAGTTTTATGTTAGCAAAACTTCTGAGCCTGGGTGCGTGCGAATAGACGTTGTCTCAAAATTGACCAGAAGCATGGAAAGTGCTATCAGTCCCTTAAGGTTAAGTTTTAACTGGTAGCACAGCTAAAATGAAAAATGACGAGGAAAGGACGAACACTAATTTTGACGCCTAAATTTTGGAGACTTGAAATCTTTTAAGAAGTAAGTTCGAGAGAACGCCGATATTTACTTTTGACCGGATGCAAGGTGGGACGAAAAGTTTGTGTCAGAAGAATTTGTTCACGATATTTGTTGCAGAGAAAAGTAAAACAATTACGTAATAACATTTTGTATCTCGTAACTATTTTTTTTTTTGAACTTCTCCTAAATAATTCGCCTCCATTCAGATTGGTGAGATGGCTTCCCAAAAATGCTTATATTTTTCCTCTGTAGAAATCTCATGTACATATAAATAATCCAGGTTATCTTCTACATTCGAACAGACGGATCAAAGAATGTCATCATCATTTATTGAATTTTTGATCGCAGAATTGCTATTTTTAGAGTTCGAATGCATAACATTTAATATACAACCACATGTTAACCGGCAAAACTCAAAATGCATTAGAATGTCCATGGTCAGGGAAATCTCTCCTGTGCATTTATTTTATAGTTAGTATTAATTCAGGACCGCTATCGCAACTCGTTGGGCATGCAAAAGACTTTTTCCTCAGTTCGTGAAGAGCGAAAATTAAAATACAGTGAAAAAGTTCCACTATGCGGTTTGCCATTTTTATTGTAAGTAAGTAAAATATAATCACCTGATACATATTTTGTAGTCCAAACTGTTAAAAAAAAAAACTTCTAATCCAAACGACACTGCAGACCCGCTGCATTCCTTAAGTTAGATATTCTCATTAAAATATCATTCAACAAAAAAAAAGAAAATAATTTCGATTTAAACTAATCGAACTGCATTCAAAAAAATATTCTTAATCATTTGTCCCAAAAGCACGTCCAATTGTTCAATGCAATAACAAAATTTTATATATTTCTGTTAAAAAATAATTGAATTTTTTATTTTCAACCAAATACCAAATCAGTATCTAAATAGCAGTCTTAATGGCAAAACTAACAGTGAGTGTGTTTAAAATTAAATTAAATAAAAACAAAAATCCGTTTAACATTTCAATTCAAAATATTATAATATTCTCTCTTAAAGGTATTGGCTTTATTTTTTATGGTGCTCGCCATTAGCACACTTGCATTTGCAATTCCAGTGGACATCAATGGATCATCGTCACGTTACGTTTACAATTTGTTCAAAAGGTTGCCCTTAGTGAGTCAATCTGAACAAAAAAGTGCCTGCGGTTGCGGTAGTGGAGTAACGAATACAGGCTACGAGCGATACTGATCCAAAAAAGTGTTCTTTGTCAGCATAAGCAAAAAACTCGCCACTTGTGAACTTGTGATGTAAATAAACCAAATAGATTTAATTTTTAGAATTTTGCAAATGTTGTGTTTTATTGTTTCTTTTTTTCTTTTATGGAAACCATGTCACTGGGTCAAACAACGCAAAGCTCTGAATTCATAACAAAAATAAATGTAGTGTGACACCTGCGCTTCTCTTGATACAAAAAATAAAATAAAAATATACGCGTCAAACGCCAACTTCGTAACATGTTAACTTAAAACTACTCAAAGATAAAATTACCAACGCTAACAATAATATTTAAAATAAAATTCAGAAAATCGAGGTTTCTTTCTCATTTATAAATGTAAGCTGCTCATTTCGTGTATTCTGATTCAATCTGAATCAATTTGTTTGTTAATTCCAACAAATATGCTGCCAGAGCTCCATTGGGATTGTCGGAAGGTGCTTTCCTCTTTAATGTTTCCATGTACATTTTTTTATAGCAATCTGCTAGTTTCTTGGGATCCCTTCCGCTGATAAGCAATTTGATTAAGGTCTTTAATGCATGTTGAAGTCTACTTTCGAAGAGATTCAAGTGTCGAAGAAAATCATCAGGCGTCTGAATGTCTCCTTTCGAATTCATTGAATACTCGAATGCGACTTTAGTTTGAAGGCACAATTCTAGACCCACTTGCATGTGCTTTATTTTATGATTCAAATTTGTTGAAACTGTCAAAAGAAAAAAGAAAAAAAAATAAATTAATGTTTTTAAAAAAATGCTGAAGGAAACAAAAACCTACTTTCTGAGAGGAACTCTTGTAAGGATATCCGTTCGAGTTGAACAATTATGTAATCGCTTGCTTCTTTCAATCCGTCGAAAATATTAGCGGCCTTTTCATAGTGGAACTTACATAATTGTAATGAGGTTTTTGGCAACGATGTGATGTCCACTACGTTCGAGCGCATTTGATTGTAGTAAAATGAAGCTATTCTGTGAATTGAAAAAAAAAAGTTAAAAATTTAGGTCTGTAAATGAAAATATATTTTTAATTTTTTAGAGGACATTGGAAAACAGAATATATATTATAATATATATAAAGTTCAAGGTTTGGGAGGTATCTTACAGAGGAAACGTAGGTCCAGAAAAGTAAAAAGATTCGCAGACTTCTAGAATCCCCTAGATCTAAAGATAACAATTTTCAGCGCTTCCAAGAGCATAGCTGGAATTCAAAATATCAAAACGACTTTTAATAGAATTTCCGAAGCTAAAAAAGACATTTTTTATTGAGAAAGTTGTTATAGAGGGCCAATTCAAAAACGAACTCAAAAAGTTGGGAGGAATTTCAGAAAGCAGGTTCCTTAAATTTCCAAACATAGAGTTATGGTTAGTGTTTCGCATTGTTGGAATTCTAATGTTCACACGACGACATATTCACTTTGATTCAATCCCGTTTACTGTTCGTTCATGACATACGTTTTACTCAGAGGAGAATACTATCGCATGGCGTTACAAAATTGAAATCTTTTCGCTGGGGTAAAACGTGACATTATTTAAAGATTTTTTGGAGTGTCGTGGTGGTTGTGGTTAACCGAATGCGGTAACAAATGATATCCAAGGATTTTATTCTTGGATGCAAGAGGTGTTAGATAGACCTCGCCCATCAACAAGGTGTGTGGACATGCCTCAACATGTTCCATAAAATTGGTACTAAGGGAAGAATGTTGGGCTCTGGTCTAAGCCCCATTTGACTCTGTATGCGAGTAGGCTCGCCGTGGAATTCAAGGCTTAATTGCTAGGTGTCTACGTAAAGCTTGCCCTCATACTGTCAAGACAAGGCAAAGAGTAACAAAAACTTTGGAAACAGGCTCTGAAGAATCTTTGACTATCGGTAGCTTAGAGGAGATAACCGAACAAATTTAATGCCCCCGAAATTAAGTTCAAGAAAAGTTTGAACAAATATGTAAGTTAAGGAAATCACATACTTTTGTTTACCGGGGACACTCTGAACACACCAGAAATTGTGGTTTAAAATGATTAAAAAATACTGATTCTAGACTCTGTTAGTTAAACCCAATATTACGAAGCAGTCATTTAAGTTAAATTCTGCAAGGTAGGTTAAAAAGAGCTCTTGGTACGATGGAGGTCATAATTCTATGCAGAAGTGGAGGCCTAAGGTTTCTCCACGATCACAATGAATTTTAGTAATATACAGACCCATGCTTTAACTGGGGTTTCAGTACACGATGACTTTAAGCACTTGTAGTTTGATGTTTCTTAGCTGATAGCAAATAAGCTTTGCAATATGTCCTCTACTTTACCTGTTTAAGGCAAGCATGATAAAAGTGTGGAGGTGAAGGAAGAGGACATGATAATCTAATTTCTCGGTTCGTGTCCTGCGCTCTGCCAACAATGAAAACTCTATTCAATCGAAAGAGTTCTCTTCGACATTTTACAGACGCATTTCAAAAACTGGGTTTTTAAGGAATAATATTGAATTTTTTAATAAAATCTTAAACACCAAAAGAAACAAGTTATAAATGAGATCAAGTCTTGATTCGTTCCTTATTTGTTCAATCAGAAATAATAAGTAACTTACCTTTTGTGCAGAATACCAGAACGATACGTGTATAGAATTTGTTTTGCTCCAGGTGTTTCTGTATCACAGAGTTTTAAGGATTTCTGCAGTAAATCAATAACTTCCTTCTCAAGTTCAGGTGATGTCTACATTTAAAATATTATTATTTCTCTTAAAAACAATACAAATTTAAAAAAATAAACTTACATTTGAACTGAAATCCTGCAGTTGTTTGGCCAAAGTAAACATTGCTGTTGATAACTCCCAACTAACCAAATCCCACAATTCTGGATTACATTTGCGAGTTCCTAAGACAATTTTAGCTTTTTCATAAAATTTAAACGCCTCATGGTACAAAGACTTTTGTTTTTGTACATAATCGTAGCTGTTTTGAATTAAATTTGATTAATCTTTGAATAACTAAGGGAAAGAAAAATATATAAAAACATACTGCTCATCAGTAACACTGAGATGTGCCTTAAATCGCATGTACCGTCCCATGTTGCAGTATAAAAAGGCTAAATTGACATTATCCTGAACCATGCTAAAGGACACAATGCCTCTGGACAAGCAATCAAACGATTTTGTAGCTAAAGTCTCATAGTAAGGTCTTTCAGTTTTTTTATTTGCATTTTCAATTCTATCATCCTTATCGGCTAAAGTCTTATTTTCAGTCAATTCAGTTTCCGTTGTATCTTTAATTTTATTGGCAATAGCTTCCATGTGTTTGGCAAATTCCTCTAATCAATAAATTGAATTTTTGAATTAATTTAAATAATTTGTTATGGATTCTTATTATTGTATTCACCTTGAGCCCAGTACATATATTTAAGCCCAAGTTCATTGCGTACATTTCCTAAACGCCGCAAAAGTTCATTTTGGGCGTTGATTTCATCGTATGCGCTGACACACAGCAGGGCAGTCTCATAACACTGGCAACTAGCCAACATGAGCTGTTCAACATTTTTTGTTGGTTCGATGATGTCGTTTTCTGTAAAAAGTGAATAAAAACAAGCACTTCAATTTTAATTCTCCTACATCGTGAAATTGAAATATAATATAAACGTGCATGATTCCCTACCAGCAACAACGACAAAGCAAGAACTCCACCATGCCTTGACCAATGACGGTGAAGAATGCTATCATTCACATAACATTTTGAGAGATCCTACCTAGAACTTCACCAACACCTGAGAAATAAGACGACGAGCTCCATGTAAGCTCGTAAAGAGAGCGGTCGAATCGAAACTATTGCGATGTGTTCGGATGTTCTACCAGCGGGTAATATTATTCATCCGATGGTTACAAAGAGCCCAAGCCTGCCGAGATGAGAGTAGAAATGTCGTAGCAAAAACACAGACTGCAAAAAGTACCAGCCGTTAATTGGCCAAGACAACTAACCATTAGGTGTCAGGCAGAGTGATTTATTCGATTTCGACCCATGATAAATAAAACTTGGACTTAAGTCTAACAGACCTGTTTGGAGCGGAAGGCTTTCTGGTCGGGACGAACTATTTAAAGCGGAGGGAGAATATCTTTGATAGCATGTCTAAGGAATGGATACATGTCCTGGGTTCCCAGCCAAACGCTTTTGATTGTCATGATGATCATGAGGAACAAACGCAGTTTCTCCAAAATTGAGAAGGATACCACCTATTCAAGATAAAGTGTTGTAATGTTACGTCATCTATTCTGGCCCGTTATTTAGGCTAAGACGAAGTTCCTATATGCCATCATCTTGAGTAAAGAACCATCATTGGATGCTGGAAAAAACGTCACGATTAGCAGATATAACTTTGAAGTAGTCAAGGCCTTGGTCTATTTCGGAATCAATATTACCTTTCGAAATAATTTTAATCGAAGATTCAGTCTTGCCAATCGCTGTCTTTTAGGCTAAGAAGGCTTCAAAGTAGTTAATCCACTTTCAAAAAATCAAGAAGACTATAAGAAGGCATAATTATCGCGGTCCTAATTTATGTGGCAACTCTTTAGAAAACGGTCTGGCATGGAGGCCCGAAATGACGAGGTAACAACAAATAAAAGCCATCAGGAGCTAGGGTAGAACTCTTCTTCGATGGTGTGTTTTGGTGCAAGTTGATCTCCCCTGAATAAATATACAAAATATGAGATGCACCCGCTTAAAATGTAGTATTCTTGAAGCTTTAAAGAACTTTGATTAGAAGCGCCAACAGAAAGAAGTTTTGAAGAGTTAGACAATAAAAAAAAATAAAAAAAAATTAAATATCTTACGGGCTTACTTACCAACATGTTCCAAATCCTTTTCGATTTCGTCATAAATGATCGTATCGATTTCATTTTCCGTCGCATACTCTGACAAGTACTCATCAATCAAGTCTCCACTTTTGGCGATTTGCAGAAAGCAATCACCAGCTCGTCCGAGAAGACAACTCTTTTGAGAGACCATGGTAGTCATGTATTTGACAACAACCTCCTGACATCGATAGGCCATATAGATTGCCTTCAAACACAATCCGTACTTCTGTTCCAGATAATTGTGTTCAGCTAGGGTAGCGTAAGACAAACACGCTTTTTCTAAAAGCAGCAGCTTCAAATGAACATTCCATGAACCGAAGAGTTGTGAATTGAAATTCGTAGCAATCTGCTTACTTGTTCCATCATCAACAGCCGGTACCGGTGGTGTAGTGGTGGTGGTTGATGATGCTGAATCCTCCTTGATATCCTTGCCTGTTTTGTTCTTTCGTATCTTTTTCTTTTTTGATTTTGTGGGCTTTTCTTCGGCAGTTGATTGTAGAGATTCAGTTTCTGGACTCTCTTCCCTTGGACTGGCACACAACGTCTCATATGGCAGTGCAATTGGTTTGAATGGTTTGGCCATGTTGGGATTCTGTTCTTCGTGTAGAATTCTTAACTTTTCTTCATCTTTAGCTCGTTCTTCACTCTCCTTGATAAATTGTTCCTCATTGCAGTTAAAGTACTGCAAACAAGATATCCCCTCGGATATGTGCTGCAAGGAAATCCGACATCGCTCTTCCACAGCTGCTACTAAAGGTGATGGAGGACTTGAATGTTTGGCATTGATATCCAAATGGAATTCCTTCAGAGTGTCGCATATATTCTTTACAGCTACATTGCCACTTTCATCGAATAATTCATCTTCAAAAGGATCATAGTCAAAATTATCATCCTCATAGACCGACTGAGTATCGGAATCTAGGTCAGAGACATCGAATTTGGGACATTTTGGATCTATACCCGAAGGGATGTGCAAGTCTGAGAGAATGTAATGAGAAGATGTTACAATTTGCGGGTACTTCTCCTTTGGAAGCAACTTGATACAATTGTCAAGGAGAGCTCGAATCGATCCTGCTTTCTTGGCAGAAACTTTGGGTGATGTGTTCTTCATGTTTCTGGCCACAGTGTAGAGAAGCATAGCTACTGGGACAGTAAATGGATTTTCATGCTTTGGATCACAATTGGTTTGGTTCTTGCAAAGAGTTGTCAAATCATAAAGCTTCACAACATCATCGTTGCGTCCTTTAAAAAGCCAATATGTGTGACCAGCCTTGGTTGCTTTGGCTTTCAGGAAAGCCAAAATGTTTTGGGCTACATTTCGAACAACCTGAGGAGCGAATTGAGAATTTTCAAGATACGGTAGATCTTCGGTCTTGATGATCTCATATTTTTGGACAATTCCATCGAGGTGATAGCACATGACAACTTCTGGAACATTACACATAAGATTGTCCAGCCAGTAGTCAATTCCAGTTAGGACATTGATTGGCTTGGCCATGTCCCGAAGACGTAAACTTATACATGGTCGATTGGGACCACCAAAGATTGGCATATCAGTCCCAATGAGCATTCGGATGTCTTCGAAAGTCCAGACAACATTGCGATTGAATTCATGGGAAGAATTTGGATCTGGGACATTTTCATCGATTTTGGGTTCAGGAAGAACTGGTCCTAGTATTGGCAGTGGCTTGATATCAACTTGAGCCAAGTTTTGAGCGTGTGGAGGAGATTTGCTTCCTTCGGCACCACCGGACTTCTTCAGACTGTGATAGAGAAACTTCGAGAGTAAGTTCTTGGTTTGAATTGCTTCACGGCTTTTGTCTTTTAAGCAGAAGTTGCGATCGTTCCCACGGTAGGAAACGATGGTTTCTAGAATGAATGTTTTTAACCAACGCCAATCATCGTCCGCCTTACGAAGGAGGTACTTTTGGATATCGAATTCGTCGAGAAGCAAGGTGTTTCCGACTTTATGGACCATCATACTGACAGTGCTCTTCCTTGAGTATGGCAGTTTGAGCAGTTTTTTGATATTCTCTGCATCGGAGACAACATCGACCTCGCCCACACAATCTGGAAACATGTGCGCCATGCGGAAGCTAGAGGAATAAGCTCGAGTTTTTTTTTTCTTCTTTCGGATAAATTTCAGATCTTACCTTGGAAAACCGGATGAATGGTACAATGCTTTATGGAGGCCATAACTGCTATCCGAAGTGGTCAGCCAATTTGATGGAGGCAAGTTCAGATCGGTGTTACACTCCAGGCGATTAAATTTTACAGGAACCTGCACAGCGGAGAACTTCACCACGGCTTTCGATTTAACCGAAGCGGCAACTTCATGGGGGCCTACATTGGGGCATATTTCGATCTAAAGAACACCATCGAATGAAAAAAAAAATAAAGTTACGGCATGGCAGCATGTCTTGGATAAAATTTTTGTAAAACTTGTTTGTTTACTAACTTCGTCACTACAGTCAGCCATGATTATGAATTAAATTGAGCATAATTAAATACGATTGTTAAAAGTTTAAATAAGTTTTTTGTTAAGTTATTTAAATTTTTACACATTCAAACATTCAATAAATTCTATAGAATTCCAGAAAAGAAAATTTTTTGTATGACAAATTTTTGTAAACACGAAATACCGGAGGCTGAAATAAGAAATGTCAATTTTTGACAGATATAGGGTGTTTTTTGGTTGATGATATATAAAAAGACGTAGTAGATTTTATGGTTTGGTACAATTTTATTTTCATTTTATTTGCTTCGTTTGGTACAATAATGTGGGGTTGCGAATTTCAGTTAAGGTGGAATTACATGGAGCTGCAACAAATTATAGTGCAGACGAAAACGCAATAACAACAAGTATGGCGCAGACGACATGTTCGTCTTCACTATAATTTTCAAGCTGCATTCATAATTTTCCTATAATTTGCATCGATGAAGACGTCTGCATTTTGGCCTACCCTCTCTATCACACAATACACAAGTATGATTTATCTATATATAAATAGGCAAGCAGTTTTTTTGTAGTACCAATTGCGAGGTGGCTACCCAACCGATTGAGGTGACATATATGTCGTTGGAAAGGTATTACTGAGTAGGTGCTGGGAATATTTTGTTTTGTAATTTTTTGGAAAATACAGGTGAAAATATATTGGTGTGTTTTTTTACCATTTGTTTCGTATAAATTCGATGTGAGTTTTTTTCCCCACAGTTTTGGGCATTTTAATGGCCGAATTTGGCCACTTGGCGATTCTAGTATATTCTTATTCTGCATCCTCTTTTTTTGCAGATCATGGCCTGCAGCTCCATGTAAATCCACCTTTATTGTTATTCAATTTTCATAACTTTCCTCGCTAAAATTTCAAAATTTCATGTTTGTGCTGTTGGCTAGCCAGGGTAAATTCAAAAATTGCTTTAAATTCACGAATAAATGTATTGAGACCTAAGGTAAAAGGTGGTATACGCGAAACAATATCTATATACTATCCACCCGGTTTTAAATTCATTTGACAGTGTTGCCCTCTAGTGCTTCAAAACTTTGTTATAATAGCTAATTCATAGCAAAATCTCAGGCTAGCAGCTGTGCCTAGTGGCCACCTTTTTTATACAATTGTATACTAGTTTAAACTAGTGTACTATGAATATGAAGTAATTACTGTTGCAATCAGTGGGCACTATTTTTATAAAGCTATTAGAAACGAAGTGTTGAGGCACTATATTATGACATAACAAACATATCTCCAAAGTACTCTATAGATTAGCAAGTTACTACATGTATTTATTGTCAGATAATTCTGTGTGTTCCAGTTGGCTGGAAGTTTGTATGTGAAAGGAAAATGTGAGTGTATTGCAACTGTTTTGCCAGTAGCTGGCATGTGTGGCGTTCGGGTTAACGTATCAAAGAGCTATAGAAAATACGCGAAGCCCAACAGGACAAATTATCATACGATGGAATTTATACATCTAAAATGTCATTTTAGTTTTTTGTGACGTCCCAGTCATTTTATTTATTATTCTATTACTTAAGTAAACAGCATTGATTAAATTATTTAATAACTATAAAGGCTCGCCTAAACCAAAGCGACTGCGATGGCAGTGGCGACCTAGCAGGTCACGCGATAAAGAGGCGGGCAAAAATCTGCTCAAACCAACGTGATATTTTCAGTCGCGGCCAAGCCGTCAAAAATATCATTGTTAGTTGAATTGAAGTCGTTTAATAACATTTAATAATTAATATCTATTTATTCCCATAAAAATGGATGAAGCCTTACTACTTTTAGACGATACAAGAGTATACAAAATTGAAATAAGCGTATCTTGCATATTTCTCATTATATTTTTCAAAAACATTTTTAGTTTTAAAAAATTCAAAATGGCTTGCAATACTTACAAACAATAAATAAAAAGATAGCACGAATGGCAGCTGCGATATGGCGGGCAAATGGTGCATGCTGCCACATATATCGCGTGGCTGAACGCAGCAGTGGATCGTATTCACAACCCACATATCGCTTAGGTGTGTGCCATTTGTATGGTTTACTTGTTGTTGTCCGGAACTGTACTTCAGCGACTTTAAAGGGCAACTAGATCTGTGCAGTTCCACTGAAATATTCTATCTGGCCATAATAAAGGAATATCAACTTTGTCTTAAAAAAAATCAATTAAAAACAAGTGAACAAATGATCTATGTGTTTTGGTTTGGTGGTTTTGAAGAAACAGGTTTTTCTGTAAGAACAATTTGTTGTTCAATTGGGAAATAAATTCAAACAGTGGTTTGAAAATATATACATTTCATTTCAATTGACATATAAAAAAGCTACAATTATATCCTTTTTGACGCAAATTTTAATAATTAAAATTAAATTAAAAACAATTTTTCAATTATTCAAGTGCAACTATAGCGTTAGTCTGGAAGCATTCCAGGCAATTGGAAATATTAGTTCCATATATCTTGAATTTCCAACAAGATTTTTGCCGTTGTAGTGTCAATGTCAAACAAGAAACAACAAAAGAAAATAATTTGATATTTTAAAATGTTGAGACGCTACTTCGTCCCCAAGGGCCACATTAAATAAATAGTTGTTTTAGCAAAAATATACAAGATCCTTTAGTTTTTATTTATTGTTTTTAGTCAATTCAACAACTTTTTCAAAATATGGAACAAACAAAATCCTTTCCCCTAACTGATGAAACTATTTTGGAGAGATCTGAAATGTGGTCTAATTTTATGGTTCGTAAATAATTCACCCAAAACAGTCGATTGATAAATAATTTCGAATACAAATCTTTTGCAGAATATTGTTGAATCAAAAGGTGATGGGGAGGATATGGATTTCAATGAAATAGAAATAGCACCAACAGGTGAAGATGAAATCAGTGATGATGATGCAGCCGCCAATGATATGCGCAACAACAACAACAACAATAATACTAAAAGCCAATGCATGGCTTTGGTAAAAAGTGATAACTTCGAAGGAATCACTAGCTCGGATGACTTTGATGATTATGCCAATGAAACAACGGCCCTGATGAAAGAAGCAAAACGCAAGTGGACACAATGCGGTATGGTTGATGTTCTGGAAACTTTTGATTTGGACCAAATACATAAGAAGGTTGTTCCTTGGATTGAGAAGAACAAATTGTATAACGCCTATAAAGGAAATAACTCAACATCGATAGACGAACATATCGTGCACATTGAGGAGCACCACCAACGACAAGTACATATGGCTTCCGATGATGATTCTCTACATTCCATAGACACTGCCAACTATATCCGGTCATGTCGAAAGAAGAAAACTTCAACCTGCACCACCACAACCATCAAAAAGTTCAGCTATGTTAAAGGATCGAGAAAGCAACTTGAAGACAAATACGGCTTGAGATTTCCCTATTCCCAGGCTAGAGAGATTCTACCCATTGAAAGAAGAAAGAGCACAAACTTGACTCCAGTGATGTTTAAAAATTTTCCATTTGAACCGACATCAGCGCCTGTTCAGAGACAAAAATCCCGCAGAATGAAGCGACGGTCGGACATGACCAAGTCGCGCTCTTTGTCGAGCAGCAGCTCTTCTTCATCTGGTTCACCCGTGCGCTATTTAACACCTAAATTTAGAAGAAGGTCGTCTTTAAAAAAGAAATCGATTTTCGATGAGCTTCCGAAGATGCCAGCCTCACGAGAAAAAGATCTGCTGCAATTACCTAAAATTAGGGCTCAAACTCTACCTGATGTTGTCGTTTTGAAACATGTTTCCACCACGGAATGCTCCTCCGAAACAGAAGTGGCGTTAGATAAACGTCCAAAGAAACCAGTTTCACGAGAAAAACATGGAATCGAATGGCCTAAAACTAAGGCAAAAACTCCAGCTGCACTTGTGTCTACCTCTGAATCCTCTGACACAGAAATCGAGTTGGATAAACGTCCAAAGAAACCAGTTCCAGGAGAAAAACGGGCGCCCGAATTGCCTAAGACTAAGGCGAAAACTCAAGCTGCAGTTGTAGGGAAGCATCTGTCCGTCTCTGAAACCTATAACACAGTAATCGAGTTGGATAAGCGTTCAAAAAACCCAGTCTCTAGAGAAAAACCTCGGCTTGGATTGCCTAAAACTAGACCGCAACATGTTTCCACCATTGAATGCTCCGAAACAGATGTGGAGTTTGATAAGCATGTTTCCACCTCTGAAACCTCTGACACGCAAATCGAGTTGGATAAGTGTCCAAAGAAACTAGTTTCACGAGAAAAACAGGCGCCCGAATTGCATAAGACTAAGGCGAAAACTCCAGCTGCAGCTGTAGGGAAGCATATGCCCGTCTCTGAAACCTATAACACAATATCTAGAGAAAAACATCGGCTAGAATTGCCTAAAACTAAGCCAAAAACTCGACCTGCCGATTTCGTTGTGAAACTTGATTCCACCACAGAAATGGAGTTGGATAAACGTCCACAAAAACCATTCTCCTTGCTACCAGAATTGCCTAAAACTAAGGCAAAAGAACCAGCTGTAGTTTTCGTGAGCCTTATTTCCGACTCAGAATTATCTGAAACAGAAATGGAGCTGTCCCAAAAAGATTTGCCACCAAGTTCCAACGAGACTGGATTCGCAGGAACAAGTTTAATTAATTCCACAGCCCTCCTCAACCCCAATTCCAATCAGCCGCTAATACCTAATCCTGCCAGGATATGCTTGATTACTCCGATTAAGAGCAAACCTATACGAGAATGTAGAAATATAGCACCCAAAGCTCGAAGCAAATCACCAACAGCACCACAGGTTGAATCGATGGATCCTTCATCTAAAACTTTATCCAATCCACCAACTTCTCATCCATTGGTCCAAAGAACAACGAAAATGCAATTGAAAGTTGTGGAGAAACCCTCCGAGAATCAAGTTCCAGAAGAAGACACACTCAAAGTCGCACAAGAAACATCCAAGACTCTAGTTCCAGTTCCAGAAGATCAATCAAAAATTCTCCTGTATTGTCCCACAAATGTAGAATCTCATAAAGAACATTTAAATGGCAATCGCTTCCACTTGACGCGGGAGTATTTCTTTGAGAAGGTCGGCAAGAAAAACTCTCGGAGATTCATTAGATTGCACTCGAAAAAATTTCCCTACGAATACGACAGCGCGTCGACGGTTTATTTCAAAATACCCGAGGAATCGGAAGAGAGCGCATCCAGCGATGAAGATGTCTTGTATATGTTTGGGCGGGAAGGTAAACTAATAGTGGAGCCGGAGGCGGCGGTTGGTGCGAATAGAAAATAAGTGCCAATAGTTGCCAGTCTGTGGCATTAGAATTGTATTTACTAAATATTTTTTTATTAATTAAAAAGTTTATTTGTTTGATACAATATGAAATCTGTTATTCCTGCTCCCGCTATTATAGGCACCAAATCTGAAAACTCTGGCAAATAATAAAAGTCAGATCAATGTAATTGTGAGAAAGTAGAAGCTATCCCAAGAACTCGTCTTTCTCTGGTTAGAAAAAAAGATCCAGAACCGAGACGTCTAGTTTTCGATTCTTCGATAGCTGAGGCTAAACACTTCTCAAGAGTTCTTAGGCCTGCGTGTCCTCTTTCGTGGTTAAGTTGGACGACGGAAGGAATAAACAAGTTCAGCTAGAATAAGCTCATCAAGTGTTCCTTTCACCCTGATGCGAGTTAGTGGGGATAGGTTTGACTTGACTGAAGACAGTACTCCACTCGGTTGATAATTCCCAATTGAACAGTTCTTTTAAGATCGGAATAAAATGAAATTAACGTTTGCTGCATCTAGGGGGTGGTAAATTCGAAGAAAAACGAGCTGCATCGTTGAGAATCTGGAAAGCTTAGGGTACTGTCGTCAAGGGAAGCATTTAGTCGACTAAATTTCTAAGTTGATAAAAAACGAGGAAGGGAGTCGGTGACAGAACAGATCCTTGGGACACATCAGGGTCCAAAAGATCTATGGGCCTGGTGCCAAACTCTATCAAATGCTTTTGAAATATCAGGTGTTTTAATTTTATTCTCTCCAACCGATGTTAGAAATGGTTTCCTTGCTCGTGAGATATCCACTCAGTTAACATCTTGCATAGACCATTGGTTTATTTGAAAATCGGCTGTCCAAGTGTTAAAATCTTACTTCTTCGACAGTTACATCCCGTCGGATCGACACTTCACCATAGATATACATCTAACAGTTAGTATAGCCAGGGAAATGTTAATCCAAAAGACGCACATAGTGTCCCATCTGTTTCGCTCTCTAAATTAAACTTTAAGTGGTTCCTGATAACCTGTTCTACTACTACTGTTGAGGGTCTCATAAATGGAATCCATGATTCATGATGTGTTTTAAATAATATAACATAGCACCAGCTGCAAAATCTTGTTAAAAATGAGGCATACTTATTCTAAGGATCTTTCTTGTAACGTACGCCTGACAGGATACATTGAAGTAAAAAAATAGATCCTAAGACCGAGGTTCATTGGGAGGCAAAATGATTGGAAACCTGAACTGAGAAGCCAGTATCGGCACCAGTTTAATTCATCATATTCTCGCTGTTTCCGTCATGTTACCTACAGCTGTGACCAGGGCTACAAATTCTGCGCCTAAGCTTCCTTTATATCAGCTTTGCTACATTTTCTTTGTACTTCCTTAGTGTATGGCCAAACCAACACCATTTCACTGCTTGATCGGGATTCCGAATGCACTACGAGCTTTGATATTGATCTATTGCTGACGTCCAGCTCTGTTCTATCATCCATGGCCAGAAGCCTTTACGAAGAACTCGATGAATAGCCTACAGAAGCTAGCATAGAAATTGATTACGTCACCCACTCTACTTCAGAGAAACCATTCATTCTTTTGGAAACCTTGCACAAAGTACAATCTCTCCTTTTCTTTTTTATTGAAACACCTTAAAACGAATCGTTTAAATACTAAATACTTTGAACTATTCCATCTTCTTCCTCTTGGACAAGGAAGGCTTATCAAACACCTGCTTCATTCCACCTGACTTCTCATTGTGGAATTTGATGTTGCTCGACGACTCAGCATACCAAGGTGAATCGAATTTGGTTGTATCTTGATCCACCAAATGAGTATACTTTGTTCTGCCACATCTTCCAAAGTTCTTGACTTGCATAACCTTCGGCAGGATGGTTTTGTCGAAATGATCCTCTAGTGTGGCTTGAGCAAAGTCACGTTTGAAAACGTCGTTTTCTTCGTCCAGATAGAAAGCACCACGATGGTAGTACTTTTGCAAGAACTTGTACTTGCCCTTGGCAGCTTTGTTGGTGATGAGTTTTGGATTTTGACGGAGTTCTTGTCGGCGTTCCTCTTCGGTCATGGTGCGCATTCTATCGATTTCAAGTTTTTCACGCTCCGCACTGGAAATTGAAATTAAAAAAAAAAAAAAAAATATAACAATCTCACTAGGTTCTGGAATGGCATTTCAAACTTACTTCTCTCTTTCCTCACGATCTCTTTTTATCCTCTTGAGCTCTCGCAGCTTCCATGCTTCGTATTCAACCTCGTCATTCTCGTCATCTGTGCATACATCATCGATGTGAGGTTCAACGGCGTCGGGCTTGATTTTGTCCAGATCTTTCTTGATGCTGTCCTCGACGAGACGCAGAGTGTATCGTCTGCGTTCTTTAGCTGCTTTCTTGGCTTCGGTTTCAACTTGCTTCTGCTTGATGGCTTCGCGTTCTTTTTCTATAACCGTGGCACGGTCACGTTTGCGTACAAAGAGTGGTTTCAAGCGTGGCTCATTCTCTTCCTCACTCTCACTTTCCTCTTCGTACTCGGAGCTCTCTGAAGCTGATGATTCAGATTTGTTTTCTTCTTCTTTTTGGAGGACCTAGAAAAGAGGTAATCAAACAAACATTGATTTAATCTTAATATCATTACTCTACTCTACGTCGTAACGTACCTCTTCTTGTTTTTGCTGCTGCAGCATCCGATGTCTCAGAGTCTGTCTCCTCAATTCAATTTCTGTGTCACTTAAATCTCCATCTGATTCACTGTCTGAAGCCAGAGTGATCTTTTTTGAAGTTCCTACTTGATTGTCATTCTCAGTTCTTCTTGGTTCTGGTTCCTCTTCTGGCTCTGATTCTTCCGATGCAGACTCGAGAATTTCAGGCTCATGGATATGACGATGACGTTCCAAACGAATTTCATTAGGATCTTCATCAACATAACGCGACTTTAAACGTCTCAGTCGAGGATCATCAATATTATCTTCATCTTCATCTGCAAGGTTCGATGTGGCCTCGGCGGTTGATGTTTCTTGTTCAATTGAAGCTGCAGCTGCGGCTGTCCTCTTTCGATTATCAATAAAATCTTCCAAGTCACTTTCTTCATCGGAGGAATCCCCACGGGCGTATTCGGGACGTTTGCCAGAGATGTAGCGCTGGACTTTTACTTTTTGCATAGACAATTCACCTGAAATGAAGGAACAACAATGAGCAATTATAGCTTTTGCGGAGAATCGTTGTTCTTGATTTACCTTTCTCATTGCGGATTGGGATAGCACCCGCAGTACAGACAATGCTTACGCTCATATTTATTTGTTTTTAATTTACTCTGAATAGTAAAATTAATAATTGTTTTATGTTTTCAGGATAAATGGGTCAAAATAGACGATATTTCATTAGAGAAAAAATAAGCAAACGCATATAATTTGATATCGAATGACAGTTGGAAAGTGAATGACAGCTGAAATACTGGAATATCGTGGAATGAAGTCAAAAATTAGCTGGGAAATATTGGAAGTTGAGACGGCCATTGTTCTTTTGCTCAAATATGTTGTTTATGTTTTGTTGTTTTATTTGTTTTAAGTATTCTATTGAAATTGAAATTCTGATTCTGACTCCAAATAACCATGTCAAGTTATTCAATTGAAGAACACGTCCAAATGATTAAACTTTATTATCAAAATGAGTGCTCTTTAGTGAAAACGTTGCGGGCTTTGCGCCCATATTACGGTAAACGAGGCGGTCCTTCACAGTCGACCATTCAACGTTTGGTTGCCAAATTTGAGACGACCGGTTCAATAAACAAGCAGCCAACTTTCGTACGTCAAAGGAAGGCAAGATCAGCCGAGAACATCACCGCAGTCCGTGAAAGTGTACTGCGGAATCCGGGGCTGTCGATTCCTCGTCGTGCACAAGAACTCGGCCTTTCGCAAGCTTCAACTTGGCGAATTTTGCATCGGGACTTGGGCCTACACCCGGACAAGATCAAACTTACTGAGGAGCTCCAAGTCCATGACCATATAGAACGCCGTTTGTTCGCTGACTGGGCGTCGGAGCGTTTGAAAGAGGACCCCAATTTTGGTAAACAAATTATCTTTAGCGACCAAGCACATTTTTGGACGAATGGATGTGTAAACAAGATAAATTGCCGTATTGGAGAGTATACCAACCTACACGAAGTTGACGAGGGGAAAAAGCATCCTGAAAAAGTAACTGTTTGGTGTGGATTTTGGGTCGGCGGTGTCATTGGTCCGTACTTTTTCGAAAACGATGGTGGCGAGACGGCAACCCTCAATGGGGAGCGCTATAGAAAAATGATAACCAGTTGTCTATGGCCAAAATTGGACCATATGGACCAAGACGACATGTGGTTCCAGCAGGATGAAGATACATGCCACACGGCGGACGCCAAAATTGACATTCTTCATGAACGATTTAAGAATAAGGTTATCTCTTGCAAAGGTGACGTGAATTGGCCACCAAAGTCATGCGATTTGACTCCGCTAGACTTTTTCTTGTGGGGTTACCTAAAGTCTCAGGTCTATGCCAGCAAACCACAATCGATCGATGAGCTTAAGGCTAACATAACACAGGCTATCGCTCAAATAGAACCAGATATATGCGAAAAAGTCATTGAACATTGGACCACTCGGATCCATGACACCGTTAAAAGCCATGGCGAGCATTTCAGCGATATCTCATTCCATACGTAATGGCTTAAATGGGCCTTTCAAATAAAATAACAATTATCCTAATACCTTACACATAGCTTGTTTTATTCAATTTCGACATCTACCCGCTCTTATTGAAAAACCCTTTACTAGTTTCTTTGCTCCATTTTGTAAAAAAATTTAGTTACATTTTTAAGACTCTTAAGGTAAGAACGCATTTGGCGGAACTGCATAGTTTGGTAGTCTACCTAACTATGCCGAATTACTCCTCTGAAATGCAGTTCCGCCAAATCAAATTTTTGCAGTTTTCAAGGTCTAGTTATGAAATAGTAGTAAAATAAGGGAATACATTCAAAATAAATCATCGGGTAAGCTTGCGCGTGCTGTAGTTTGTAAAACATGCCGCTAGGTGTAGTGCAGTTCCACTGAAGTGCAGCTCCGCCTTGTGCTGTCTTACCTTTAAGTTACGGGCGGCATCTTCGAAATATTTTCGAAATAATAAGTCTATTCGCACGCAGCAATAGAACCGGTTTTATTTTATTTTTAATTATATCGGCAGTGAAGAAGGTGTGATTATCAGAATACCACACAATTAAAAATTATATTAGCGGAGAAACAAAATTGTTTGAGTGTAAAAAGCTTTTACCCCGCTAAGCAGGTACCCCAAAGCAACGTTGAAGAAGTTACACTGCTGAGTGCGAACAGACACCAATTTTCAACGATTTGACATAACATTTGACAGGTTAAAAAAATACTACATGGAAATGTAAGGTATATGCTGATTTGGTATTAGCAATAATGATCTTAGTTAAAATAAAATAAATTATTAATTTGCTCTTCGTGGCCACGGACCAATAAGATACAGACCGCCAACTCACTGTATGGTTTCTCTTTTTGCCTACAAGCTAAAAATCAGCTGATATGCCATTTATTTTGAGAGTGTGACGCTCTCCCTTGCTTTTAAAACCCATTTAGCAAACACACCTACAAAATAAATGGCATACGCAGGTATAGTTGCCATTACAAAATGCACAGAGAGAGATGTACACACATCCTGTATTCACAGACAGGAAAAAATATTTCGTGGGTGTTTCAGGCAAGAGGAGTACGAGTTGGCGGTCTGTATATTGGTCTGTGTTCGTGGCGTTTTGGGCGAAAGAACTCAGTATAAATATCTCGAATTTTCGTTAGATTGGGAATTCATATATTTTTTTCAATAATTGTTTAGAAAAAGAAGGTAAAAATGCCAAAATAATGTATTCTTAAAGGTATCCCTATCTGAAGTTACAAAATTCGCTCCTTTGTATATACGAGGGGCGTTCAATATATTCTCGGTATAGATATTAAGGAAAATGCGAATTCAATTTAAATTGTTTTTATTTTTCAATATAATCTAACATCAATGCATTTGTTACATCTTGAGATAAGCTTTTTTAAACCCTCAAGGAAATAAATTTCCTCTTTCCCTGCAAAATACCCATTTATTGCCGACTTGAGTTCTTCATTATCCGAAAATCTTTTTCCACGAAGACATTTTTTCAAATCCGGAAACAGGAAATAATCACTAGGGGCAAGGTCTGGACTATAGGGTGGATGTTGGATTTCTTCGAAACCACAATCTCGCGCAGCAGCCTTGGAAACTCGCGCCGTGTGAACAGGAGCGTTGTCGTGAAGAAGCAACACACCCGCTGCGAGTTTACCCCGTCTTTTCTTTTTAATTTCCTCCCGCAAATTATGCAAAGTGGAAGCGTAGGATGTGGCGTTGATGGTTTCACCTTTTTTTTTTTGTACTCAATGAGCAAGATTCCCTTTGAGTCCCAAAAAACTGTGGCCATGAGCTTCCCGGCAGACGGAGTGACTTTGAACTTCTTCGGGGGGTCTGTTTCTTTTTTATGCCATTGCATGGGCTCTTGTTTGCTCTCAGGGTCATAGTGGTGAACCCATGTTTCGTCCCCAGTAACAATTCGATCCATAACACCGTCCGCGTTCTCACTACACATTTCCAAAAGCTCTCTACAGCATGCGATTCTCACTTTTTTCTGAGGCGCTGTGAGCATTCGTGGCACCCACCTTGCACTGACCTTTGAAAGGTTAAGATGGTCATGAAGAATGGTGTGAATGGTACCAGTTGAAAGCTTGGTGATCTCTGCCATCATTTTCACCTTTATTCGGGCATCTTCAAGAACAAGTTTTTCGACTTCTTTGATGCTTTCTCCCGTACAAGCAGTAGCCGGGGCGCCGGAGCGAGGGTCGTCTTCAATGCTCTCTCTGCCTCTCTTGAACTCACTTGACCACTTTTGCACAGTTGATAATGAAGGTGCGGAACCCTGGTAAACAGCCACCATCTCTTCATGAATAGTTTTTTGACTTTTTCCTTGCTTAGTGAGAAATTTAATTGAGCATCACGCGCTCAATTTTCACCATCATCGTCTCAGTTGCCATTATGATTCTGTTTAACTAGAGATGAAACGCGAAATAATAATCACATTTATATGAAATTTTACATGAATGCAATAAAATAATAGTATTACTTGATAAATAAGTCAATTTATATTTATATAACCACAGCTTCACCCCGATACCGAGAATATATTGAACGCCCCTTAGAACCTATAGTAATATCACTTAAGGAGTTTTAAGTAATGTCTTGTTTTGCCGTTAGAACCGCTGCGGATGCAGCAAATGTGTAGAACGAAAATTCTTTTATTTTTCCCTACCATTCACTCGTCACTTTTTGAAATATGTAGTAGGTATAATGTAGAGCTCTCATTTCATTATTATTTTCAATGATGACAATGTTCTCAGCATGTTCTTTCTCCCTTCCATCTCTTACTTCTTCACCTAAAATTTGAAATGAGTAAATGCCTTGTTTTGCCGTGCGCGGTCGAGCAGCAAAACTCCCAAGTTTAACCTATTACTATAGGTTCTATATATACAATGTTCACGCATCCAAACACCCACTCCTTGATTTGCCATCGATGATATTATTGGAATATTATATTACAGTGTTACAGACAGCACCGTTCGTCGATTCATCATATCCTGTGTTGGCGATCGCTGCATCAATTAGGATAATTTACCTTTAAGTTTGTGTTTGCAATTTGAATAGTTCAGTTCCTCAATAAAATCGATTAAGTCTTTTGCTGGTGGCCGTACCATTTCATATACCTAGAATTTTTTCTTTTGAAATATATATGTATGTATACGGGTATACCTAAATACACACATAAACGTGTTGTTAAATTAAGAACTAGTATGACTTCTTCGTCGAACTGGATGCTTAATCTATACCTAATTAAAATTTTTGACTTATCATCTCCTCAGTTTCAAAACCTCGAAAGTTCGAATTTAAAGCAGTTTATTCAAGTGTAATAGCCTTGTCACTGGTCAAATTTGTTTACTTTCTCTGTTTAGTCAATATACACCTCTAGCGAAATAAGAAGTAGATACCTAAAAATGTTCATTGTATAGGGGCGTTTGACTGTGCCGCCCTCTTGTACCTCAAAACATCCTTACGAATAGCTTTATACAAAGCAATCTGAAGATAGCAGCCTAATACCCATTGATTACTTCATATTCATAATAATATAGTTTATATAATAGAAAAGATACGATCCACAATTTTTCTCACACCATGAGTCATTACCTTCTAATTAGTAATGCAACATTACAACAACTACGACTGTCAAAAACTTTATTTTGCTTAAACTACTATAAGCTGGGGAAGGTTATGATGTGATATCAACACCGTTATATTTATATGGATTCAAGGTGGAATCTGGAATAAAGTCCGAGGCATGTTCGTTTACTTTCTGAGCTTGTTCAATATTTTAATTACATAAAAAAAACTTCTGTTTAAGATCGTAAAACCTTACAGTATCAGAACTGCCTATCTTTGTTGAGAACCTTGGATGATTTGAAGATATTTGTTAATAACAAGCAATATTTATGCAATTCAACTATATACCTATTTTCTTATAACAGTTTTTAGCTAAGAGTGACTTGAATCGCAGTCAAAATCAATATACGAGAGTTTATTTAAACAAAATCAAAAGAGAAGGTGCAGTAGATAAAAAACTATTAATTCAAGTTTATTATACAGCTAATTAAAACCAACTTAGACAAACTACGTCTCAATTTCAACACTGCGCATGCCTAGCGATTATTATGATCATAAATTCATAATCACCCACTTATTAAATAACCTTCCCCAACAGACATACATACCTTAATACCTAGTACCCCCCCCCTACCCCCCAATTACTCAATAACAGAGCACTGAGGCCCAAACCTGAAGTCCCTTTTCCGATACTAGCTGAGTGGAAAGCTACAACCTTCCACCAACACGCGCATCACTATCCAAATCGGTTCAAACTAGATTTTTTCAGTTATTACCCGAAATCTTCGGATAAGCTTACAGCAGAGGCTTACTCAGATTTTAAGTAGCAGTGTTAAGTACTGTTATAGTAAATAAGTTCTTGTTCTTCCTCCAAACATCCGATATAGTAATTAATAACTTTGGCGCTACTCTATGTAATAATGCAAGGAAGAGGGGGCTAAGTGAGATTGGGAGCATTAGCCTCTTGTAAGGGTTTCGTATTGGTTTCTTGATTTTTTTGGGAATACTGAGGTCGCCATAGTCGAACGCCAGAATGCTTCCTTTTATATGGAAGTGTTTTAATTCCTGTCAGTATAAAGCATGTCCTTTTGGATGTTGTTAGGAGTACTTACTGTAATAGATTCAATGCACTTACGAAAGTTAAAACCATACCCTATCAACAGAAAGTCTTTTTCTTGGATGAGGGCATTGTAGGTACTGTATATGAAATCTATAGTGCTATGGAGAAGGCATTTGACTGTGTCGCCTTCTTATGCCTCTAAACTTCGTTTCTAATAGCTTTATACAATACAATCTGAAGATAGCAGCGGCCGGCGGCACCTAGTACTTACCTATTGCAATAGTAACTACCTACCTTCTATCCATAATAATGTTATAGAATACAACAATATAGTAGTTTATATAGCAAAGAAGAGAGCTTAAGTATAAATAAAATAAATATTTAAATATTGAAATATTTTTTCTTGAAAAAATAATTAAGGTAGGTACACATGTCGTTGTTAGTTCTATCATATCCCACATGATTCAACTACTTATCATCGCTTTACGAATTGTTGAGCCAAAGCGAACCCATACGACAGAAACGACATGATAAGTTTCTGCACTCCCGTTTGATTCATTCAGTTATTTTCACAATGGCAAGTGTGGTATATCTAGTTGAGACCGTTTTATATTAATGGATTTGTGGTGAATAATTTTGTTAACTTTATTTACGATTTAATCATTTGAACGATCAAGTTGCGCTGGTCTTTGATCTGTCTTCATACGCTCGAGATGTTTTGTTGTTGTCCAAACACATTACAATGTTGTGTATAGTTTAAGGGAACAAGCTATGTTGAATTGCTAGGATTTTAATTGATGATTCGCAGCTTATTGGTGATTTATTTTGTATGTTTATATAATTTATGTTGTTTACTTCCTTGTGTATATTGTAAAATTTTAATTTTGTTGAATGAGGGAATTTATGGATGAAGAGGGATAGTAAATTTCAATTATTTTGAAGCTTATATTTTGAAGCGTAGTAATCTACTGTATCTGTTTCTGTATGTGTGTTTTTTTTTTTAAACCCTTTTTTACAGGAATTAGGAACTGAATGCATTCATCTTATTACTTTCTAAAGTTCATTTTTGACAATCATAAGCATCACTATCCTCGTCAAGCATCTAATACGTACAATTTCGTTATAATGTGAACTACTAAGGTCCTAAAATGATAGTTCCCTATTATTGCAGCTTGACTGGTGGGGCCCTCTGTTGCATCAAACTTAATATTAAAGCGGCTGGTTCTGACTTTATATACTCGTATACCTCCAGCCGGCTCGATATCATGATCGTTCATCGAAGATGAGGTCTACGGTCTACCTTGGATTCTGATTTTCTCTGGTATGACGTTGAGAGCTTGATGAGCTGGCGTTAGTGTCCATTATTTCTACAGACATGGCCCAGGCGAAGCGCCAGGCTCTTAACCGTTGAGTACGAGTTTTACCGACTGTTCTTATATCGCTGTACGCAACGAATAGTTACATAATAGTTCAACACAAGAAGGACCATAACTTTTCTCTCGAACAATGCATCCAAGACAGTTAGGATGCGGCAAATTTTAAGACCACTTTTTGCAGATGAGTTTGTCGGACGGATGTAACTCTTGGTTGTCAGTTAGATTGTCTTATTTTTGAGGAAAATGGGATTTCAACAATTACAACAGAGGCATCATTAAATCTATTACTACCTTAAATCTTACAAATTCGACGACGTCGGCACTTTGACCATGCGACGTTAAATAAATACTTTTATTATAAGAACTCTCTTACTATAACCATTTCATTGGTTTTACTACCTTGTACTTAAGTTCTTCAAAATTATTAATTTAAACGCACACATCATTAGTCTATATCAACATAATATTTATTTAAGACTTTTTCTGTTTCAATTTCAGATTACAAAAGGACGAAATATGTAGTTCTTCATGATGCGGATCAGTACCATCACAATGGCTTTTAAGATCTTCAATTTATCACAGGAATCCTTGTATAATATATTAAACGCCGCCGCCGACCCGGAAGTATGCGCAGTAAATGCTCACCGTCACCATCAACAAGGAAGAGTAATGATGACACCTGAAAAGGAAAATTTTATAAAGACAAATAAATATAAATAATAATATATAAATAATTAATTGAAATACATATGTTAAAATAATTGAAACAATGCAACAAGCGTATATTTTTATTAAAAATAATTATTTCTTTTTTTAACTATTTAGAGATATTTAAGTTCACATAATTTTTACATAAGCCAAAAAACTTCGTAGTAGCGTAGTAATGGCCTATACTGTACTGACCTTTTTATTATTTTTTTTTTTAAATGAAAGTGATTTGAAATTAAATAATTTTACCAACTCCTGGTTTTTCCAAGAATCATCAAATCCGTAGGGTTTTTCAACATACCTACTAATTTTTCTTACGTATTTTAAGAGAAAAGTGAAAGTGAAAAATTGGCATGGACAAGCAAAACGAAACAGATTAAAAACTAAAAATCTTAATGTTTAATATTTGATTGCAGTTCCAAAGGCCAATATTTATTCTAAGAAAATCTCATATGTAGTAAAAATTATGGTATTTGCGTTAATGCATAAGTAAAGCCTTTTCTCGAATCTTCGGTAACTGTTTTTGTATAGAAACATCCTTTCTGTAAAACAATCATTTCCCAAATTAGGAATCACCTGATGTAGTTGTCTTTGAGTTCCATGCAACATTGTATATATAAACTATAGTACTACCACGTGAGGTGCGCCGCATCTATGGACGGAAAACTAAGCTCTTGATTTAAGAGGTTTTTGTCTAGATTACCATGGGAAGCAACAACAACAATTAAAATTGAAAAAAACTCTTGTTGTTGCTTCCCATAGTAATCTAGACAAACCCTCTAAAATCATGAGCTAAGTTTTCCGTCCATAGATGGCGCACTATAGTTTTTATATACAATGCGTGCAGCGAAAAAACCACTCTCGATTTTATCTCGAGCACTTAACGTTTTCCATAAAGCCAAAACACAATCTAGATTTGATCTTAGATTGAATCTAGATCAATTTTTGTGAATCTCGATTCAGGGCCAGATTTACACACCCTAACAAAATTGACATTCACTAAACGTCAGTTGGAAATTTGTTTTCCTCATTGTGGTGTTGTGAAAAGAAGCATATTTATTTACTTTGTAATTAATTTAAAAATGGAGCAGCAAATATTAATTATGTGTCAACATCATCCAATATTGAAGAATTTTTCAAAATTGAAAAGCAACAGGCATTCCGAAAAAGACTTTGTGGAAGACGTTGTTGCATATCATTGAGACGAAGAAGTGGATGAAAGTTTCAAAATCAATCTCTTCTTGTTTTCCATGCAAATCTAGTTTGAAATTGTCGTCTTATTCACCATTGGTTTCGTACATATGTACTGTCAAATTGTTAAGAAAGTAAGAACAAAGTTCGTGCGTACAAAGTTAAGCGTAGTTTCTTAGGTATTTCAAATGGAAAAATAAAAATAAGAACGACTACGAACAAATTATAATAATCCAAATTAGATAAACAATTACTTCTGAAGGATAGAAGTCATATGATTCGTGTAAACTGCATCTGAAGATTTGTCCGCCATATTGGTTTTATGCTTTTAATTGTGTTAATTGACATGTTTTAATACCCATAAGGTCTCCTACCTACCTAAACCAAAACTTTATTGTATTATACTTTCTTTACCTTTTACCATGTGCACTCTTAAGAACATCTGCGTCCGTCCTTGAACTACGAAACAACTTTCTATTTCAATTGGCTTATATAAGAATGCGTTCCAAGCTCAAGCTCTGAGAGCTAATGTTCATTAAGATCTTTCTTTTGAAGCCAATAAAATATTTTGTAAGCCCATGTTTACACATAAACAATGCGATAGGTCAAAACGCACAATTTAATGGCCAAGCGTTATGCCTTCCACACCCTAAGTCCGTTGCCTTGTCACCTTAATTGTTGTTGGTAGACAAAGCCGCTTCTTCAGCGCCATTAACTGCGCTGAAGAGAAAATTAAGACTACAAATTAAAGCGTGATAATCACGCGAACACCTGACGCTAGACCAAAGTGTGCCTACTTAAAGAGCTCCTCACGTGTGGAGCAAAATAGAGACACAGTAATATATACAGTTATTCCAAAAGATAGAGGTAGCCCTTAGCCCATAACAAAAACAAAAGTTCGCCTAAAGCCCATCATGGAACTCTGGTTAGTTAAATTTATGTATGTTAATGTTTTTATGATAAAAAATTTATTGACGGATCAATATTTTGGTGTTTACTCTGTCGGATCATCAAATAGTAAATTTTTAAAATAAAATATTTTGAAAGTGAATTAAGTGCATAACCGATTTTAACTGCTTTGAATCGGTTAAACCTGAATATTCAGCTTTTTCAATTATTATTTTAAACAGCTCTAATTCCCTTAAGGGCTTTGGGTGCAGGTTTTCTTGTGGTTTTTTTTTTTTTTGGTTTTGTGTGACCAAGTGTCAAATGAAAAGACTTCACATGTGTGCCTATCCACTCTTATACGATGACGTATTGAAAACAAAATTAATCATTTGGAAATATTGTGTTTGTCAGTTAACAAGTTTTTTGTCGGTTTTGTTTTCTTTATTTTTTAATTCAAATTAAGTTTGTGGCAATATTTTGATGACGCACTTATTGGTTGGGAGATTTTAAGATACAAGGTCCTTATGTTTATTTACTTTTTTGGATATCAAATGAAACGTATGTATAAAAGATGTTTTTAGCAAATCATTCAATGTTCGCAAATCAGTTCTTAGAGCGAACCTTTGTACGTATGAGAGAGTTTTGGAGAACAAAAAACACTTTATTTGATTTGGTGGGGCGTGGGGTTCGCCGGGATAGCCTTAGAAGATACAAGCGTCCTGATTTGAGATTGGAAGGAAATAGCAAATAAAAAAAAAATGTTGAACCGCTGCGTTTCCTTATATGTCACTGGTTTTTTGATTCGTCTCTCCTTGGCCCTGGAGTTTGATGTTTAAAACTGTGATATTCCCTGGTCTTTATGATATCTTAAGACTATGGGATCGTTCCAATGTCAGAATAAATTTAAAAATTTCCCTTCAAAAACCATTTATTTGTGAATCGAAATGTCATACAAATTTTTGACTTAAGTCTAAAGCATAGCTTCTATCAAAATGACCATGAACTGATTCCAGAACAATTTGGAAACCTTTCTTTGGATAAAATGTCGCAAGAGTTTATAGTTCGGATGTTATCAACAATAAGGAAAACCTAAAAGAAAAGGTACATTTTTAATTTTCCATCTAAATGGTTAACTTGGTTGGTGGTTTGGTTAAGTGTTAAGTTTAGTTCAGCGTTGGCCAAGATTCAAATTCAAAGTAACTTTAATAATAATTTTAATAATTTTAAATATACTTATGTCTGTGAACATTAAAAAAAATTGAGATGCATTTTTTTTGAGATACCTCTAGCTACTAACGTTTCTTATACCTAGGCGCAAAAGTTTACAATAACCTCAACACCAACAGAATTTTTTTAATTAATATCGCGAGTGAGTAAATTAACGACAAAACTATATACTTTAAGTTTTCTTAAAGACGCATATCTGCTGTACATAGTTAGGTACATAAAGCTGTAATGGGATGAATGGCAAAGAATTAATTGCCATTATTCATAAGAACAATGTGACTCCTGCTAACGAAAATGTGTTTGTTTTTTTCTTACAACCTAGCTAGTAACGTCGCAAAAGTAATAAGGAAAAATATGTATCTCAATCTACATCAAACTGGATTATATATCCGATGAATGTATCTTTATAAAGAAGACTTTTGTTACTCATATATTTGACCAGGAGTTGAAAACAGATTAAACTGGTAAGATCTGTTTTTTTTTTATCGGAAGGATGAGTCAATTAGTGGCTTTGTTTTTAATCCCAATCCTTCCTGTGAAGATAGAACTATCTAATGGATTTAACTAATTATGTCTAGATAAACTGAATTGAAATATTATTTTGCAACTAAGAAGCATATTCTTTAAAAGCAATAGAGTATCAACGCCATGACAATTCATAGGAGTGAAATAAATAATTTTAGTGCATTTTATGAACAGTTTTTGAGCCGAAAACTACGTAATGTTCTGTTGGCTCTGTCAGAGCAAATTTGAATTTAAACTTTGAAACGATGGATTTTCAACCAGGATATCAGTGAATTTTTGTATTTAAATTATAGTAGTAGTACCTATCCATGCAATGTGGTATTTGTATAGCTAGATTGTTCATTTTTTTTAAATTTACACCATATTTTACATGCGATAACAACCGTAAAACAAGTTGTGTAAATCAAATGTAATAACTTTTAATTTTTAAATACATATATATTGAAGTACATAATTGAAAGAGGGACAGAATGTTAACAAGTACAAGTTCGGTTGTTATTGAAAATAATCAACCATTTTTTATTTTAATTCGTTTGTTTGTGTTTGCATTTGGGTAAATTTAAATTTTTCGTTGTTACAAAAATCAGTAAACTGAAAGTGAAACAGTGTGAAGATATGATTTACATACATAAATTTGGGGCTATGGTCCTAATTGTTGGTGAAAATATTCTACATATAGCTCCATTTCTGCAATATTTAGTTCTTAAATAACATTTTGATTTCAAATTGAAATTCGTGTTAATTTACGACACTTAAAATACGAGGTTTTAAACTTACGAAAAATATGCCGTTTTCACAAGAAAATACAAAAAAAAAAAAAAATTAAAAAATTGTCTCTGGAAAAACAATAAACTTATAACCTCAAAATAAAGAAACGAAGATTTGTTTTGTTTCATTTTATTCAATATTTAGTGTTTTAAGAAGAGGTACTATGCAGTTAAATGCAAATTATGGAAAATGCTAAATTAATTCAAGTTTTTGGACCGGTCATATAAATGAACATTAAATTAGTAAATTAAAGTATAAGCATTCTTGTTTTGCACATGAACAATGTCCTATTGCTGATTTTTATCTGTGATGAGCGGGAACTTTTCAACCTATACGACCGTCATGAAATGAAGATTTGTCTGTCGGAAAACAACGATGTCCCTGATCTAGGATATACGAGTACCTATCACTAATGAGTGTTTTAAGAGACAAATTGCTTCTGGTACAATATTAGCAAATCAATCAAGTGTATCGCTTTCAGCCATTCTTTTACTTTTTGAGAAAATTAAAAATGATAAAACCACATCGTCCTTTCACCGACCATCGACGCGGTGCCACCATCTTATTATCGGTTTTATTTTATGATCTGTAGTCTAATTTCGTGATTTAATTTTCTCAATACCATTCTAGCATTCTTTTAATAACTTTAAATTTTGTTTTTTAAAGGTTTTGAGTTAAAAAATAGTACGCCGGCCGTAGCATAGTGGCTAGTGTGTCGGACTGTCACGCAGAAAGTTCTGGGTTTGTTCCCTGATTCCACCTTTTCCAAGGTACTGCATCTTGCGAGGAAGTTACAAATCTTCCAGGAGTAAATCATGTCATTGAAAGTGCTTCTCTGTTAGCCGTTCGGGTTCGGAGTTAAATTGTAGGTCCCTTCAATTCCTGCAGAACATCAACGCACAAACACCAATGACATGAATGGTTGAGAGTGTAAGTAACAGGCCCCGGCCCCGCTTGGAGTTGTTGTGCCAAGTATTTATTTTTATTTTTAGTTTGAAAATTAATTTTTCAAAAACGGGTCACTAAAAGAAGAGATTTCTGGCTTTCCTTAAAGGTATGGCACGGCATTGTAGGATATACTGTTATTTTGAAATATTTGTATTTCTAATTTAAGTAAATTTTTGGAAATTTGAACCTCCCGGCTAAACGTACGATTTTTTTCACGCTCTAACTTTTTGCCACACTTCAGGTGAATCAACTTGTATAAAAAAACATCCATATTCGTAAGACAACACAAAAATAATTATTTGCCCCCTCTTAAAGGTTTCTGATTTTGAATAATATAAGAAAAAAAAAATCAAAATCGGAGCTGTACAAGCTTAGTACAAGGACTTGTTCTAATCAAATTCCTCTATTAAAGTGAAATAAGAGCAAAACATTGAATAAAATAAGTCTAAATGATTCTAAACCAAGAAGGCACTACAGGCAAAATACAAATGAAATAATTCAAACTAGTGATTTTGAAGCATAAGCATGGACTAACTCATAAAAATACACTCGTTTCAGAGAAAATTCGAAACCCCACCTAACCACCAAGTGTTAAATAGCTTAAATCCATAAGGTTTCGTTAAGCATAGAAAAACATAAGCAAGAGTGCGATCTGAGTGGCGTATAAGAAGAACTACATTTTGTTGTTCTAAAAGCGCGTAGCATTGTAGGTACATAACAACACTTTCGTTTTTCTCCATTTTTTTTTTTAAACCTGTCTAAATAGAAATTCCATTGAACAAAATACATGCACATTAGGAGTAACATTGTTGTCGTTAAAAACAAGTAGGTATCTTCAATAAAATAACGATAATTAGATTGAATTTGACGTTACAGAGTTTCCATTTGATTGTATCTATGCATATATCAATGAGGGATAATTCAACCAGAATATTAGGAATCACTCGATTAAACAATTCATCTAGAATGTAATTTTAAATGTTTCGTGGAGGAAAAAGAATTTGACTACCAAAATATCCGAACAACACAATTCTTGATGTTTTTTTTTGTAAAATATTGTTCATTTTAATTCTAAGAACTTAATTCAAACCAAGCTATCTGTAATATGTAGAATGTATAGTGCACATTGCATAGACGTATTTTCGAAATTAGATTTCTGTGATTCATGACCCACCAATAAAGCCCATCAGTAGCTGTGAAATGAGCATTTTAATTGATGATACATATTCAATAAAAAAATCATCTTTTTTGCTGATGATCACCAAGAATAGAATATCATGTTATATTGCAATTCATCATCATAAGATAAATCAATGTCCTTTACACAAATATGTATGACATCCCTTAGATACCTCTTCAGGTCACTTTTAATTAGTAATTCCATTTATTTCTATTAACCTTTTATTTTCTATTTGTACCTACATATCATGCCGACAAAAAATAGAAATAAAAATAAAAAATAAACATTTCTTCTTATATAAATCGATCAATTTTAATTGAACATAAGCACTTGTCATATAGATAAGTCACTAAATGATTTCTTTACACCATCAACGTGATGTGATCGTGCTGTAACAACAAATATTTGTATCTAAAAGACAAAGACAAAACCTATAAATTACATTAACCCGCCTCGGTGTTTTTTCTAACCAAAGTCTGATGAATTGTTAAATTAAAAACAAATGATAACAAATTTTCAAGTGCACAAGGAGGAACACACTTGAATTTTTCACCATAAATTTCAAATCATTGTTTGATTTTCTTTTTGTTTCTGTTTCTGATCATGATCAATAATTCCATCCCTATACAAACCCACAACCCACATGTATTTAGATACAAACAAAAAAAGAAATTGAAGATTCACACATAAAAAACAAGAGCAGAATTTAAAAATGTAAACAAACAAAAAACTATCAAACAACTTTATGGTCATCAAAGAATTTGTATCGTATCGTGTGCACACTTAAAAAACGATCATTGATTGGCCAGGGTGTAGCGTATTCATATCAACCTGTCACTCCAAGTCCAGCTTAGATATACTGCACTCGTTTGAATATACAATTCTATCTAAGTATGCATGCCTTTTGTTAGATGTGTGTTAGTTACAACTCGCTATACTCTCTCTGACTTTACACATTTCTGGGATAAAATTGCTTTTGGCGACACAGTCTGTCGTGGCCAGAGCCGATAGTATATCTTTTTCTCATTCCTCGCAACACCCAAGTCTGGTATCTGGTTTATATATAAAAAGAAGGCCGATCGCTTGAAGATACTCATTCGTTAAAAGTTTTCTTAACTGTTTGGGTTAATCAATTTTTCTTTCGATTGACAATACTTTTCCAGTGAATTGGAGTCCTATCGAATTCCCGAACAAAAAATACCCTTTTTAAGTGGAAAGTGCTCCCTGAATTTTTTTTTTTAATTTTTTTAAACTAAAAAAAAACTATATGTCAATGAGATATTCAAAATAAATTAAAACCAAACTTTTTCAAAGTTAATGAAATACAGGAATAATCGCGGCACAATACTACAGATACAATTTCGGACATTTTTATTGCATAAAGGATATTTAAAGTGTCTTTAAAATAATATATAAGTGAGTATGAATCAATGGGCAAATATGCAGAAAGTGTTTTGAGTTTTGACTAGACACCTGTTCTAATAATGACCATATTTGCTTTAATTATTAATGGGAAATGTAAACAATCTATAATTCTATTCAAATTAAGAGAGATCTGAATAATTGAATAGATAACCGCAGATATTGGTGTTTATTTGTTTTATTAATATTGTGAGGTGATAAAAAATAAATATTTTAATTTTTTTTTTGGTGTCAGACAATTTGATGACAATAGTTTTTTTTTTATTTACTGTCCTTATGATTGATCGTTCTAATGACGTTTTGACTTCCTCAATTGACTTTAAATTAAAAAGATCATAACAAATGTAATTAGACCATTAAATCTGTCAGTGGAATTTTTTTCAATTGAAAATGAAAAGTTATGAAATTGATGGCACATTTTCGATATCTAAGTATATTTTTTTTTAGTACTGTGGGGTTATTAACAAATGTATTATAATGGTTTCCTTTGATTCTAAAAAAGCCAACGTCCATTTTTTTTTCAGTAAGGTACACTTTCAACAACAGAAATACAAAATCTTAGCTTTCAAATGAATGAGTTGTACAAGTTAAATAATGTATACATACTTTCTTAATTGAAAAAAGTATTTATATAGGTTATAATCTTTTTTATCAAAATGTTCAAATTCCAAGAAAATTGAAAAAGGGACACTTTGCCTTTTAGCTATAGAACAAAACAGTTCTAATTATTGCTATGCATTTACAACCCCCTTTCATTTCCAAAGGATCTTCAAAAGTTTTTAGAAAACAGATTTCTTCCAAATGTGTCTCGAATTATTTAGATTTTTTTTTTCTGCTACCGTCTCTTTGCATATTTGCAGCTCAGTCAATAACAGTTTTAAGGTTTTTTGTATTACAGTAAACACTCACAAATTAGAACTTTCGTAAATTCGAATCTTCCAGAAATTCGAACCTGAGTTTTTAATGTGTTGAATACTCCAAAATTAGAACTTGAGGTTCTAATTTCAGAGCGATTTTTTTCTTAGCTTTTGTAAATATAGGGGAACTCCCATTTTTGTATTTATTTTGCTTCAAAAAGGCAAAAATAAAAAGGAGAATCACCAAATTATGTATGTGGAGATTTCCTTCACGTTTTACTTGTCATATTTAGGTTATACGCCTGTGAATATTTGATTCGCATATACAAATTTGGCTCAGTTTTGTTCAAAAACGAAACGTGATTTATTAAAAATGTCAAATAAACGTTAAAAAAAAACACTTTTTCTGTGGAAACCAAATTAAAGATTTTAAAAAAGCTTGATGAAGGCGTACAAGGGAATTGTTTAGCTTTAGATTTTAATGTGAAAATATCTGCCATCAGCTATATGTAAAATCGAAGAAAAAAGCGATATTAGATGTTGTTTCCAACTCCTATCAAGATTTACCAATCGTTTCACCCTCCGTATCGAAATTGTGTATCAAATTTAATTAAACCAAAAAAACAAACAAGCATTACTGAATATATGCTACAAAAAGATTAATTGTTTTTTAATAAAAGAGATTTGTGTGAAAATAATAAATTGTGTGGTTTCACTCGTTTTTTACTATACCAGCGAATTAAAAAAAAACGTCCAGAAATTTGAACATTTCGGAAATTAGAATTACCTCAGGAACAAAGTGGTTCTAATTTCTGAGCGTCCGCCTAGTTTTATTTTTACAAACAAAAATGATTCTGTCGTAGAATAATTTTTTTTTAAATTAAAAACGGGTGCCTTTTTTGTTTGTATAATATATATAACTAGCGGTACCCGGCGCGCGTTGCTACGCCCAAAAAAACACTTATGTGACAGCGGATAAGCAATATTTTTGATCGTTTTGGTTGGTGTATAAATATACAAATTTTTTGGCATACACACAAAGTGCAGTTAATTTGATTGTGAAACTGAACATGATAACATTGCTAAATTGTGGCTTGAATATTTTGCTACATTTGACAAAAATTTGGGAAAATAAAATGTCATTTGTTGTGCGATTCAATTCCTTTTCCGATGTTCAAAAGTTGTTTGGAAAATGTTTGGGTGGACGATTCTTGCAACAAATGGACACGCACGTTCGTTGAAAGTTTGATTTTTTCGACTCAGTTCCATAAATATGATGCTTTTATTCAACGAAGAAAACATTTGTATAAAAAAGTTGAAAAAAAACTTTGCCAAAAGCCCGCATTTTTCTGTCTTCCACCCGGGCACGCTTAAAAACTTATGAAAAAAATCAAAAAGAATTAAAAAAAAAAACTGAACCAAAATTGTTAAAAGCATGCATTTTTTTCCTTTCACCCGATCGGCACGAAACCTTCACAGGAACCATCCCTGGACTAAACTATATTTACCCCGAAAATTTCATAAAGATCTATTGGGTGGTTTCCATTTTTATATATACGTATATAGATAGATTATAAAAAAAATGAACCAACAATTTATTGTTAAAAGCTTGCATTTTTGTTAATCCTTCACTCGATCGGCCATTCCGGAATTTTCGCTGATATTTCAAACAGCAAAAAAATGTATGAAAAAAATCAAAAATAAAAAAAAAAAGAAAATCATCCAACAAATGTTAAAAGTCTGCATTTTATTTTTGTCTTCCACCCGATCGGAACCAAACCTTCCCAGGAACCATCCCTGGACTAAACTATATTTACCCTGAAAATTTCATAAAGATCCATTGGGTGGTTTCCGTTTTTATATATACATATATAGATAGATTATAAAAAAATTGAACCAACAATAAAAAAATCAAAAATAAAAAAAAAAAATCATCTAAAAAATGTTAAAAGCCTGCATTTTATTTTTTTCTTCCACCCCATCGGAAATTGCGGAGTTTTCGCTGATGTTTCAAACCGCTAAAAAATTTATGAAAAAACCAAAAAAAAAAAAAAAAAAAATGGCCAAAAAATGTTAAAATCCTGCATTTTATTTTTGTCTTCTACCCGATCGGAACCAAACCTTCACAGGAACCATCTCTGGACTTAACTATATTTACCCTGAAAATTTCATAAAGATCCATTTGGCCGTTTAAGAGTCCATAGACAACATACAAACATACAAACATACAAACATACACACATCCATTTTTATATATATAGATTAAATGGATCTTAGCTTTCCAGGAATCAGCAATTTCTATATAACAAAAATATACTTTTTATATTGTCTAATGTTGTAATTTGAACGACTGTTTTTGAATCTGTGATTAGTAGAACCTTTTTCTTAAGTACTGAATTTATTAATTATAAGTAAATTTAAGATTATAAATAATAAATTTAGGATCTTTTATAACCCAAAACAAAACACACATGCTCTCACTACTTTCTAGAGGTAGCAGTATGCAGTATAAATATTAGAAAGGAACTAAATTTATCCAAGAAATTTAAAGGATTTCAAAAAACTATTTATTCTTTAACCAGAAGCTTATTGTTTATTTAATTTTTGTTGTAAACTGTTGTGTTTTTTATTTTTTTCTTAATTTTTTGTTTTTATACTTTGTTTTGGTGCATTACAGAGTTGTGAGAACTAATAACTCTATTTGATTCATACAAAGACTTCAAAAAAATTGAGAATTTAGCTTTAATGCATGACAATCAAAAAGTGGTTAAAAGTGGGAAATGTCAAAACAATGTTTTAATACAGACTCGTGTGCAATTACTTTTTTTTTTGAAAAATGTGAAGTTAAAGCAAAATATATAAGATTTGTTTCAATTTTTAGACGTACCTACTAATAAAAATATTATTTTGGTAAAAATATTTGAAATACAAAACTTGTGAATTTTTAAAAATCTTTTCAGAATGTAGGTTATTAGAGCTTATTAAGTACATAAGATGTTTTATTGGTAATGTTGAAAATCCAACGGATTACATCCAGTTGAAACCCGGTGTATACAGACAAATTGCTGCTTAGACTAGGAATCGAATCCCTTAATTCTATAGGTTAGCAATCAATGACTCTTTCCAGCATTGTACAAATGCCAGCCGAACAAAAATTAAATTCTCAAACAACACTTCCTTCGGGCATCAACTTTCTTTGTCAAGGTACCACCATCAAAGCTAGGTTAAGGAAGAAATTAGTTTGGAATGTTTTTAAATACATATATTGTAGCTGCAGTCAATGAGCTGCAGCTCAAAATGCATACAATACACTAGTTTAAAGATGAAATCTCATTTGTTTAAGTTCGGCTTGAACTGTATTTCAGAATTTGCTCCAAATCGGCAAAGGATTTAAATTAAATATTTTTTTATCACATTCCCTAAGATCAAATCGTAATTTTGAAGCTTACAGCTTTGGATTTACAAGTATTGCAGTAAAGTTAGTTTTTATTATGGAAATCTGCATTTGGCTTAAAGTGCAAATAACGGGAACATGATCTTTATATTTAACTTAACAGGTCGTAACTTAACAGATAGTCAAAGATATACCTAGTCCACTTATCTAAGCTATAATTCAGTTTCTTATGAGTTCTTTTAAAGATTTTGTTTGAACGGCAAATCTCTTACAATGAGTCATTTAGTTTTTGACAATTTCGGATTGACTGATTTTGATAAAACTTTGTGAGCTGTATGTCTTTTAATAAAACTTTCGAAAAATTATTTTGCAAATCAAAGCTGTGAACTAATTTAAAATCAAGAATGCTTAAAAGATTTATGTCTCTTGATAGACTTTAAGAAGCTCCAAAAAATTTTATAGCATTAGAGAATAACCCGATACACAAAAATACATGATTAGCAGTTGTTGAGGATCGCGTAATGTATTTCAGTAATTTTTTTGATTTAAGCAATAATTAAACAACATACGGTTTACTGCCTCTCCTGTCTGACTAGCAGATACCTATGCAATATTTTAAACAAGATTACCTCTTGAAGGATTCCTCATTCAATCGCAGGATACAGTACCCCGAAAAGAATCTTTCTTGGAATCTAGGGGTTGAACCGAGAACCTTCTGTGTAGTCGTCTGGGCACACATATTACTTTTCACTAAGGAATACCTACTTGTACGAATAACTGTCTCTTGTTATTTCAATAGGTATGTCAAAAGGATGTTCGAGTTCATCTGACCCTAGCCAAGAGTACTTTAATAAGTCATGGAAAACCGTTGAACTCGTATAACAAAAGTTGAGTAAAATATTAACATTCGCGTTACATTTCTTGATGAAATATTATAAATGCGTCACAAGACATTTTATGTAGACATTTTCTTCAAAAAGCCATCGTTTCCTTAATTGATTAATTTTTTTTTACTCCACATTGAGCCGAGTACCTACTGAGTACTTATTTTACAAGGAATGTACCCTCAAATTGAAATCAAACACGCAGGCAATTTTTTTTTTAAACTAAAAAATACACCAACAACAATTAATAGTACTTAAAAAAATACAAATAAATAAACTTAAAAGGAACAAAAACGGTTTCGTTGAAAAGTATCTATACAAACATATTTTTATATCAACGAGAAGTATCTCAACAAGTAGCGCCTCAGTCGCGTCTTATAAACGAATCACACTTTTATGACAAATCAAACAGCAATTGGCGGCAGCGATGTTATACAACACACCATCAGAATATACCACTTGGCTTATAAAAATGATGTGATGCATACATGATCACCGAGCAGCGTCGCGCCGCGTCCAACCGGATCGCGCCGGTAAGTCTGCCAATATCTGAATCAAACCAGATTACTTCGATTGATCTGCTTGGATTCCCTAGCCTATAGCATGTAAAGATATTACAAAACCTGAACAGACTACCTCATACTTGAAGTTAAGTGAAAACCTAGTAAATTCTTCAATCTTCAAGGTGAGGTAAGGAAGAGGAACAGTAGCTGTTATGATAGGAAAGTGGTATCTTAAGGGCCATTGAGTCTAGTTCTTGAGTTTTAAAAAATCATCATGTATGACACTATTTGGGAACAAATGTATCTAAGAGAAAATTTCAATTAAGAATTTACAAAGAAATGTGCTCAAAATGATGAGTTAAGATATAATTTGTCAGGTCAAGATAGTGCCCTCCTATAATTAATAAAAGTTGTTTTGACTCATTAAGAAAGTGTAGAAGTGGACACTTATTTCAGTTACTATACAAAATTTTTTGTAAACAAATTGATTGGAAATGTATATCAGGACAGGAGGAGCGAGGAAAAGGGGCAATTGGGATCGTTCCTGGTTCTAGTTACACGAAGTGGAAACCAGATGAGAACCAACAATAATTATTAGGTATTACTCATCGTCATCAGCGCTTATTGATATAGATACTATATCTTTATATTTTAATATATTCGAATGTGCAGCTTCAAAATAAAAATTGTATTTGAGGAAATATTCAATTTAATTGATTATCGAACCGTTTATGGAGAAAGATGGTGGGAGGTGTTATTAAATTAAATAATTACCGGGTCGATTCTATCGATTAAAATCGTATATAGTATTATAGTGATCTTGAAAAGGCATTCGATTTAATTCGATTTGATGATTTTAATTGGGGTTAAGTTTTCTTTCTATTTCATATAGATTGAATAATAATTGCATGGGACAAGAAGTTTATTTTAAGAAATCTATGAGATGGATTAAGCATCAGACAGTTTAACTATGGCCTAACAAATATCATGTCTACAAAAAACAGGAAAAGGAAGCTAGTGTCAAAACTGAACTAAACATTTCCTTTCCGTTCCGTTCTGTCAATTGAATCCGATGTCCATAACTGGTATATAGTCAGCTGTCAAATATTTGTTACTTTGTAGGAACGCAAAAACGGAGCATTTGCCATCGTATGCTTTATTTGATTATAAAAATTATTGTTTCCGTGAAAGAAAATTCTAAAACGTTATAAATACCCAGTTGCAAATTGGTGTTCTCACTTTTTGACTGGGTTAGTGTAAACATATATCCGGATGAAACGGATTTCATATGAAAGAGGAGGACGCGTATATTAGCAGAATATAATAAGCCAACAAAACCCAGTTAAGAATCAATCATGAATGAAAAAAAAAAAACTATCAAAAGAATAAGCACAACATTTACATTGCATTGCGGTAACGTATACGTAACGCAGACAGATAGAAATCAGAGCACAATTTATTTGCAATAATTTAAAACTGTTTCTTATCCCTATTTAATCAATAATTGATTTGCCTACATCGCATCCAGAAATAAAAGAAGTTTCAGAATTTAAGCAAGGAAATCGTGATCGTGAATGGATTACTCTTTTTTCTGAAAATACTTCTATTAACAGCAACTCATCCGTCAGCTGTTTAATTTTTGGAAAGTTTTAATTGGCATGCAGCCTTAAGGTTGCGCCTGGAAACGTTACTCGTTTTGAGGTTGTTTAATCAAAAAAGTGTGCGGTTTTCCAAAACTGGGTGGTAATCAAAAATGTATATGTGGAAACTTAGTTTTTAGGAAAATGAGTAAAAATCGTGTAAGGCTGAATTTTGCATTAAACAATTCTATAACATGTCTGCCGATGAGAGCATTAAAAATCGAAAACAAGATTAAGAAACTTTAAGTCAAAAATATTGATACAAGCCTTGAAGTGATTTTCTAGTGGAATATTTTTTGTCAGCTGAGAAGGGGATTTGGGTTTTGTTGGAATCTAATCCCGCTGATTCCTAATCCGATCCGATAGATTTTTAAGACTATTTTCTGAGAGGTTTCTTGTCCAATTCCTGATGGTTGAAATTGGTTATATCGGCTAGGGATACAAATGAGAATTGGCTAAGTTTCGTATAAAATTAATTTTCATGCGATCTAGCCGTTAAAGCAATCATTAATTGAAAATAAAAACAGCATCATGTGATTGAAATACTGCGTTTTTTAAAGAAAAGTTTTAGAAATTCCCTTGTGATCTTACCTCATCCATAAAGCAGGCTTTTATCCAAAATGATATTCCTAGATGATCAGATGACTACACTTCCAAAATCAGCAATAAACAGCATTTTTGATTGACTTGAGGGCAGTGCTTGCTCTCTCGACGGATGAAGCAACACTTTTGCATTGTGTTTGAGGTTATTTTAATCAAGTTACACTTTTATGGATTGAGTTTTACAAAAACTTGATTCAACAGGGTTTTTTTTTTTTTTGAAACTGCTGTACAGGATTTCCACATATCACTTTTAGCAGTTACTTTCAGGTTTTTGAAAATTAACCAGGACATTATTTTTATTTCTTTAAATTCACTTGGAAAATTTTTTAAACCGCTAATTTAGATTAATTTTAAATTGTTACGCTGAAACACTCTTGGCTAAGCAAGTCATATTTTATATTTTTACCACGGACTACAATAAAATGATAAATTTCAGTTTCTTGTTACTATGGAACTCTCAACGATGTTAACTACTCCACTTGTTTCCTCCAACTGAATCACCTATTGGCCCGAATAAAATCATTGCAGTCTTTCAAATATCGTTTTTTCTCGCCTCCCTTTGGTGCTACATTTCAACACCCAGCTTAACACTTCACATTGACCAGAAATGATCTTAGAAACCTATCTCCTCTGAGCACAGCTCAAACACTAACGCATATCATCATCATCAAAGCTCTTTTTCGCACAATAAAAAGGCCGAAAATTCATTAAAAAAAAAAACGTTACCTGTAAAATTTGCAAAAAGCCGGCTAAAACCAACTCGATCTCACCAAACGCTTTGCTTTGCTGTTAAAGCCATCACAAGAAATGTTAATTAAGTATACAACACCTCTTCAGGCATTGGCTCTATGGTCTGCCATATGAGAAATATCACCAACTACTTGGAGAACAATGAAGCTAAATCTGGAAATAATTGGTTAGTAGGAAAGGAAGCAAATGAAATTGATCGTTATTCAACATTTTGTTGGATAGTGTTGCGTTAACATTTATTTATTATACCCTTTTCCTATACTTTTGAATCGATAAAGCTCGATAGAATGAAGCTTTGAATTAAAATCAATCTTAAAGATTGACCTTGAAAATAGAAGCGAAACGAAGAATAGCTGCCACTTATTCTTTCGTGAGGAAGTAGTAACTAGTAACCTTCTATTGCCATTCAAACATGGGTCTGATCCATATGTATCCATTGACACTCTGGAATCGATTAACATTTATCCCAATGTGTTGTATTACATTACAATGTTAACAAAGACTAAATAAGCGTTTTCGGTTCTTATAAAGACTAATTGTTCTGTTTACATAAACAACTTAATTAGGAAAATTCCCAATCCTGGTTGGACCAACGAAATGTTCAAACTCTCCATCTTTTCTGTCGCAAGTGGTGAGGCGATATCCACTTCTTGATTTCAAAACTGAAAACTATTCTACAGCTGTCCTTAGGAAGGTCCATAGGAGATTATTTGCAGGTATCATATAATTGGGGGAATGCAGCTTTCTTCGAAACACATCATCCGATATCCGAAGTATTTTTCGTTGCCTCCTTTCGTTTTGGGATTGTCTGTCAGCCATATTGGAATCCATTCGCAAAGTTTATACGATTCAAATGTTAGTAAATTATTTTTGCATTGATCTTGCCAGCAAAAATATTTCCATAGAAACCACACCAGAAGGAAACGTTCCCGATGTCATATAACAGAGTTGACATTGGATACTCTATTTGGAAAGTTCAATCAACAATTTCATGTGCTAAGATTCAATATATGTAATAAAATTGAATTGTATGTACCTACATACTTCGAAATAAACCGTACCTACCTAGTCGACATGACAGATGACACATATGTTTTAGGAAAATCGGTCCAGTGATTTAGACAACAAGTACTTATAATGTTTATAACAAGATATGAAGTTAGAATGACCCACCTTTTAAACTTCCTGTCATCTTTATTCGTAATGTCATGTTTGATTGGTAGCTATGTCGTCGGACAGTCCGCTCAATTTTTCTATTCTTGGCCATCAAATTCCATTGATCTGCAGCAGATTGAAGTTTCACAAAAATATTTTTTATAAATTCCAGTAAAAAAAAAATCGTCTTCAGTGGGCGTTGTTTTGGCACCTGCTCTGGTTAGGTTTTTATGTCATTATGCTTTTGTATCTTATTTATTTTATAAATCACAGTTTGACGCGTGAAATTGAACTGATTTGCAATGTCTTTTGCTGCATTTCCAGATTTTGTAGAACTTTTTTGTAGAGCTGATAAAAAGTTTTTTTTTTAAAACCAACAATTTTCGTTCAGTGTATTTTATAAAAAATATTTTTTTTTATTCCAGGTTGCCTCATTACGATCATCTAATTTTAAATAACTTGTGATAATACCGGAGATGTAAATAACTCGCCCCTATTAGCAGATCCTTTTTACAAAACTTACACGAAAACTCTACGAAACGGAACCGTACTAATTTTGCAACGAAAAGTAAAACATAATCTAAACATAAAACCATCTTTTGTATTCATTTTGTCAACGTCACAAAATATAAATTTCTATACAAAAAATAAAAATGTCTCCGCCAACGAGAATATCATACATCACCTTTATCATCCTTGCATTCCAAGCCTTCTACATCCATTCGGTGCCACTTCAAACAGATTTTGAAAATATTGTACCAAAAATCATCGAAAATTCTGAATTTAATTCCAATACTGAGAACTACAATGTGATATCTACGTCAACTGAAGCCAAAGAAAGTAATTTTCTGAGGGAATTTCTTTTTCCCGAAGAAAATTCCGGAAAGGAACAGTGCAATGCTCCAGGACATAAGCCTGGCTTCTCGGGATATGATTATACGGTGCTGTTGACCATGCTTGCCATATCTTTGGGAATAGGTTTGTTGAATATTTTTTTTAAAAATAAAATAGGAAACATAAAACATTTTTGGTTTTTTTTTTATAAGGAATATTCTACGGATTCTGCAAAAAGTCCGGTTCGTCGTCCAGTGAGTTTCTTCTAGGATCGGAAATGTCAATTTTCCCTGTAACCTTGAGTTTGACAACGAGCTTCATAACAGCTATTGAATTACTGGGAAATCCCTCCGAAATGTACTTCCAAGGAACGCAATATGTTTTAATTGGTAAGTCTTCAGAGTTTAAATACTTTTCGACCTCAAAATACTCTTTGGATTCCTTATTTTATAATTTTGTTGTCTTTATTTCAAACAGTTATTCCTATGATCCTTGTAATTCCTGTGGCTGTGAAGATTTTTTACCCTATCTACTTTAAAATGGAACTCACAAGTTGCTATGAGTACCTGGGCATTCGATTTGGAAAGGAAATTCGAGTTCTTGGAGCGTTGCTGTACGTCGTTCAGGTAAAGTTGTCATATTTTTTTCAAGGCTTTTTATTTGACTAACTTGGATGTGGTTCTTTTTAGATGTGTTTTTATACAGCAGTAGCAGTTTTGGCTCCAGCAATTGCCCTCTCAAAGGCAACTGGACTTAATACAAGAATTGCTGTTGTGCTCATCTACCTTGTGTGTGTGTTCTACTCGTCCCAAGGAGGAATGAAGGCAGTCGTCATTGCTGACACCTTCCAAGCAGCAGTTCTAGCCTTTTCATTGGTTCTCATTATTATTCTCGGATGTTTCTACACCGGAGGTTCTGGAGTGATCTTTAATACGGCCGCTGAGGGTGATCGACTGGAATTTTTCAAGTAAGTTTGATACAAAATTGTATTTTTAAGAAACCTTCAACTAATTTATCCTTGAATTTTCTTTAGCTTTTCACCAAATCCAACAGATCGGCATACATTCTTTTCTGTAGTGATTGGAGGTTTCTTCTACTGGACTTCATTATTCTGTACCAATCAAGCCTCAGTACAAAAGTGCATGTCGTTAAAATCTCCCAAGTTGGCCAATCTTGCCTTAGGGTTTTCAATTCTTGGTAAGATTTAGAACTTTCTTCCGAAAAAATAGATTCTAATTATTTTGTTTACAAAAAGGGCTGGTCATAGTCTTCCTAATGAACTTTTACACCGGACTTATGGTCTACACACATTATTCTGGATGTGATCCCTTAACGGCTGGACAAATAACTGCAACTGATCAATTATTGCCATATTACATTATGAATGTTTATGAACATATCTATTCGGTAGCTGGAATATTTGTAGCAGGAATTTTCGCTGCTAGTTTGGGAACAGTTGCATCGGCTTTGAATTCCCTTGCGGCTGTTACTTGTGAGGATCTACTTATAAATGGTCTTAACATTAAAATTTCACCTGATAAGGGAGCATTGTACGCTAAGTGGATGTCTTTGGGGTAAGTGATTATCAAATATTTTAACATTTAATGGAAGTGACATTAGCTTTGTATAGTCAACAAAACCTACACAAAACTGATCAGAACAGCACCTGTCAAAAAAATTTAGAACAGAAATCAATTTTATTGACATTTTTTTTTCAACTGTTTCGTAAAAATAGAAGGACAAGTCTAAATTATAAAATAATTTCTTTGACAGATATGGCGCAGTGTCATTTGTACTAGTTTTCATTGTTGAAAGATTGGGAGGAGTTTTGCAAGCTACACTAACATTAAATGGACTTATTGGTGGTGTTACGCTGGGATTATTTCTTCTAGGAATATTTTTCAAGCAGGCCAATACCAAGGTGAGTTTTTGTCTACCTACCTTGAAATTATAAAGGCTTCCTTGAGTATGGATTACAATGGCAACCTGTTTGATGGTTTCCGTTTTATCGTATGAAATTAAAAAACAAATTAGTTTAAAAGAAAATTTATATTTAATATTTAATCCATAACTTTTGTTTTTATATATTCTTCAGGGTGCATTTTATGGTGGAATAATTTCCCTTATCGTTGTTGTCTTTATCGGTGTAGTTGCACAAATTGCCGATGTCGAACAGGCCCAACTTCCACTTGCAGCTGAAGCTTGTAGCTGTTTCGTTAACACTACAACATCCGAAGCGCCAATTCCCGTAGCCGAGTATAACAGTTTCACGTAAGTTAAAAATTATACATCTTTTCTTATTTTGTTCTAAAAAAAACTCAACAAAATCTTCCAGATCATTCCCACTATTCCGAATTAGCTACATGTGGTATTCCTTGCTCGGAGCTGCTTCCACAATTATCTTGGGGCTCATTATTTCCATTATCATAAATGCAGTTCAAGAAAATCGCGTGATGCATATTTCACAAAAAACTACGAACGACAGAATAAGTACGATAAGCAATAACAACAACAGTCTATCAACGAATTTCCCAATTGATCCTTCAATAATGACGTCACAAAAGCTTGCATTTGAAAATCCCTCTTTGCGGATTGATGATGAATAAATTAAATCAAAGTGTTACCTATTAGATATATTTATTATAGTGTTAGACAAAGACAGGTTAAAATCCCTGTTGCTAGAAAGAAAACAAAATACTAAAATTTATTTTCAACCTAATATTATGTATGTATAAAACAAAAATTATAACAGTTATTGAGTGCATCATTTATGTTAACTGTTAGAATTTTTATTTTAGGAACATTGTGCTGAAGTATATAGCTACAAAATTTTGTTTGCTGATTTTTGTTTAAAAAAAAAAGAAACTGTACAAAGAAACTATTATAATAGTTTACCCATTACCTATATAATAATTAAATATTTCCACGAGACTATCAGTATTGCAGAATCAGTGTTAAGATTTAAGAAAATTATACAAATAAAATATTAATGATTATAATTTATAAACAAAAAATGCCTTTTAGATAGTTATTGTATCTAGCTACTGCCTAAAGTTTGATGACTGATGTCCATGTCTTCAACTCAGATGCCTGGCAACTCTATTATAAAATTTCATTAACGGTCAAATTTTAACTTGAGTCTCACCAAAACCATTGCATATATAAACTATAGTATTCCCACTTGAGCTGCGCCATCTATCGACGAAAAACTAAGCTTCAAAAAACCATGGGAAGCAACAACAACAATTTCCACCATTTTAATTGTTGTTGTTGCTTCCCATGGTATTCTAGAGCTTAGTTTTTCGTCGATAGATGGCGCAGCTCAAGTGGGAATACTATAGTTTATATATGCAATGCCAAAACTTATGTGCATGTGAACTAATATTCTTTTGTGTGGTCTAATTTATGTCTGACAACCCGCAGGGTGGCATGGTGCATAAGATCACATTTGACACTAGCCTAAATGGGACATAGGTATAGGTAGACATGGGGGCTTCGGAGCAAAATGGATACGAAATCGGATCAGAGCAATTGGTAAAATTTCAACTTCAGTTCCTTCTGTCGAAATATAAGATTAAGTCCAGACCAGTTAAACAACTTGTTTTGTACGAGATTGATGTACAAAAACTCTCCAAGAGGCATCGGAAATGTATGGCAACCCATGTTCGAAACTATAGTTCGCCCATAAAAATGTTATGCCCAATTAGTCTGGCAGCCAGATTGACCAGATCATGATTCATATAGTTGAGCGTTAAAGGACTCGGTTTACCTACACGGCAACTCCAACAGCCAACACCATTTCCTAGTCCAGTCTTAAGGAAGAGTTTTCAGGCACAGGTACATCCGCGTATTTCAATTCAGTACACAACTTTTTCTAACGACCATCACCAACATGGAAGAGAGTTGGACAGTCCCATGTTCGCAGCACACAGATTACACATCCTTCAGTTGTTATGCCAAACGAAAAAGATAATTATGAAATCTACTTTGACTCGAAAATTCAAAACAAATAAACGGTTTACCGATTTACGATATTGGTGTGAGTCCTTACTACTCTTTGATGTTATATCAGATACGCAAACCGTGTATTTTATATTCGAGACAAAGATGTCGCTTCTAAATCGTTGATGTAAATTACGATCTTACTTCAATTCAAAATTTTAAACTAATCGTGTCGGGAATATAACTGTTTTTGATTTAAAAACAGGGTTTCATAAACCCTGTTATAGAACTCTTCAGTCAGGAAAGAAATTAAGAACTTAAATATTTTAATGTGTGTAATACACTAATGTTTATTTTTTTATATTTCAATTCGTCAATAAATATTACAATAATGACTTAGATTATACGAAAAATAAATACAAAATAAATTACAAAAAAAAAAAAAAAAAGCAAATACCGCTTAACTTTCGCTGTTCTTTTATTTAAAAAAAAAAATTGGCATCTAACCCAAATATTGTTTTAAAAAGTTCGCTTAGTGAACTTTGTGTCTTCTGCGTTTTTATTATTTTTTAAATTTCTTAAACTATAATTTTATATTTACAGAGTGTAACATATTTCTTTGGATTCAATTCCGTCACGTCACACTTATCTCTTCGTCACTGTCTGAATTCGAGTCGTAGTCATCATAGTACATTTTCATGAATTCCGTGTTTTGAAAATGCTGATTCAGACCCAAAGCATTGTTCCGATTAGCCGCGGCAGCAGCAGCTCCTTCATAAAGATCACTGATCATTCTTTGCCGCTGTTGTTGTTGCTGTTGTTGTTGTTGCTGCTGCTGCTGTTGTTGTTGTTGTTGCTGCTGCTGCTGCTGGACATCGGAGGGTTCAAATTTAAATTTACGATCCATTGAAAGGTGTTTTTGCATTTCAGCATTAAATTTAGCTTGGAAATCACAAACGGCTACTGCGGCAACAGCAGACGCAACGACAGCGGGTGATTGATCATGGTTCATTGACTGGACCTTAGATAGGGGCGGAGGAGAAAGTTGCATATTTTGAGGAAATTTATTCCCGGCCACACTATTGAGGGGTGGTGGTGATGGAATGGCCTCGGACGAGCCAGCATTTGAATGTGGTCGCTGCTGAGTGCCAGGTGAGAGATTTTCTGGTGACATTGGAGGCGGAGATGCCGAAGATGCTCGATCACATTTGGCATCCGACAAATCTGGATTGGGATTGTTTTTGTTTGGGAGTGTTTGATCACGAGATCCACCGTTAGCGAGTAGTTCACGCTCCTTGGAGTTCCTCCACTTCATGCGGCGGTTTTGAAACCATATTTTGACCTAAATGAAAGAAAAAAAAATTGTCAAAAAAAGAGGTCAAAAACTAAAAAGGATATTTTTAAAGAGACTTCTTGTTGTTGGGTGGTGGAAATAACCTACAAATTCACATAAAGACATCATCATATCCAGACACAAATCACCCAATAAATTCTACCATGTAATTGTATACTTAATTGTAACATTTATTGCTCCAGATTTAACTTGGGGCCTCCCCTCGTATCCTTAACACAATATAAAACAATTTTCCCAATCTCACTCAAATAATTAATTTCAATCAAAAACAGACACAATTTTGCCTCATAATCATTAATCTTATCGCCGCCTCCACATCGCCGAACGAAACAAAATCAATGACCAGAATTAATATCCTGTTTAGCTGGAATGAATGGTGGCACGTGACTTAGAGCGGTTAATTCGAATAGAAAAAGATTGGAAATGCATTTTCAATTGTTAAACATACTTGAACTTTTACTAAATATACTTATATATTCCCGCGAGCTGTGTTTATGTTCCTTGAATATAAGGATCAGTAAGGTTCACACTCTAAATCCCATGTTCAAACTCTGGATAGAACAACAAGGATAACATTCCACTTAAAACCTGAAATTAAATCCACCCCATCGTCGCAGAAAGGATACCCTCCTGTTTAGCAGTTGTTTAAGGATAAACTCAGCATGAGCTTGCGTTTGGTATTTTATAAAAGTTATAATTTTCCAAACTCCTCCAGCGCCAATGCCATGGTTAGCTCTATGACATTATGTTTATAGACGATATGGTGGTGGTGGTGGGTCCTTGGCTGGAACAGTGTACACAGTATAACACCCAGTAATAATTCACAAACAGCTTTGGGAACAATTCCCGCCTTTTCTCGTATCTGTCAGGAGCAGATTCCTAAGTCCACGGCAATGAAGGATAATTTAACGAATTGCGAATATACACAACGTAGCATCATCTAGACTCTAGAGTCGTGAGGCTTTCAGGAAAATGGACGCGGACCAAGAGGGTGCAAAAACTTTTCCATCCAATGAGTGGAACACAATTGCAAATTCTATTGTCCTGTAATTATTGTGTTGCTAAAATGTTTTGATTACAGGGTGAGAGTTAAGGATATATAGGATAGATGTTACGGAATTATTGTGTATATATATAGGGCAAGCTATTGTGTTCTATAATTTTCGTATCAGGATTTCCGTCCGACAAAGTTTTTGGCCAAACATTTTGTTTTCTGTGCACGCATTGGCCTCGGGACTTGATATACATTTTCCATGATAGGGATGGAAGTATTTTTCTATATCTGCTGGTGAGTTGTTTCAAACAATTTCAAGTGAAGGGACTTACGGCTAGGATTATATTATGTTTAGTTTTCGGTTTTCGGTTTTTGGATTTGAAATTTAAGTTTTTAATATTTCTTCTCAACGGTTATAATACACATTGATACGGTATACCTAGTCCAGGAACATTTAAGTTATATTTGTATTTGTGCTTCTTCAGTAAATCTAAATCAAATCAAATCGAGAATATCAATATCTTCTTCTCAAAAACATCAGAAGTGTCATTTGTTTACCAATGGAACAGTTTCGGGCTTCCGGATGCTTCTAAACGCTTCTTTTCCTTCAATGTAAAGTGCTATTATATTTCTTACACAAACCAAATATTCTGACAGGTGTCACATTTTTCAACTCCATTGAATTTTTTCCTACCTATATGAAATTAAACCAGATTTGGAACGAATTCCTTTTTCATTTCACTTGAGGTGAGTGCTATTCTTAACCAATTTAATATTTGGTGTTGAAAAAGAGATTGTGGAGCGCACAATTTTTCAACAAATGCAAATTCAACAAGTTATTTCCCGGGCCATGCTTCTAATTATAAATTACGGAAACACCTATATTTTGTGTTCTTATGTTTTTAAATAAAAGACAAAAATATTCAACATTGGTCCCTTTCGAAGCCTGACGTTACGTTACGGAGCTGTTATACACATTTTTGACATTTTACTAATAAGGGGCCAGTTATAGCGATACGGAAAACCAAACCGAAAAAATTTTCAAATGGAAAATTTTGTATGTTCTGATTCGATTTTTAAGACCAATGCTACACTGATCGATGGCAATCAATGCAATAATTATAATTGAACAAATACTTTTTGTTAAAAATTTAATTTTTTATTTTTCTTTTATATGTACGTATAACAGAAAAATGAATAAATACATTTTTAACAAAAAGTACAAGTTCAATTCAAATTTTTATTTGCAAATCTGATTATATTTATCAAATTTTCCATTTGAAATTTTTTTCGGTTTGGTTTTCCGTATCGCTATAACTGGCCCTAAAAGGCTTGACAGTAGTAGGTACATTCGTGCGAGTTCCCTTCAAATAAATCATAATTAAGGCCAGCTTCGCTTTATTCACTTCCGTTCGCTTCCACAAACCCATACGTGAGTGGTAGTGGTAGATGCAGGCCAAAGCTTTAAAGTAGTGATTTCTGACCTTATATTTTGTGTCTATTTGCATTCACTTCTGCCACCAATGTTGGTACTGATGATATCTTTTTGAATTAAGAAATTTCGATAAAGATGCCTGACCGAAAGCTGAACCTATGGCAAAAGTATCAAATAATTTGCGTTGCCGAGGTGACTTCAACTGTTGTAATTGAATATTCGGGGGTGTAAGACATTTTTACAATTTTAAAAATCGATTCCTAATTATTGTATACAAATTTCACGTTTAAACAAATTTCAGATTAAAGGACCGTTCAATGCGAAAGTTTAATCTACTTCAATTTCCATTTGATGAAAGCCAGCTATCAAACGAAGAAAAAAATATTTTTCAGCAAACTTCAAAATCCTGGTAAAAGTTTTTAACAAACAAGTTTCCGGTAAAGTATAACAGTTGAGATTGACAGTTTTAAAACAAATCGTTGTCATTGCTTTAAAATATTCAGACGCAAAATATGTTTTGGAAGACAGTTTCATCGTTATGGATGAAGCAGAAAATCAAGAAAATCGCTGAGTTAGTTGGATGCATCTCAATCCAGTAAATGCACATCCACCACACCATTAACAGAAAATATAATTCACTCCCTTCGTTCCCTGAGGACAATAATTAACATTTTGATCGATTGATTAAATTTTTTATTCAACGAATTCATTTACTTCGAGCGTGACCAATGTGGTAACCGTTTCTTTTTTTGTGTACCTCATATCCCTATTACGAATACCTCGTCCTTATCATCATCATCATCACGCCATCAAAAATGAAGGCAATTGATCAAAAAATCAAAAAAAAAATCACACCAATTGCGACAAATTGAATCAGAATTCCTTACTAATGATTCCAGGATGATCGATGGAATTGTGACATAATTTTGTGCAGACAGAATTTGTTACGCAAATTTATTACAACCGAATGGTTATCAATGAATAAAGGATATAACAAAAGATTTATCCTGGCGGATGACTGAAAATACCGAACAGTGAACCCTGTGTTACCCTGTATATCCTGTCCTGTCCGGTTCGTTCATCTGAGTAGATAATAACACAGACGACATGGAATGGCGCATCAGAAGTCAGAACAGAGGCCTTGCTTGTATCCTTTTTTGAATCCTCTATCGCACACAAACTCTGTGTCTCTTCTGTGTGTATGTGTGTATGTATTAATTGAATTATATCTCTTAAATTTCCATTGTTCCTATGATTATTCAATTTATATTTTATCTCACAGACATTGCTTGTGAATAATAAAATGGAAAATATTGTTTTTTTTTTTTTAATTTAAAGACTTTCCTCGACGTTTTCGTCAAGTGGGGAAAAGTTAAAATGGAAAATTGTTTATAATTGAAAAAGTTATATCCTCTCTCTGGCATGGTAATTGAATGAGAAAAAAGATGTATTGTTGTCGAGGCATTCCAGCATTAAGCAGGAAAGTCTGATGATTGTTTTCTTCGTGATTTTAATTTTTTTGAAATGAAAACAATTCTTTTCTCATTTTTTTTTTCTGTTGGAAGCGCATATTTTGATTAAACTTTTCAGAGAATAGCTTCGGATTTTTATTAAAAAAGTTAAATGGGTTACTGATGGAGTTGATTTTATTCGAAAGTATGTTGGGGGTGAATAGTTTTTTAGTTATGCATTAAATTATTCAACAAACGTTCATGGAAAATTCTTTTTCAAAAGAAAAAAATTTAAAGTTTTAATATATTTTCTAAGAAAATAAAAATATATAGTACAAAACCCAACCCATTTCATCAATCCAATTTAAAAATTTGTGACTTAGACCACTTTCATGGTGAAAGAGCGATCAAAATTTTACAACGCAGCTAATAGGACTACCTGAAACTTTGAGGGGCAGGCATTGTATATACATATATTTTTATAGTCATTTCATGGAAATTGGTTTTTCTTTTTTTAAAATTTCGTCCATGGCGGCGCTAGTTGTCTTATCTACTTTAAATCAAATGTCTTCAGTTTTTGCTTCCCATGTATCTAGACAAAAACCACTCCTAACTATCCAATCAAGTGTTTTTGAACTTCGTCCATAGATGGTGCACCTAACGTTCCGTTTATTAAGAGTCCTATAGTTTATATAAATACAGTGGAAGTCTCGAGGAAAAATAATTTTTCTTAAGTGCGAAAAGTTCGAATACCTAGTATCTACGACCAAGCGAAGTGACGAGTGATAGCTATATCATCAAAAAGTCAGCTCAGAACTGTGATTAAAAAGTACGTCGTCCAAACTGAAAGGCAGGAACTATATTTTTGTATAATGAGCCCGCACTCAAGGTTTTATGAAAACCAAATTCATGTTTCCACACACGATTTCAAGCGACTAGGAAAGCTGGAGAGGAAATAAAAAATTGTGTGGTTTTATGAAACCACGATGCAAGTGAAACTTTTTTCGTTCTAATAGACATCACTATAAAAATCAAATTAACTCACCAAGAGCTTTTTCTTTTCCCTACAAACACGAATCTTAAGGACTAAAATGAATTCATCGTCCGATATTTTACGCACTAGCTATTCTTGATTTTTCACTTGTTGACCGGTTTAACATCATAACACTGAGCAAAACACAAATACCGCGGAGCACGGTCAGCTAATGCGAGCTATTGGCTGGCGCCGCCATATTGCGACATGTGACAGGTGAACCAAAAAATTTGAGGCGATGTAAGAATAGTTTCACTTTAAAAAGAGATACCTATTACCTATGCATTGTTGAGGGAGGAAAAAATGGAGCCTGGTTAAGCATACCACATTCGTGTAGTTCGGCTTAGGAAAAAGTCTCTATACTATAAGTTGAAATTGATGGGAATTTCTAGTATGGCGAGTATAACGAGGATATTGTGTCAAAAAAGGAATGCAACTGGACATTTCGCAAGATTTCGACGATGTTTAAGTGGTACATTGCATAGTTCTTTCACCAAACAGGTTCAAAGCTCTCTTCTGAATTATGTCAAGGGGACGCAAATATATATGTAATCAGAGCACCTATGCCCAGATATAAGAATTATGGATAGTCAGGCTTTGGGTGCATGATATATGCATGCCTGAAGATTTGTAGCCAGAATAAATGGGGAGAAGTGTTTCTAGTAACGTTCTGGGATTGAGATACCTTGATATTTCGTGGAATTTTAGGTGACGTTAAAAATATGTTTATGCCAGAGTCTGTGATACATGTTGAACGCAAATCTGTTCCTTATCTTCTCGATGCAAGTGCCGCTTTTGAATAGTGATACTGGAAACAGTCTTATATAGCAGATCGTTGATAAATACATGGAAGAGAATTAGTGACAAAACGGAGCCTTGTGGCACACCAACATTTATTACATGAATATGAAGCTGAAAATTTAATCGTCCAAAAAATCTCGAATGCAAGGGTCTGAAAGGAAACTTCTAATCCATGGAAGAAGGGGTTTGATATCAAATACAAACATTTTCTTTGATAAAGCAGCACTGTGCATCTATGCTACCAAAAAAAAAAAAGATGCCTACGAAAGCTAGCGACTCTGGAAAAAAATATGAAATAGTCGTTTTTCGTGTATAGGTACGCTTGGACAAAAACAAAATCTTCCTGATTTAATTCTTAGTATTAAATGGATGATATGGAGGAGTCTTCTTAACAGCCAAGATGAAAAGGAAGGCGACGGGCTTTTGGCGTTGATAAACAGAAAGATGAAGCAATACGATTCTTATTACGTTCAAGTAGTGCTGTCAAAGTTATGGCTTTCTTTCAAGAACTTTCTAAAAAAAAACCTCACCATTTTACTCATACTTAAGAGATTATTACAAAAAATTTAAAATAATGTTGAAACATGGGAATGGAAACAGAAATACTCGTATTTTGATATTTCTTTCTGCACATCTAAAAACGGTTTATTGCAAGAATTTTAAGGATTTCAATGTAACTGAGCAAAATCCTGGCCGCGTTACGAAAAGAAACATCTGAATTTTGCTGACTGGTGAAGTATATAATTATGGAAACATTAAAATAGGACTTTTAGTAGTGAATGCTGGATCCTAGCTCACAATTACTCCAACTAGTTCTTGAACTCATGTAACCAGTATTTCACCTCATTTTTTTGTTTCTTCTAAATAGTAAAATAAAGACAACCAAATTTTGCCCAAGTTGATAAAAAAAACACCAATAAACCATTGAGTCTCATAAACAAAGGTGCTCGAAAGGTCCTTTCTCGTTTTCATAACAATCCAGAAAAACATGACCATAATTCTGATGACTACAAAATGCATAACGATGAATCATTTCCAGCCTCCTGAAGTGCAATAATTCATCCATGCAATCATCACACATCTCTCACACACACACATCGCGTTGCATTATTCTCTTTTGATGGACAGAAAAAGTTCTTCGTCCTTAATTTTTTTTATTAGCACTAAATGGTATATTCAGTAAAATTGATTGTTGTCACCATTCCTAGCCATAATACCAGGAAAGCGGAAAAAAAAAACAAATTCCAGACAAGACCAAATAACTGGTCTGATTTTGTGTGCAATGAATGCTATACCAAGGTCTGCTCGAAGGACATCCGAGGATGTATAATAGAATAGATATACCCATTCCATAATGAAATGACAGCTCTGAAAATGATTTGTCATATGCATTTGCGGTTGTCAATCCGATTTCAGCGAAAATTCGAAGCAACTGCAGCACAGGGAGCAAATGTTTAAAACAAGATCCTTCGGCATTCTAAATTCTCCAAACAAAAGGGACACTCTCCAATATGGCACTTTATCTGTCTCTTTCAAAAAAAGTTCCTCCAAAAGTTTTTTTTTTTGTATCTCCTAGTCGTTTCCTTTTGCATAGAAACGGAACTAAATTGAATATCGCGCTCCTGGTCCGACATTTTTTTTCTAAAGTCAAATGCAAGCGCCGCCGGACACTTAACACTTTTCCCCCATCATCACATCGCATCGCTCAACACCGATGAGTCCTGCGGTGTTGTCCTGTGAAAATACCCTGTGGCATAACAAAAGCCGCAAATAAAATGTGCATATAGCGAGGGGACATCGTTCCGCATTTCAATATTGGAGTCGGAGGAAAAACACACAGAGCGTGAATTTCCATCATGCCACTGCCACCACCTATATGTGGCTGTAAAATTTGGAGCACTTTTGTATAGTGTGCTGTGCTGTTCTGTGTGTTGCATATTTATATGGAATTGAGCATCAACACCCGATTGGTAAAGGACATCCTCGAAATGCACCTCTATCCTCGCACATAGATAGATACTCATATATAATAAATAAAAGCTTCCATTTATGGACAGGCACAGGACATAGGGGCTTTTGGCCATCGTTCATTTTTTGAAGAACCTATGGATGGGGTTGAAGTGATGCGACTCCGGCTATACGACGAGTACAGCTCTGCCGCCTGGCGCATGATACAGTTGTTGGTGTGCTGCATTGCGGTCAGTACTGCAGTTATTACCATGTTGTTTGAGGGCAATTCATTTTGATAAACGGTGCAATTCAGGTGATTCATCATTTTTACAAGTAAATCTCTTGAGATGGGTTTTTGGGACACAATACAAAAAAAAAAAAATTGCATTGTTGCAGGACCTGTTGGCGGCGTTTGGTCTTTTGAAGGACCCATCGAGGGTTGTTTTACAATATGACATTGACTTTAAAAGGTACCTATGTCCTTGAAAATAAACATTTTGATTCCTTGACAGTTGGAAATGAAAGAATTAAGTGGCGATCAAAAAGATTTTATATATGGGGAGTTGGAGGACAATGGTGTGGTTACATACACAAACTCAAAAAATAAGAGATACGCATTCTATTATAGTCCTTAAGGTGTTTTATTTAATAATAGCTGAAATGAATAATTAAACAGTCTTCTTGACTTATTCGGCCTACTGCTTCATTGTGCTCTTTCATATGCTGTTGAATATGACAGCAATCTTTAAAAAAAAAATTTCTAAGCGTTTTCCAGCACCAAAAGAAAATTTTGAGAAAGATTTATGTCTGAAACATTTCTGCAATGCTTCTTTTGAAAATCTATACTCCTCCAGTTCTGTTCCATTCGAAGTTTGAGTTTGAGCAACCAAACCAGGTACCAGGAATACAATGGAATGTTTGTGCTCACGCTTTATAACAGAAGTGGTACAAAGAAAACCAGTTTCTGCAAAAGATTTTGATGCTAAAGTTGAAAATAATCTCTCCTTCCACTATCATCAGCTTCGTCACACCACAATAGAATCGGAGAGGCAGTCGCAGACACAGCGGAGGAGACACAAAACCTTTCAACATATAGCATTCAGTTCAATGTTGGGAATACTTTGACCACTGAGCGTCAATAGCAGCCTAAACACAATATTAGAAGAGGTCGTTTATACTTTGAATAATTCATGCTGAAATTTTAACGTTTAGCTCCGACTTAGGGATGCCAGATTTGAAAAAAAATTTTGTAGGACAAATTTTTTTAAACATACTGAACCAAAGTATAGATATAGATCCTTGAAAAGTCTTGTTATTTCTTCCATTTTTTATACCAGTCTTTTGTTATTTAGGAATATTTATATGTGACATATTCACATATTAGTTAGGTAAAAACATAAATAAATGTGTACTTCAAGTACAACCAAATGGTGGATTTACATTGTTCTGCAACATCTTGGTCTGCAATTTTTTAAGAAAAAGCGGGAGAGAGCTGTATACGGAATTATACAGAAGAGTGAAAAGACAAACACATAAACGTACGCGTCAGATGTACAGACAATTTTTTGCCTTTATTTTTATATGTTGTATCTTTCTTTTTTGAACATAATGCATTGTATATAAATATATAAACTATAGTATTACCACGTGAAGTGCGCCATCTATGGACGGAAAACAAAGTTCTTAGGATATCTAATATTTATAATAAAAAATAGTTAGGTATTAAATTTTTACCGGGCTTAGCGAGACATTAAATCGAACTGCGGGACATAATTTTCGAGCGGGGCACTTGCAGGACAAAAGTCGTTTTGCGGGACAGTCCGACGCGTGGTGGGACGTCTGGCAATCCTATACGGTCCGATTGCAGCTCTGACTCCTTATTGCGGTTTTGAACGCCATTTACCTTAAATAACCTTCGATTGCCTTCTTAGATTTGTCAGATTCAACTTACCCGGACGCCACACATGCCAGCTACTGGCAAAATAGTTGCAATACACTGATATTTTCCACTCACACATACAAACATCCAGCCAACTGGAACACAGATAGGTATCTGACAATTTATACATGTAGTAACTCGCTTGCCAGTAGCTGGCATGTGTGGCGTCAGAGTTAAGTCAGACTAACAGCATTAGTCCACACTATTTTTAAATTATTGCCTCGAAATACTCTTTCTATGGGATACATCCTAGAAAGTACAATAAACCTTAAACCGTCTATACAAGGCAAGGTTGGAGCATTGAAGACTAAGTTGGACTCTATTATATTTCGCTAAACTACGGTGAACTTCGTAAGAATTTATTTATACTTTATCGACGAAATAGAATTTAACAAAATATCGACCAACCACAAACAGACCCTCCAACATTTGGCCAGTTCCATTTCCGAAACGATAAATCACAAATCTAATATTAATAAAATAACATTTGATTACTTTCAAACTCAGATAAGCTGTTTGTTCTTTGAATTATGAATATCTTTAACAACCAAAAAAATAACCTCAATGAATACCATCAGAAAAGAAAATTCAACCTCCTCTCAAGGACATCAATAAGGACCATAATATACTTAAATTCCCATCCAAACCCCAAAGCAATTATCCGAGTATTTCTCGAATAAAAATGCCTCCAGGCGCAAAGTCTCATAAAAAAAAATTAAGAAGCACACTCCAGATCAGACCAGACCCAGAACACCACCAAAGTATAAGAACCAACAAAGTGCCCAAAAAGCAGCAAGCAGGCAGGCAGGCAATACAATCCAGCTAAACCTAATTTAAATAATCGTCTTGCGGAAATGCCATCGTTTAAAACGATTTCTCTCCCCCGAAATGCTCTCGGAACGAAAAATTCGATTTTTCTATTCCGATGAACAATCTTTACCGTTACCGAATGGGGTATTTCGTATATATCAGAGACTTCAATCGAAAAACCCAAAGCCTTAAAATATGTCCAAAACAGTGTCGTCTGTTTTTGATTTGCCAAAAAGTATAGCAAAAAAAAAAAAAAAGAAGGAATATCTACGCCCGTCGGCGGGCGGCGCGGAGGGCGCCCTATGTCCTATGGAACTTATAAAAGATTCGTCCTGGTGGCATGTGGGCGGTTGGTCGGGTATTATAGCTGCTGAAGGGATGAATGAGAGTAGCGACGGCGGCTGCTGCCGTTTCCATTGTTGCCGGGGCTGCTAAATCACTTAACACCCTCATTTCGGCTCGTCGTTGTTGTTTTTTTACTGCTCTCGTTTGTGTTGGTCGTCTTTTTATTGAATTTAAAAGTATTTGTTGACTGCAAGTGATTTATTCTTTGATATTCGACTTAACACGGTTAAGCTATTGGTAAACCCTTAAATTCAGATTTTTTGTGGTACAGCGAGAGAGGGTCGATTGGCATCAGGATCAGATCAGGACTCAAGTGGGACTGGTTATTCAATTCAATTATAATCTGTGTACTGTGTTGTGGTAAATTTTGTTTCAAATAGCTGTGTAAATAGTCCTGTGGGAATGGGCACAATATGTGTCCTTGAATATATACTTATTCGAATGTGTTCTGATCAATATTTGATGTGTCATCATCAATTTGTGTGGTTATGGCCTCAATTTGCATTGTTGTGTGTATTTTATTTGCACGCACTCAATATAAGGAACAATTAGTGAAGTCGTTTTCGTTCGCGTATCTTATTTCTCCATCACACTGTATCCGATGTCAGCAGAGGGTTGAATTGTGTATCTATAGCCCTGCTTGCCCCACATATTAGAGAAGCAGACAAGAAAATCATGCAAAAGACATCTCATTAGGAAACATATGTCTCAACTCTAAATGGGGGTAGAAAAAGTCACTTTGCAAAGGACCACTCTATATCGTCATACAACAACAACAAAAACAGAAAAAAAAATCCTTCTTTTTTCAAGGAAGGAGGAAAAACGTCAGAAAAATATGTTACACATTAATCGTTATTTGGTTTACACAAGCTGTGTCAAAGGATAGACTATTATTTAGCGAGGGAAGTGTATATATCATCAGGACGATTACGAGGACGATTTTTACAACATTTTTTCTTTATATTTTTCTTTGTGACAGTTTTATTGGATGATGTTACAATTTAAACGGATTTATGAATTAGACTGTTAAAATTATTTAATAAGAATGTCTAGCCTGTAGTGGGCGACAGGGCAACGTTGTTTTACGGGCATGTTGAAACTAGGGGCAGGTTGGAACAGTAACGACTTGGCATAGTTTAGGCTCTTATAATTCTGACAATGCTTATGCCTAGATATACTCATTGTTTTTTGACTGGTTGTGCTAAGTTCCCATTCCCAACGAAAAAGAAAGCTCTCTAAATAGAAGCCTCAGTGGTCTGAATATTATTTTCGATATCAGCGATAGTTATGGTTTCATTGTAACATGTTATTGTGGGATGAAAATAATTCCTTCACAAGATTTAGATTTCAAACATGAGGCCTTTATTTCATTGAATTGCTTTCATAAAAATTTACACCGGTAAAAGTGAAACTTCAGAAAAAATAAAGTAAAAGAGAATGAGATGAACTAGTCCTTTCAACATTAGTTTTGGCATACTTAAATATATTTGTAAGGGAGATAAGAGAAATTCACATAAATAATGCACCGCGTTGGCTTTTTACTTAAGCTTTGTAATGCTCAGGCGCTTAAACGCATACCGACGCTTACTGATGGCTAACATATATGTATCATTCTGTGATAGACGAGAGTGGAGACACCTCGAAGCATGGCACAAAAAGGAGACCTCTTGCTGACTTAATGCTATATGTTTATGTGCTTACCTCTTTGTCGTGACGCATTTTCGTTTCATCGGGTTTCATATCACAACGATTCTATACAAACGTTTCAGTTCAAAATATTGCACTTTTTATTACAAAGTATAGGGAAATATGAGGCACGTAGACAACAGTCTTTACACTTGTAGGCCTGAATTTTCGGGTAAATAACTTCCTTAGACTTCCAAAACTTTTTAACACCTTAGCCCTCTACCTAAGAGAGATTTCACTGAAATGAAACTGAAACTATACAAAAACAAACTCGTTTTTCTTCGTCGCAATTAAATGTAAAAGAAAGTCAAATAGGTACAAGTAAAGTACCTTACCAACACTTAATATTCCAGACATGAACGCTGAACCGCTGAACGCTCCGCTGGGAGGTTCACCGTTCACCGGCCATACATCACCTAAAAAATTATAATTCGTTAAAAAGTTAAAAGTAGCTAAGCCCCCTTTTTTCTTGAAACTCGGCTGAATTGTATCGCTCCTTTTTCAAAAAACTCAAAATTGTGAGCTCTGAAACTTTTTGACATTATCCCCTTTTTTTGGAAAATCGATGTTCGTTTCTAAAAACAAGTTAAGAAAACCCAATTTCCTAAATTTGCAAACGATAGCTGACACAAAAGTTACAATTTTTGTTCAACTGTCAAATTTGACATTATCTGGTTTATTTGACAAAAAATCTCAGTTTTTCCTTTTGTTAGGTCTCACTTCCACAGTTTAGAAAATTTTTCAAAATTTAAAGCGGAATGAGCAACTTAGATGGCTGGGCCATATGGAGTGTATGGACGAAAGCGCACCAGCCCGCCGAAATTTCAACAAGGAAGGGCCGGCGCAGTTCTGGAAGACCCCTTCTGAGGTGGTGCGATCAAGTCGAGAACGACGGCGGATCAGCCTATCTGGAGGGAATGCTTAGTTGAGGCCGTGTTTCACAATCTGCGCCACCCTAAGCATACTTATGGACAATTGAACAATGCCCTAGACGAGAGTGCGGAATCTGCAAAACAGATACCGCAAAAAGAGGCCTAGATTATAAAATACTGTTTTTTTTTTGCTTTCACCAGCTAAGTGCTTCTGCTTGTCTCTTTTTCGTGACGCATTTTCGTTTCATCGAGTATCGAATCACGACTATTCTGAAGAAGTTTCTCTCCAAAAGGCAAATGAAGGCAAAAGGAGAACTTAACGCATATACCCACCCTAATGGCTAGCGTAATTATTGTCAACGTTGTTTTTTTGTGCAAACGAAAGATAAGAAGCAGGATCCTTTACATTACGGTTAAGTTCAATGTAGATGTATGCATACCTATTGAAGAAACATTCGAAACCAAAACCAAACTACGAAATCTTTGTTAAATTAAGCGTAAGCTACCTAAGGCTCAGAGGTTAGTATAAGTGTCTACCTGGCGACAGACTTTACCCAATTTATAACACTTTTTGAAATCATCAATTATTTTTCCTTTAACATAGCATAAAATAAACTATGTCCTTTCTTCTCCCAAAGACCATATGGATTTATTAATAGCTTTCCATAAAGAATTAAAAATGCATTCTCGTTAGTTTTCCCGTGAATTACAGTCTCCATTTCCACTTCATTAAAGTGGTTAAATACCTTTTTTTTCTCCCCAAAAACCCATAAATCCTTTTAAATTGTTTTTAAGATTCCTTCTTCGTCCACCCAACATTAAAATTTACTTAGTTGCATTTTCTCTCTAAGCCCCCAACAAAAACAAATGCACATTTTTTTAAATGATTTTTCCATTGTTTTCCATTTATTGGTAAATGGTGATGGTAACCATAGTTCTTCTTTCCTATTTGTATAAAAATAAGAATTTCACAAAGAAAGCGTCTGCGCATCTAAGAATAGGGATGGTCCTCGACAAGGAACAAAATAAAACACCAACAAAAAATACTTAACCCAGTAATTCAATTCATATTGAAATGGAAGAAAACCACCATGAAATCTTTCAAATTTCCTCAGAGTGTAAGCTTTTTCAGAGAGAAAAATATCCTTGGAATTCGCAGAAATATACAATCAAAAAGGAATCTTTGTTGGTATACTCGCGGGGCGGAGTTTTATTTCCAAGGACATTCTGCGCAACCTCTTGCTATACCTACAAGTGAGTGTGACTCTGACTCTATATTGTTCTGTTTTTCATAAAGAGGCACGGCCTTGTGCCCCACACACAAAGTCGCGAACAAAAAAGGACTTGAGAACAAAAAAAATAATATATCGTCCTTGTTAACAATACCCATACATATTTTTCGTGTACTTTTATAGTTTGTCGCCATTTAAATGTGGCGGTTTCTATATGATCCGTCAATTGACTTGCTAACTTCGTGATGTGGTTACAAAAAAGGACTTTGAAAATGGTGGTGCTTTAAATAAGTAACATACCTGTGAGTCTTTTAGTCCTAGTCGTTCGGCAAGTTTTTTCCTATCAGGTTTGCTGATGTACTTCTGCTGTTGAAATCGCTTTTCCAGACCTTTTCGTTGGGAATCTGCTCGCAGGGATATAAGGATTTAATTAAATTTAGCATACAGTAGGGAGTAAGGGTAGACATAGGTATAGCCTCTTTAAAGCTTTTACGTACCTGAAAACACAGCACGTCGCATCATACCACGCCTCGGTTTGCCGCGTGTCGAATGTGCCCACGGGAAGCCTTGTCCTGGCGGCAAGGGAAAAACCTGAGCCCCAACTGCAAAAAGGACATGTAAAATGTGTTAATTACGGATTAGTCAGTATAGTCACCCTCACTATACACAGTATACACAACAACACACTTACCATTCATGTAAGGATTTCTGCAGTGCGCCAGCAGGGAATGCAAATGCGGATGATTCAGGCCATGTGGAAGGAATGGTGTCGGCCTACTTGGCATGGGCTTTGCTATCACTTGCTTCTCCGCAGTGGCGCCTTGATGTCTTCGGTTGTCCTCGCCACCGCCATAGCATCCTCCACCCTGATTGCTGTCATTGTGCAGATGACTGCTGCCGTTTGTGTTACTGTTGTTGTTGTTGTTGCTGTTTGGATGATTGTCACTATCACTAATTGTGCTGCCAGGTGACGATGTGGTTTGCGGCTGACAACTATTGCTATTCGTAAGGAACGCGGGGTGTGGAAATTGTGTGTGTTGTATAAAGTTTTGTTGTATATAAGGCCAGATATGTTGGGGTTGTATAAATTCTGAAACAAAGAAAATCCAAGAAATTTGGTGAGAATCTGTGGCAGGAGCTGTGTAAAACTTGCATATATTAAATTCGTTGATATTTTCTTATAGTATAAATTTGTTGTTTGTGCATGAAATATATTTTTCTAAAAAGGTACCCCACCATACTATAGAGAAAAGTCTTGATACACCACGCTTAAACTGTTCTGTAAGAATTTTTAGCTTAGAGCTTTTGATTTAGAGAACTCCGACTGTAATTTGAACTAAGAAATTCTAGATCAATTCTCAAAACCAATAAGAAAATTGAATTCTGCGATGGAGGCGAAAACAAAATTTGAAATTCCTAATCCAATTTCTAACAGAAACTATATTCATATACCATTTTGAATAATGCCTTTCAATGTTTCAAAGCAGCAGAAAAGATCCGATGTGGAAAATCGTCTCCTGGCGGAAATGGAGTGGAAAAGGTGTCAAACTTTCTCTATGAAATGATTTTAGGAACTTCGATGAGACCTTTAATTTCTGGTATTTACGTGGTCCAAGTATGAACAAACTTGTAGACTGAAAACATGACCTGCACTGCAGCAACGGAACAAAACTAAAGTCCCAACCATAATACGCGAAAGAGAAAGGAAGCAAGTGTCAAAACCAAACAAAACATTTCTTTCCTATCTGTCAAATACATCAGTTGGTCATAATAGCCTTTAGAAATAAGAAACATTTGTCTCTTTCTTTCTCTTTGAAAAAAAAAATGAAAGAAGAGAAATGTCAGATTTTCGTGCTAAATGTACGACTGAAAGCGTATATTACGTACGGAAACTGAAGTCAACGAAACTTGCCGAAACTTATCAAAATTGGTTGGGCCTTAAGGGCTAACCATAATTGAAGAATGGGTACGTACGTTGCCTTACGAAACAGTAGAAATACATGTTATTTGTATAACCCAACCCGAAATGACATTTTGTTATGTTTCGGCAAGTTTCGTTTACTTACGTTTTCGTACGTAATGTACGCTTTGAATCGTACATTACGTACGAAAATCTGACATTCCTTATTTTCTAAAGGGTATTCTTCTTCCTTCTTTTTTCTTATTTTTAAAGGCTAATATGGGCAACTGATGTACTTTAAAAATTGGAAGGAAACTTTTCGTTCGGTTTTGAAACTTGCTTACTTTTTCTTTCGCATATTATGGTTGGGCCTTTAATGCATATTAACGTACTAAACTTTTTCCAAAAAAACTACAATTCGTTCAGTTGCGCTCTCTCATATACTTAATTTGTATATCATAAGAAACATATTGGACTCTTGACTAGAAATTTTCATAAAACGAAATGTCTGGTTAAAAAATAGTAAGATGACATACAGCTGTCAAATCTCGATTATGATATAACAAAAGCTGTTTGTACGCCATTTTTGTTTAAAGTTCTTGTTCCCGTACAACAAATTCAACCGGAATGACTTAACGAATGGCATAATCCCTTGAAATTTAAAGCAAATAATGGATCTTGTTGTGCGTCTTAATATGTCAAATATAGATAGAGAGAATTTTTAAAGCTTCCAAATTATATTGCCGTCGATTGGAGTAAACACTTTTGAAAAACGTGGCTGGAGTCAGAGCCACCCGATAAGATCTGTCAAATATTATGTTTTTTGCTCAAATATAAAATAATTTTTCACTTGAGTAAAGCAGAGTTCACACGCAGACAAGACAATGAGACAATATACTCAATTGTCTTGTCCGAGCTTCTTTAAAGGGGTTGGACAAGACAATATGCCAACCAGTCGAAATTGCCCTCATAGATAGCTCGACAGGCTAGCTCTGAGGACAATATAATGAAAATTGTCTTGTCCTGGAAACAGTTGTTCCGTTGGAACAATGATTGTCTTGTCTCATTGTCTTCGCCTCTGCATTGTACCATGTGAACCCCGCTTAAACCAGCCCTTACGACTCTGGTATTGCGGATTTTAATGTGGTTCTGGCTCAATTCTATGTGCAGCATTGAATTCGCAGAAATCCAATATTTTGACAGGTGGTGATATCCATTTGATTAATGATTGCAATATGAATTGTCAGAAGTCAGACTATTTGCCTTCCACATCCTAACTACTTTAGAAAATTATGTGAAAATTCATATCCGAATTTTTATCATAAATTGAACTAGAAATATTATTGAACTCCATTGACAAATGCAATATTAGCTGTCAAAACAAAAAAAATTCTCGTAATTAAGTGACATTTCCATACTTATTTTCCAGTTTGTTGCGTCAAACATTACATAGTTTTTATATACACATATTTATTTGGATAAAGTTTTGAAAAGAAGTAACCTTGCAAAAACAATTTTTAAAGTGATGGGTACCGCGTTGAAGATTGTTTCAAAACAACACGTTTACTATCATTTCAACGAGACACACTTTTAAATATGTGTTGTGACATTTAGTCGATCAGCTGTAGGGTGAGTTCTGTTTTACTTTGAATCGATTTAAACCCTGTTCAACAAGAAGGAGCCTCAAAGCAGCAAACCTTTAAAAGAATATTTACCGGTTGCAGTAAAACATTTCAAATTGCTTCACGTTTAGTAATACGTTTTGAACCTCACTTTTTTGAACTGGCATGGTGAAACGCAACTTATGTATATAACTGTAGAGATCTCATGATTTTTTTTTTTCTAAAAACAAGCCACAACCACCTGAGCTAAGCAAAACTCTTAAAATGCAGGCATCAAAATATAAATTACGAAAGCAGATTCCAAAAATTCATAGAATTATCTTTGAAATTCATTGCCTTACACATCTTAGCTTCCTTAAAACAATCCAATCCCTGCACCCTGCAGACATCCAAAATTTGCCTCTTTCACCAAACATCCATCTGTTAAACCGCACCAAAACCAACAAAATAATCGTGTGGGTGTAGACAAATTAATTATAATTTTCAGGACTCCTTTTTTGGGGAAGGTAAAACATTTAAATCAGGCGGCAATGGCAACAACAGCAATTTCCGGATCCCAAATTTCAAACCCCAGACACTGGAGGCTCTAAAGTCTAAAGCAAGTCAAGTTAAATGGGGGATACCTTTTGCCAGATAAAATAATATAATTTGCCACATGAGAAAAGGGGTTTAACACCACATTATACCGTTTGATGTCAATTTATGTGTGTATAACGCTTTTATGTCTGAAGTCGGCTGTATATGTAAAAGTCCTTGAATTAAATGAAATTTGTTTGTGTGTATAAAAGTGCGAGAATATTATAAAATGGTGTTTTGTATTTTGTGTTGTTAAGGAAGGGGTTTTTGACTTTTTGAATGGGAAATTCATTTAAAGCTGCCTCACACACAAAAGCTTTTTGTCGTCCTTTGTAGTGTCAAGTAAAACAACAATTATATTCAAAAGCTGGCGCAAAGTAGTCCTTCAGGCATATAAACACCTTAAAAAGAGAGCAGACGTTATTTTGTGTTTAAGTTTTGCACCACATGTGTTGTGCTTTACTCACAATGGCATGTTGTATAATAATTATAAGTATCTATAATAGGGACACACCTCTGTGAATACCGTACGCCAGAAGCCACCACTGATTTTGACGATTGACGATGACAAGGACGACGTGCGTCGGTGTGCGTCGTCGCCTAAGGAAGGAGCATTCAAATTATTATTGTTCAAAGAATATAAAGCGCCCTATGGGGGTTTGAGGAGATAGTTGGTGTGTGTATAGGGGGATTTTAATACGATTAGACGCAGAAACAATTAACGAATTAACGCGTCCTTTGAAAAGTTAAATTATAAAATAACTGTGAAGGATGAGATATGATGGCAGGATAGGAAGATGGAGGTGATTGTGTGCGTGGTAGTTTTAATACAATTCGTGGCTTTTGGCAAACGTGTGTGGTGTGTGTAGTAGAGTCAGATTAATTGCCGCGTAATTTAAACAACCGGGTGGTTTGGTTAATCGGCTGACAGGTAATTGAAATTAAGTGTGGCAGTATAGTTTGAAGTTTTAAAGTGCTCTATAGTTATAAGTGGTTGGGTGAACAAAAAAATTATTGTTTATTTAATGTATTATATTAACATATGCCTAATTAAGTAGATAAGAACATGTTTATTGAAAAAAAGCGGTTAATTTATGATAATTCAGTTTATCTGTGTGTTTAATTATTATTAAAATGTTTTAACGGTTCGGTTTTCCATTGTTTTGTATTGATGGTAGTTACCTTATTATTGCCTTTATTATTTATTTGTTCATTAAAACAGTTAATGAAGTGTGAATTTTGTTTTTACATAACAATTTATTTTATATTTATTAGTTTAAATAGCATATTTTGAGATATGTACCTACATATGCAAATACATGCACTTGTCAAGAGCATTTTTTTTTTTAAATGGTGGATAAGTAAATGTCAAGTGATGAAAAATATTCCTTATTTAAATTTTATTTTAAAAAATAAGCATATAATCTATTATTGAAGTTTAGAAAATTTATTATTATTTTGACAGACACCTTGCCTGTCAAAAGAGAATATATGTACTACTGTACATACGTGCTTATAATAATTATTATAGAAATGACCAGAATGCAGTCGTTGGGATTTTTTGACATTTTATTGTCCTCCAAAAAACACAGAAAAATAAGTTATATGCTAAGTTCTTGGTCTGTGAATTCACCACCATCTTATATTATTATTTCAATACTATTTTTAAAAGTTTGTGAAAATGGCAAATTTTTAAATGTGCTAATTTTTCCTTCTATATAGCAAAATCAAATGATTGTGACGTCACACACAAAGTCAGCATACCCAATATTCTTATCAATCGAAGATGATTTGTTTCTGTGAAATGTCAAAAATGCTCCATGGAATATTAAAGATAAGCCATCTATCTAGCGGTGCTCAAACTTACATTTAATTTGAAAACCTTTTTTATGTCGGGGAGGGGCTTGAAATAAGTAACCTAGCATGTGTTTAACACTTTTTGAAAAAATAAAAGCTAAGCTCCTGCACCCTGTGGCTTCCCGTTTTGCCAAAAAGGCTTCAGCTAACTAGGTGAAGATCTAGATTTCCTTATTAATATCGGAAAACACCTCATCCTCCTGTTAAGTCTCTGGTTTCCTATGTGCTGTTGACGATATTTATAAAACTTGTATTCCTATAAACAAACATTTTTGTAGATAGATGCGAATTATTGCATCTGTCTACCAACCCATTTAAGAAAAGCTCGTTCGGAGAGCATAGTGATTGGAAACAAAAATCGTGTTGTTTCAAATATTGTACCAAGAATTGGGTTAGTTGTAGCATATAGGTCGGTGTCGGATGAAGTTGTAACAGTATTTTATAATGCCATTGTTTGAATAAAAAAAGCTTAAAATACTGAATTGGTGAGACAAGAGGAAATAGAGTTGGATAACGAATAGGAAGGGGAACCTTAATCTAGGTTACAGTTCAAACATATGTATGCACCTGTAAATTAATTGTTTCGAATTTTTGTTGTGGGATCACTTTTTGATTGTTATGACTGAACCTTTTTCAACAGGAAAACTCCGGAAAAATAACACAGAAATAAAGGATAAATATTTCAGGTTCTCCTCGGATGAAAAGGTTAAAATGTTCCCTTTCACCTGCTTTTGGTTTTTATAATTTAACTCACTTTAACTTCACTTCTTTGTTTCATATTAAGCCTAGATTTCTTTCCTCTTCACAAGAATCAATTGCTATTTTGGAGTATCAGTTGAAATTACTGGCTCTTGATCTCCGAGAAAAACTCTGTTCTGTTTTTGGGGCAAAAGTAACGTTGTACCGATAGTTAGAAAATATTAAAATATTAATGTACCTATATTAAGACTTTTAACGGAAATGCCCTTTAAAAGTGGCCGTGTCCTAAAAATTTGTAAAAAAAAAGTTTAAAGCCCTAACTGAGCTTTGATCATTAGTCAATTTTTAGACATATGTTTAAAACTACGGCTGAATTGAGTATTTTTGTAACGTATTTTATAAAAATCACGCCCTTAAAAGTGGGCGTAGTGAAAAAATTTACACAAAAAAATTAAAAGATATATTTTTTATACAACGAAGAAAAAAAAATTAAAATTGAATATTGTTACCTCAAATTTTTAAAACTATGCTTTTTGTGTTTCGTGAAAGGTGGGCGTTATAGCGACGCCTAAAATTCAAAAATTTCTTTTCAATTATTTCTTCTAAGTTTGGACCTAGAGAGTCACAAATTTCGAGATTGTGGACCGTTTATTTGCAAAAATAAGTTTTTGTTTATAGTTTCCAATTGAAAGTGGGCGTCAGCCCAGCCCAAACTGAAATATTTTTATTTAATTAACAAAAAAATTACCTAAAACTTACGTGTGCGAAATTTAAGCGTTGTGCGCTTTTATCGTAACTGTACAAAACACAAAATTTATTTTTGCCAAATAGAGGTTGTTGAACAAATATGGCGATTGTGGGCGGATTTCACCGGTTCCAGAAATTTGCGTACTCTTGAACCAAAGATGCTATATAAAAAATTTCGAATGAGGTTTCTAGCTCGAAAAATTGCGACCTTTAGAGAGTATCTATACATACGGACGGACGGACAAACGCACGGACATGGCTAAATCGACTAGGCTTTTGATTCTGAGTCAGAATATATATACTTTTCTATACCTAATGGTATTATTTCTCTATGTTACAAGCTCCTCACCAAATACAATATATACCCATTTTATAGAATAGGGTATAAAAACATCCAGTATAGGTAAACTGCATTTTTTGTGTGAAAAAAATCCCCAAAAAGCCTTTTAATTCAAACTGTATATATTTTGTTGACCCTGACTGTGTATAGGAACCCCACTTAGTTAAATGTAGAAATAATAATTATTTATTTTTAAATTGCTATTTTAAATGACAACATTAGTTGCAATGATTAAAAAAAGATACTCTAAACAACAAAATAAACAGAAATCCTTTCCAATTAAAGAATATTTAAAAAGTCATTCATCCATCCTTCCGCATATGATTTAATTATAACCCTTGTATGTCTGCAGTGCGACTGTCGTAGTTTAACCTTTTATTTTAAATAACAATTAACCAAAGAATCAATTCATATTTCAATTTTGAAACAAGGTTTTATATTCCAAATCCAAAACAAAAACATTAACTTCATAAAGAAAAAGAATCTCCCATAACGTAGGTAGGTATATAAAAGAAGTCCTTAACACCCAAGATAAACAAGCCTCAAAATATAAACTTATCCGCTTGTGTTTTCATTGTATCTGCCAGTGTAACGACTTAAAATGACGCACAATCAAAATTGTATTCCCTTTATCCCAACTATACCAATACCAATAGTCTTCTTCCACAGGGAACAATAAAAAACAGATTGCCCTAAATTTAATGTAACTTACTGATCCGAGCCCGGATGAAAAAAAAAGTAAACCAATATGTTTGGTTCCTTGCCTTGGTTCATAAAAAAGGAGGGTAGGCTGAAAAAACATCATATTCCTAATCATGTTTAGATGTTCGTTCTATGAGGTTGTTTGGTGATTAAGGATTCGAATTCATGTGCGCGAATTCCTTTTCTTTCCTGACCGGCCGGAGCGGCGGCACGGCGGGAAAAATCCTTCAACTGGTTTTGTACTTTGTCTATTCATTCCCTTCTCCCTTGAGTATAAATATTATAGGGGAAACTATACACGGTAGTTTTTTATGACACACAAATGGGCGTAACTAATCAAATCCTTACTGCCGTGTGTCTGTTTTTTATTTTATACATTGTTAGCCTGTGGGCTGGACGAAAGGATCAATTGATTCTTCTTTATTTTTATTCCTGTTATTATCATTAAATTTATTATATTCTCTATTGAGTGTTTTTTATAGAAAAAACCAACCGAAAAATGTGTGTGACTCGTGTTTGAAATCTATTCTTCCCTTTTTTTCGTCACACAGTTATCTAAAGGTAATGGGATTCCCATAATGACACAATCGAGGATGCGTGGGATACCTACATTAGTTTTTGGCAAAAGTCACCGTCGAAAGGGGATTTTAGTATCGCCCATCAAGATTAAACTAATAATTATTTTTTGAAGGTTTGGCATATCTCACGGATGGCGTTGTGTAAGGCAGAGTTGAAGGTAGGTACTCTTAAAACCTAAACCAAGTTCTCTGATTTGTGATCTTAAATATTTTTTTAATTGGTAGAAAATTTCAACTTTAAAAAAGATAGCAGATAGGTCGGTTCGGTACCTACTTTCGTACGTGACTGTCTGTCCCAAGAACTCAATTCGGTATAATTTGAATAGAGATGATTTATCTCAATCATGAAAATAGTATGGAGCAAGATACAAATTCTCACTTTGCTTAAATGATTCATAGATTTATAAAGCGTTGAGTCAAACAAATCTAAAGTTGCTTTATTTTCTAAATTCGACATAGGCCGTAAGAATTCAAGCACATAAATATATAAGCCGTCAGTTATAGCGATCAGTAAAACGCATCAGTAAATATTTTCTTTTGTAGTATTTAATATGTTATTCAATATGCGTTTTGAAACAAAAAGTATATATACCAATCGATGGCGAATAACATCAATTAATTAATTGATTCGGAAATGTATCTATTTTTTGCGGAAAACCAATAATTAGATTTTACTGACAAAAAACCATTTTATGTATCAGCTGATTGTCATGTCACTCAAAATGAAACAATAATTCATTCTACTTTCTTACTGTTTCGTTCATCCGGAAAAAATTTACTGATGCATTTGCGACCAGAAAGAAGAAGAAAAAGACGATGTGTTGCTATTATCATGATACGACCATCAGTAATTTATTTCTTTTCGATTTTTACGCTATAACCGGCGGCTAAGCTAAAAAAAATGGAAAAATCTTTTAAGACTAACTCATGAAACGAAACTCTGAGAAAATAAACTTGACCATTTATTTTTATATAGATGAATACCTTTTATTATACCGTTGCAATAGTCTTTTTTCTGAGTCGGAACAGTAATCTCGACAATAGCTGAAGCTACCAGGCCCAAGGATAGGTGAACCAAAAAGTACAAAAATATAGTTTCATCAAAATTAATAAAGATAAGAAGGATAGGTTGCTAACCTACTCTAACCCACCATCATCTAAGGCCATCATCGAATAAAGTTAGTGGAGTTTTCTTTTATTCCCAGCGGGTGTGGAAATCAATTAGACTATTTGGCTATAGCTATAGGCCATTGGAAACTGAACTGTTTTATAAAATGGGTGATGTCAGACAGCGAGAAGATTTTATTAAAAAGCAAGAACTGATTGGGTTTTTGTTTTTATCGTATTAAAAATTGTAAAGTTTACAGACAAAAGAATAAAAAGCAAAATTTAGATTTACTTTTCATGGATTTTTCCATCCGACGCGAATATGTGACCTATTGCACTTGCAAGCTGATTTAAAAGAAGTCACTTAAGCCGCTGAATGCATGCATTGCTATGGTGCAAGGATTTTGACCGGGTTTATAGTTTTCACATCATTATTTGTTTCAATAAGCTTTTTATTTCGGTTTTTGTTTTAATGAAAATTGGGCCACGAATAATTTTTGGTCATGCGTGTTTTTAATTTTCGCTTATTCGATCCCGGTGCTCAAAGATGTTTCTTCAAGTACCTACTGATAGCGGACTTTGAGTTTCTTAGAGACCAGCTATAGTGATAAGGAAAAACTATCCGAAAAAATTAAAACAGATGTAGGTAAACTAGAAAAGAATATGAAAAAAATGTGTATATTTCAACTGAAAACACTTTGAACTAAGAAGTTGGAACGATTTCTTTCATTTTTATTAAAATGATAATCAGCTGGTATGAAAATAAAATTCCACCAAGAAAACTAAACAAAAAGTGTTGGTTTGATTGAAAAATTTGTTTGCAACAAAAAGTTCCCTGAGTTGTTTGGCACCGATCAGTGTAGCTTCTATGTTTTAAAACGAATCATTATACATACTAAATTATTTATTTTTAAATTTAATCGTGATTGATTTTCCTCATCGCTTTAACTGGCCACTTAGACGATATCGAAAGTTTCACCCCGTATACTATCTGCACAAGGTGTAAGAACCCCCATCATATGTTTAAGCTAAAAAAATTGATGACTATCCGGCAATTCTGCAAACGTCGAAATGAAAAAGCATTTAATTTAAACTTTGCTTACAATGTCTATGCAAATAAAATCAAACTATATGTATTTCAAAAATCTTAGTTCTTGCATTGTGTGGGTATTTTATCCACTTAGAGAATGTGGGTTAAGTTTTCATTGATTGGGAAAAAAGTTCCTCAAAAGCCAAAATCAATCAATTGCCCAACTTTGTACATATCCACATTCCAAGTGAAAAATTTTTGTTATTAAAATTCTTAGATAAATAAATATTTAAATATTTTATTTAGCATTATATTACTGCGCCTTAGTTGGAGCTCCTGTATGAATGGAAATTATCTACAAACGTGCCGACGTCACATTTTATATATATATATAGAAATCAAACATATGTATATCTGGAGAAATGCCAGACTTATTTACGCTATTTTTCACATATGTTCGCAAGTTGTATTCCAATTACAAATCTGGCATAAAAAAGATTGAAATGTATTAATTTTGGGTTTACCACGATATCAAGAGAAAAATCTAAACCAAAATAGCTAGAAAGGGAAAACCTAGAAAAAAACTTCAAAAAACGAAAACTAGAATACTTAATCTCGAAAACTCAAAATCTAGAAAAATAAAACTAGAATGGACAAAATCTAGAACTAATATTAATTCAAGATTAAGAATTTCTCTAAAGTAGAATCAAGTAGTGTATATAGGACAATTTTAGCCATGTTGTGCCTAGAATGTCAACAGAATATAGATCCGGTCAATATTGTTCAGTAAGGCACGGTCTCTAAGCACAATGTTAGCAGACAAATTGAAAATGCAAGTAAACGAAAGTTTACAAAAAATCTAGAATTTCCTTTTTTTCTAGATTGTTCAAGATGTATGTCTTTCTAGATTTTTTCTCATTCTAGATTTTATCTTTTTACTCTAAATACCGTCGTGCGTGATCCTATTAATTTTGTATATTTCATTGGGAGTTCTTTTTGGTGTCGCTTTTTCGTTTCATTACGTTTCAAGTCACAACGTCGCTTCAAAAATTTTCACTTCTATTATAGATACAATGTTTCATTCATAATTGCTTTTCTCATGGCAATTAACTATAGAGATCTACGTAAAAGGTAACCAAGTGACATTCTGGATTAAGTTAATGTTAAATTTTGGTTTGAGTTGATTTGAAATTCAGCTTATTTGTTATTTTATCTGTGAAAGAAGTTCTGTAAGCGCGTAGCTTTATAAAAGTTCCTTGCATTGGAGAATATATACCAACTTAGACCACAATCTGCGAAAAACATTAATTCAACAATAGATAATCTATGGAATTAGTATCAATTGAATCCGAACCAAAAGCGTGGCATTTGAAACCCTTATCTTTGACAATAAGTTAAATTCGTCGGTGTCGAAAGGTTTCAGAAAACACAACGAATTAGGCACAGTTTTTCGATTGCGAGTTAAATCTGTGTTATGTTACTGTGTACTATGTAGATTCATCTCCAACATAAAAAAGTGTAGATTGTCAGGAGAGGATGCAACCTTAGAAAATCTGGGAATACAAAATCGGAAGCATGTGTCTAGTTAATATCAATGCTAACTCCTTTTATTGGTGAGTTAAATTGTGTTTAGTTTTAACCTCACGCTGAAAAATCAAACTGAGTTTAAACCGACGGTGAAACGTACCTAACCTACTCCAAGTATATCCACAATAGACTCGTCCCTAAAAATCAATTCCTCCACGGCATATTCACGATCCACAATGATCCACGCGTTGGTTTTTCATTTTAACCTAAGAATTCGACCTTGGCCATATAAGTGGACTCTGAAGAGGACCAACGATCTTGTCCGACGGCCGCTTATGCATCACTACAAAAACCTCCATTTTACTTTAATCAACCGAAACTGGAAATAAGTAAAATCTATTGAATCTTGAAAACCAAGATATAGTGGGACATTTAGAATTAAAAACACAATTGCATGGACATAAAAATGTGACGCACACATGTTCATTTGTTTATTGAACAGAATTCGTTTCACTTTCACTCGAACTTAGGATGATCTGGTAAAAAAAGAAACTGCAACTCCAGATGAACCTTTGTTTAAATTCTTGTCTATAGTAACCAAACGTTAAAAAGTGGACATTTGTCAATTGTTTTACATTTTTTTCGAGACCTTCTCATCATATCTTAATACTGTTTGAAAATTTGTCCTGAAGGAAAACACAATTATATATTTCTTTGACTAAGACTGCAAGAAAACAATTTCAATTAGAAATTCGATCTTACTTCACAAGAAGTGGGATACTCCTTTTTTTTCTTACCATTTCTAACTCGAACGCCTTCCCTGGTATCTCCCAGTATAGCGGATACACTAAATTTAAGAATCGGCTTCGTACTATCCTTCAGTATGGTCTCTTTGGTGTCATCGTCGTTGGAAATTCGAATCTCACCTAAATTCCTACCACAACACTTATCACATTTGAATTCGTTTTCACGCTTTAGCAGCTCATGATTGGACATATTTTTCGTATCCACAATCACTTGACCAAAGTTTCCACAAATATTACAACACATCTCGATGCGATCGCCATCCTCTTCACTATGTCCCGACGACGACGCCACACGAATCATTTCATATGAATTGCGTCTCGCAACGAAACTGTGATCCTCCGAGGACATCATATTAAAATTATCCTCGTGCGATGAAACCGACGAATTCCTACTTAAAATCTCATTATGGGGCGAATCACAGATCGAATCTTTTAAATCAGATGTACTTTCACTTTCACTGTCGTCCGATAGGATGGCCTCCACATTATTTGTGGCATCCTTGTCGTTTAGGATATTGTCAACCATAAATGCAGTTGACATTGTTGTGGCGATTAAATTGCTATCTTCAAACACACACACACACACTACTGGTGGGTATTTATTGTTACTCGAATTAAAATTTATAATGCGGATCAATTATGATTTTAATCAAGGATTCAAGGACGAAACAATTACCCCGCAATGCAATCACACGTGCATCCAGCGCAAACAAGGATCTTAACTGGACTGAATGACAACCGTAATGGGTTGTACAACTAACGGCAATGACGGCAAATTCCGTTTGAATCGTAATGGTGGTAGGTTGTGGATATTTTGCAACCAAGGGATGCTGTGTCTTTTTTGTGTACACTCGGTACAGTACGAGATGAAATTTTTGTTGTCAATGTGTGAGGGGAATTCTCCTTACAGGATACGGATTTGTGTATTTCTACTGTGTTATGCTTGTGTTAGTATGTGTGGTATTTAAAGGGAGCGCTAACGACGTCCCTCTTTTACAATTTCACACAACAAAAATACAAAAAGATTTCTCATCCCCTGCTCCCATCCATATATGGTTGTGGTACTCAGACTCACACCAATCCAATGTTGTGCAAGAGCATGAGGGTTTCTTTGGTTAAGATAATAAAAATGGAGTTTAACTTTAGGTTGATTGCAAGGAAGAACAGTAGCGTAATAAAATATTTTGACGCGTAGATTTATTAAAAAAATTAATATTAAATCTGTCTTTAACTTCAAATCGGTTTGAATTATGAATTTCAAACTAAGTTGATCTGACACATAGCATAAAGCAGCCATCACCAGGATCAACGATTATTGTCAATGAACAATTAACACATTGATGAAAAACAGACTCATTCAAGGAACAGTATAGACATTGATCGTGTACAAGGTAGGTACTTAAAACTATACGATCGTGTATCTTATATCGAATCGAAGAGAACTTGTGCAAGCAAACTAGTCCGTTTTGGATATGGGCATGAAGGTAAAAGCGTATGAAAAATATCAAGTATGGAACCGAATACAGACTCGTGAAACGGAGTAGACACCAAGAAGTATGTAAATAGGTGTCCACATGGATTTGATTATAAATGTATTGTGAAGTGTCGTGTGTTCAACTTCGAATTATAAGAGCGGAATGACACTTATTATCACAATGCACTGAATGCACTCTACATGACGAATGAGAATCGGAATGACATAGTGACGCTCAAAAAACGAAGCAACATTCAACATAACCACAAACACGTGGAATAATGCCAATGCGCGCACTGACGAATAGAAAACCAAACAACACCCAGCCTAAGGAGATATCGGTGATTTCTTTTTCTAACTATATTAAACAATATTGTTAACAATAGTCAACAAAAATGAGTTCCCTTAATCCAAATTAGTTACGATTTGTAACTATATGACGTCATAACAGCGTTCCTAAACTCACGTTGAAATGTCAAATAGTTACGATTTGTCACTTCTTCCAACTCACCTCCATGATATGAGTTGAGATTGTTGATCTGTCAAATTCGACGCTTTGTATTGAACAATTCAAAGTCTTTTTTAAAAATCAAACCAAAAAATTACAAATTCTCGATTTGAGCACAAAGAAAGTCTTTATTTTCTTTAAGTGATCAACAACAGAGAATAAAATGGATTTTTCGCCACTTTTGACATAACAACTATTGTGGACTATATGGTTAGAAAAAGAACGCACCACATGTCATGTTAAGAAATTTATTAAATGAGCTGTCAAATGAAATGGTGCATTCAAAGATCAATCAGTAAAACAGAACAACAAGTCTGTTAGCATCTTAGTGATAGGTGAGTTAAGTGTCAACAATTTGTAATAAATAAAAATTAAAGTGAATTTTGAAACTTGCGAAAGATGGTTTTCATTTAGATGCTTGCTAATTCTTCTTCTTTCTTATTTTTCTTCTGTATTATACTAACTTTCCCTATTTGTATTTCAATACAAGCTTTATTTTCAGTTTGGGGTTGAACGGATTCACTTATTACAGTCAGTTATTTTTAAGCTAAGCTTGGAATTATTTGATTTTAAAATGTAAATTCTAAAGAGAAATTATATAGTTTTGAATCGTGTTTGGGATTTTTTAATGAAATACGATCATTTTAACAATTTGAATACATAATATAATAATCAAATTACGGTTTCTTTTTTTTCCGTGTATTGAACAAAATTGTTTGGAGGTTCCATTCTTCAGGAAAAATTAAGAAACTGAAAAAAACATATACATATCTGTTTATTTAAGAACATACCGGGCAAACTTTTTGAGCACATAGAGGACTTGAAAGCGTAATTATTGTGATATTGGAGAGTAGATTCCATTTTGAAAGTTGACAGAACTTAGGGTGTTCGTTCAGTGTACACGTACAGAAAAAAGCAGACTACAAAAAATGTTATCTTGAAAAATAGAATCTCGAATTGAAAAAACCCAAATATGTTTAATCTCGAGAGTCAAAATATAAAATAACTTAAATTATTAAAAAGCAAGGGATTGCGACCTTACTGACTATACACACTACTACTCACACTACTTCATTGCTCCGCTTACTGTTGGTCCAGTCGTATAGCAGGTGGCTATGTCAACAATTTTCTTATTTAGGTGCCCCGTTTTACAGGTTCAAAAAAATCGGACTTCCTCTTCGGAGACACAAAAATGCGTTTTTCTCGAGTTTTTATTTTACTTTTTTTGGATTATTAGTTTCGCAACATTTGAACATTCGAGATCTTTGAAGATAACTTCGTGATCCCTAGGTTATCATTCAAAAATCAAGGAACTACGGCTGCTTGAGACATTAACTATTTTTTCCAACTTGCTTACCAATTTATCTAGAGATTGGTGAATGTCTTGACCATGGTTGTTGAAAACTTTCTTTAAGCCTTTCTCTTAATCTTAGTCATGCCAGGGAAGTATACCTATCTTCTGACGTGCTTTCAAGAGTAGGTTCACACGCCAAGCCATTATCTTATCTCTGAATAATGTGTTTGAAATGTTACTTTAAAATATAAGATTTTAACAGAACTAATAAATTTACTGAATCAAATGTGAATTTAGGAACAAATTATGGCAGGTTGAAAGAAAAAATCGGAAAATCAAAAAAAAAAAACGGATATAGTCTAAATAAAGGTATCATTTTCAGCACAGTCCGGTAAACGTTTGGGAGCAACACCCCAGTATAACATATTTGACACTTGATTTATGTATTCTATCATTTTAAATTTTTGAATATTTTTATCAGAAACCGTTATTCCGATCTTTGATAAAGTTTCTCTCTCTCTCTTACCTTTATTTTTGTGATCCAATTTTCAACTCGAAGTTGTTGGAAGCTGCTTATTTGAACAGTGAATCATTTTTATCCAAATCTCAGTTGATATAAAACTCCACAAAATATGCATTGCGGTAAGATCCCTATTCAAATCCTTTACATAATGTCTAAAGGCGTCTTTCTCGACCCAAACCACAGAGCTAACCTTAGGTAGGTAGGTATACATACATAATATGAACTGTCAAAATGAGACATTTTCGACTTGACATGTGAGCTCTGAGACAGTTAAACTCACCTGTCCCTGTCGTCCTGTACCATTACAAAGAACTTAAGTACCTATTCCAGACCTCCTATTAAAGAAGACTGTAAAAAGCCAACTCCATAAAAACCAACCATCAAAATGTATACCAAATAAGGACTAACCAAAAAAAAAAAAAAGGAAGTAATAATAAAAAAGAAACTTGTTAATCCTCCATTATCCTTCAGTCTTTATAATCTTAACTATGCTACTGTGAAGGATTGTATTTATTTGTTTGTGTTTGTACATACATATATGTGTTTTAGCCAACCACCCTTTTCTTGAGCCATTTTCATTTTGTTCAGAGAATAAGAAGAGGCGTGGCTTCGTCAAGCACTATAATCCTATCCCGTTTCAAGAGTAGATATAGCTTCTTTTTTTGTGTCATCTACCCTGTTTTTTACTTGCGATTATAGGTACTATAAGGCAAGTTATGCATTCGTCGAAAAAAAAAGTTTTGAGATAACAATCAAACATGACATTACGATGATAGCGAAGACGAAAAAAGATGGTCTAAAAATTCTGTCCGTCTGTATGTCTGTCTGTCTGTCTGTCTGTCTGTCTGTCTGTCTGTCTGTCTGTCTGTATGTATAGAGACCTACAGCCCAAACGGGTGGGCCGAATTGCTTCAAACTTGGTATATAGACTTTTTTAGGTATTGTACAGAGGGGAAATTGAAATTTTTTTTTTAGCTCAAAAAATAACGGTACCTGCCTTAGAACCGTTACGTTAAAGCTTATTTTTCTCAAAAACGGCTCTAACGATTTCGATTTAAAAAAATCAGTGTTGGTTTTTAGGTACGACCAATCATATGGCTGAAAAATTTTTTTTAAAAAAAGGCTAAGAAGGGTACTTTCCATAGGACCGTTTTTTTTGCTTTCGACTAACTCAAAAACGACTCAACCGATTCTTTCGAAATTTCACACACATATAGCTGTAAATAGCTCAATTTGTATTGCATACCAATATTTTTGAAAAATATTTTTTTGTATTTTTAAAAGCATTTAAAAAAAAAAAATTTTAAAAATTAATATTTTGAAAACTGCTTATTAAATTTTTTTCTAAAAATTTTAAATAAATGTATTTGCTGAATATCTATAAACTGGCGTTTTTGAATTTTTTTTTAAAAAAATTTTCAGAAAGTTTTTCAAAAAAAACTTTTTTTCTCAAAAACCGCTCCACAGATTTTTATAAATTTATTCTCATAAATTCAAATTTACCCAAGAAATAAAATGGCGTACTTTTTTTTCAGCTCAAATTAGTTTAAGTATTTATTTAAGAATTTTGAAAAATTTATTTTTATCAAAATCTCAAACCCTTAGACCACTGTCACACATTAGAGCAAGTTCGTGCGACCCAGTCGTGCATTTTATTTTTTGCCGTCATCGTCCTCTTTTCCTTATAAAAGGAACTATGAATATTTTATATTGTATAGCTATGTTTGTGTGAGTATACCGACCGATATAATAGTGTTAAGGCTGTCTAGGGGCTGGAAGCTGGGTGCTGGGATTTGGAATGGTGATTTTTTTCTTTGTTTCTATATTTGTTACCCAATTCTGAAGTATCTTAAATAAAGTGATAATATCTATTTAACATTCTGGCAACCCAAGCGTATATAGAAAACCTCTTAGTAGTTTTATTTGGAGTCAGGGTGTGGAATAAAACATAGAAGATGACATCAGACTCGTACTTATTTGTAGGTACCTACCGACTTGAACGAATTGTAAGTATATGTAAGGTGCCTGGACAATTTTTATATTAGGTGGTTCTGTGGACAGGTCAGTAACGTATGTTTAATAAACTCATAACTTGTATATTATACCTACCAACTGTAAATGAAATTACCTTACAGGAACAGGACATGCAAGTTTTCGAACTATCAGCGACCCGCTTGGAAATCAGTTCACAAAATGAAATAAGTGTCAAGCTTCCTTATCAAGGATTTTAAAGCCAGTAGTAAGATTTGGATGATATCTGCTTTTACCCAAATAATTTAAATTTATATTGTTGTATTACAGTTCCGAGAGACGACCTAATGGATTACACCTTTAACACATACTGTCTGCAGGAATATAGGGCATCTTCAGTTTTCCGCCGAATTCAAGCGAAGATGTACTTTCTAACAAGAGAATTTAGTCTTGGAGGATTCATCACTTTCTTTGATGTCAATACCTACCTGTTCAAAGAAGTTCTTAGATTATTTCTTCTTTTCGGAATGGGATAAGGTTGAGCTGCATCCTTTTGGTGTTGTTATCTCTACTGGTAATGTTTTCTTGTGCTGTTTTGAAGAAGAGACATATTGTTATTCAGATGAAGTTTTGTAATCATTCCTGACTTTTATTCTTCTGAAAGGTTTATCTATGCCATTATGTAAGGAATATTATCATCATTCAAATGTCCGCCGCGGCTTCTCTGGGTGGCGCGCATCCGAAATGTGCAAAATTTTCCATGACTCTGGCGCATAAATCAGGCTGAATGTAACCGATGACCCGGATAATGTTGACTTTAAAAGCTGCTGTTGCTTATTCGCATAGAGCTACCATTTCAGAAAACCCCACACGAAAAAGTTTAACGCGGTCAAATCGAACGATCTCGGTAGCCAGTTTGAATGATCAAACCCTCGAATCGCTCGACCAGAATTTAAAATGTGGAGTCCGCCACGCGCGCCTTCTCCTGTTGAAACTTGAAACAACCATGCCATTGGTGTCCAGTCGACATCATCTACTTCAGGGTAAAATAAGTTGGTGTAATCGTCGACCTATAGTACTCGCTGTTGACGGTGATTACCTGGTCAACCCCGTTCCCAAAGAAATGTGAACCGATGACAGGGGCAGCCCAAAATCTACAGCAAACAGTAACTTTTCTGGGATGCATTGGATGCTCTTGGATCTCATGTGGATTTGTATACCGGCTCAAATTTGATAATTTTGTTTGTTGACGAAATGGGCCTCATCGCTCAAGATGATTTTGCGATGAAAATAAGGGTCAGTTTCCGACTGATCCAGTGCCCATTCAGGAAACACACGTCCTTATCCACTGTCCTGGGTCTGATTGAATTTTGTACTGGTGCAGGCAACAGTCATGAATCAAAAATTAGAAAAGTTGTGGTCTATGAAAGGCCGAGTTCTTGTGAGCCTCACGAAATCGACTGCCTCGGATTCTTCTGCATACTCTCACGGAAATCGGCGATGTTTTCAACATATCTTACGTTTCGTTTAGGTACGGGTGTTGGGTGATCGTTAACTGAACGAGTGAACTCAATATCCAATACACGCGATTAGTCCTCTCGGAAGGACAATTGAAGGGTGTTTTTTTTTAGACGTGTGGTTTTCAATTTGGCAATACTTTTTTCAGAGTTGGTCTTTTTGACATCCGGCACTAGATTTATGCTCAGTTTGATTGCCATTTCATAATGAATAGACTTACTCTTTTACTTTTGCAAATCGTATAAATCTATTACCAAATTAATATTTCGGTTCACGCGACGCATCGCGCGCTGCGTCCAATATTCGGTCGACATAATCGACCAGGAAATTTGAACCAGCCGCTGCGGCCATTTGCCCGAAATTATTTTTAAAACATACCTAATTGCAAAAGCTCATCTTTATAATAAAGCTTAATTCTAGGCCATAACATTAAATTATATGCGTTTTATTTCTTCTTGAAAACCACACGTCTAAAAAAAAACACCCTTTATAAGCGACCGGTAAAATGGTCGAAGTTTGCGGAACGTTGCCCGATCAGAACACCCACTTTGATAAAACAATTTTATCATTTGCACGTGTTGTTGAACTCTATATTCGTCTATAATGATTTGGCAAAGTGGACTCAATAAATGACAGCCGATTTGACAGATGAAGCTCCAACAATATGGCCGCTATCAACTGTCAAAGTTCGGATATGCCCATTTGAATAAGACGGTATAAGAGACCGCTATAGAGGTGAAGCACTTGACCAAGTCTTAAGTCTTAGGAAATCATAAAAATGTATTTTATAAACAAAGAAAATGTATGTTCCAAGCACAAATCAATCACCGTTTTATATACTTAGAATCAATAGTAAATATTATATGCTCTTATGGTAGCGTTTGACTGTGGGGAACCATTTACTGAACAATTTCGTTCGGAATATAGTCCGGTCAAAATAGACATTGACTCTTGCATAAAATCCCAAGGAGCGCTAAAATGGTTTTTTTTTTATTTACTCAAAAACGGTTTGTTTAAGAAAAGAAATTTGTTCCACAAACGTGTAGCTGATAAAATTTCCAACACAAATGGTTATTCGAGTTTTGTCCGTTATAACATTTACCTTTAAAAAGTTACTGTAGTTCAAAAAATCCAAAGTATCACACGGGTAACTTATAATTTAAATTTTTGGGGCTGAAAAAGTTCATAAAATTAGTTCAATTAGTACCTATAAATCGCTATAACTCTTAAACGGTAAATGCTACGGAAAAAACTTTGAAAACCATTTGTGTTGAAAATTACCTCAGCTACAAGTTTGTGGATCAAATTTTTTCTCTTTAACAAACCGTTTTTGAGTAAATTTAAATAAAAGAAACCATTTTCCTGACCTCGAATACAATTGTTTGCACACATGGGATCGATGGAGAATTTTAACAATTTCATCATAATGGTATCCCTAACGTTCATACAAATTTTCAGCTTCTTGGGAATTTATGCAAGGCTACCCCTATTTTCTTTGCTAATTTGACCGGACTATCGATGAAACGGAAATGCGCCATGACACTTTTAAGCAAATAAATATAAATGATAAGGACGGCGACAGAATTACAGTATTTTATTTTCTATCCAGTACGAACCTTGAGAAACTGAAATTGAATATGGTGGCGCGGCAGTGGGTTTACACCGAAGAGTTGATATTTAAAAGTGTTATATCCTATGTCTTCTCTACAGCAGGGTTAATACTAATTTTTAATTTAATACTTTTTTAACTAGAATCTTCGATTTATATGTTTTCTTCTTGACGATAGACCCATCATTTATTCCTTATTTTTAATAATTCTTTCCACCCACTTCCAATATTTCACCTTAATAAATGTTTTCACCCGTGAAAAATCTTCCCACGTATTTGTAGACATACACAATACCAAACTTTCATTCCGAAAATATAAAATATCGCTTTGATTGCAATATCAATATATCAAAACATAAATGTGAACTTTCAATTCAATACTCACAAATTCAATATAAATTGTGTGCGGTGGGTGATAATATGATGGGGGAGTGGAAGTGAGTGGAGGGTGGTACATATCAGGCATCACATCGTTTTGTCATAAATATAATAAAATCCACTCTCAGCCATTAACACTGGATATTATCCTTCCACAAATCATGCTGCAATAAAAAGTTTTCGCAACAAAAATCTGGGCTCACTAAAGTGTGAAAGCAATTTTATCCCAAAAACAACAAGAAAACGAGGACAAAAATTTTGATCGAGTTTTCCCTCTTGTCGTCGTTGTCCTTTTATAGTATAGGTATAGCACAGCAAGTATACTACAACTGATGGATACAGAGTATAGAAAAGAAGTCCATACCATCACCCTCTCTTCCTCCAAACCAATCTGCGTCAGGGTAAATAATCGTTTCGTTCTCGCATGAGGAGAGCATAGAGCATAAAACAATCTTTCAGTAATAAAGATGAAAATTTTATTAAAAGATGTCTAAAACAGATGTCACCACGTATAATCTTTTATCGTATTCTTTCCACATCGTGACACAAAGTGTATTTATATGTGTGCCCAGCGGGAATTTGATGGTGGGTGCTGGCTCTGGCTCTATGACTGGTTTAGGGATATATGCTGCTATATAGTCACAAGGAGCAGCAGCAGCAGCGGCAGGAGCAGAAAGCTAGCGCCGCACCGCCCGTTGTCAGCAAATGTTCCACGATTATATATGAAAATCGATATGTTAGTCAATTTGGGTTGAAATTTACTTGCTAAACGACCACCCTCAAGCTCAAGCGGACCAACACAACATGTCGGATCATTATTATAAGCTATAGTACAAAGGGGATCCTTGAAGGTATTCTTATAGACATGTTACAAAGTCAAATTGGCGATGCGATTTGTGGAATAAAATACGTGTTTCGTGTAACAGTCAAGGACGATGTATGTTGTACCTATCTACCTTGTCAAAAAAGACTTTCAGATACACGCATAGATATCTTATCTATCTATCTGTCTATCCATGTGGGTGAGTTTTTTGTATCCTGCTGCGTGCCCGTCTTTTGCACTTGTGCGTGCCAGACAATGCGAAGGTGTCATATTATATAAACGAAGATATTTAGATGCCACTAAATGCGCGAACATTATATCAAGACCTCATCATCAGAAGTAACTTTATGTCATGAAGGATGTGTGAAAATGACAACAAGAAATGTATCTTGTTATGTGATGCAATAAATTGCTTTGCTTTTGTCAAGGTAGGTAGGTATGTATGTCTTCTTTTTTATTGAAATAAAAAAAAGTGTTTCCGGGTAAACATAAACAAGGATATGCTGTTTGCGCAATTTTCAAACAAACAATTTAACCTCTAATGGGACTCTTGTGGGGTCGTAAATTCCATCAATTCTTTTTGAAAATGAAAAAACCCTTTTTTTGTATTGTATTGGATTGGTGGTGTGTGAAATTTGCAATGAGAGAAAAGTGTGATTTTGCCTGGGGTTATAGTTATCTATTGTGTAAAGGACATTAGAATAGTTGACATCGAGGAGCAAATAATAAATGTTATCTTAGATGTCTTATTGAAGTATTCCAGACGATATTTTGAACACATTGTTTAAAAATAGAAAAAGAAAATAATACATCTTGAAGATTGAAGTGAAATGGCCCCGATACTTAAGTTTGACTTTTAAGGATGCAACGTTTTGTCTTTCTTCAAAGCTAAACAACACTGCAAATCTAATTTCCTTGTGTCTTGAGTGTATATAGTTGCTTTTCGTTCACATTAAAAAAAAGCATTTCTGAAATTGTTAGATATTTTTTATTATATTTTAAACAATTTATAAATTATATTAAGATTCAAATAATACAACTATTTGAACCATTGTGTAAGATTAAATACATTTTCTAGTTTGTCAAAGCATACCTAGTTTGTCAAATATGACCTACAACTAAAGACTATGAAGGATCACAATCATCACAATCACATCCTGTTTATAAGGTTGAGCTCAGAATTGCTTTTGAGTTTGAAACTTTAGGTTAAAAAAAAACAAAGGCCTGTTGATGCTTCCTTGCGGTACACCGATTACCACCACGCCAGCTAAAGTTGTTTTTGCATTTTTAACTGATTGATCACAATAGTGAAGCTGCAGCAGTAGTACGTAGCTATGTCAAAGTTAATGTAAAAAAAAGTAGCACACTAAGCAGCATGGACGAATACAACGTGTAGCACTGAACTCCAACAAAAATCATGTCTGCCATTTTGGTTTGTTGTTGTTTTGCAGATCAGCACGTTCGAGAAGTTGGACTAGAGTCGACTTGTACTTCAGCTACTCTCTGTGCTACAGCCCGTACTTGACATTGTAGCCGTGCAATACGATTTACGTGCATTTAAATTTGACGGTGCTACGTAGTAATGCTGCAACTACACAATTGTGCTCAGCCAGTTAATCGACATTTGTTGGTGTATTAGATATGGTTATTTAATAGAAACAAAGTTGCTGCAGCAGAGGGAATAATTTTGTCAAACGAAAGCGTGAGAGTAAACATAATTCTATGAACAATGTAGCAAACAAACAGGAGAGGGAAGCTTTATTGAATTGCATTAACCCAATGGAGCCGAAGTCAGAGCCGCAATATATCGTTGGAATGGTTGGCTTGGTCGCTTGGTTTTAATAATGCGTGTAAACATGTTGACCTTTTACTGAATAAGACAAAGTTTTTATTATTAATTTAAAAAATATTAGCTAAAAAAAATTGTTTGTGTACTCCTTCTTATATTTAATGCAAGAACACAATAAACCCGCAGTCGGATCAGCATATCCACGAACTGTCAAAATATTGAAAATTAATTTTGCAACTACAATACAAAAATAATTAGAACCGTTAAAAGAGTAAGAAGATTTGGTTTAATTTTTGAAAATTATGCAACATGTGCAGTTTTTTAGAAATTTTATAAAAAAAAATTATGAACTTCCATTAGTTATGGAGAAAACTAGCTGCCTTGCCACAATGGTGTAGGTAGCTGTAAGGTAACTGCAGCTGAAGTTGAGTTTACATGAACTTCAGATACTTTTTCTACTACAGCGATAATTTTCATTGTTGCCGTGCTGTAGTACGTACTTTTAACTTTGATATCGCCACGTACTATACAGCTGCAGCTACACCATTGTATCAAAAGGCAGTAAATAAATGTCAATAATCGAAACTTCCGGGTAGTGATCTGTGATGTGTATGTTCCCTTTTGATAGGTCGTATGTAAATCAACAGATGGTAACTATACTGATATCTTTTTTTTTTATTCACCAAGGGACAAATCCTCCAAGAGTAATTAATGTCATGGAGAGTGCTTCTCTGTTAACCGTTCGGATTCGGCGGTAAATTGTAGGTCCCATCCATTCCTCCAAAATATCAATCACACACAGGAATGGCTGGGAGTGTAAGTCACAGGCGCCGCGCCGGCCCCGCTTGGAGCTGTTGTGCCAACAAATTATTTATTTATTTATGCTCACTTGTCACTACGGACACCCTGTTAGGGCTTTAAAATAGCGATTTTGGAATGCATTCAAGTCAGAGAAAAGGGCAAATACTGGAAAATTTGTGATAGCTTTTAGACATTATAGTATTAAGAGTTCAACGTGCCCTTTTTAAAAAAATAAATAAATGGCATATTTCCACTTAAAGGGCACAAGGGAACTTTCACATCTGCATTATATGTAATATATGTATATTGCTATCTAATTTTTCCAGGAGGAATTCTATTTTTGTTTACAATGTGATATTGTTATAACTTTAAACAAACATAATAAACCAATTTTGCATATTTACATCATGTTTAATAAAATAAAAATAAAAATCAAAACAAATATTTGCATGGATCAAAAATATTTTTCAATCATAAAAGAGTTACACTAACACAAACAATATAGAATAACATTATGACATTTCATTTGACAGTTCAATGATGCAAATGATTGACAGCATATGCATTCAAAAGGGTTGGACTTTATGCAAAGTTAGTGGTTTCATTTTTTAATTAGGGGGACATCATGGGAATGTGTATATCTATTCAATTCTTTTGATATTTAACATTGAAAAATGGCCTAACCTTTATGACATTACAATTTTAACTTAGAGATATAAATAGGTTTTGTGCGAGTGCACTATCCATTCCAAAGTAATATGCTTTGTATAAATTAAGTTTTAATGGCTATAACATTGACAATTATTGTGTAGTGTATAGTCCACCCTGAATAATAACCATATTGTCTTGACATAAGTCTGATGTGTCACACATGCAAATAATAATTATCTTTCAAAATAATAATTAGAACTAAGTCAAGTGGCATTTGATTAAAAATTTTAATAAACTATATTGTTCTTGGCCGCGGATTATAAGGTGTCAAACTCAATTATGATAGCGAGAAGTTGATAGCCATGCAAACGTCACATTTTATTCTGATTATCAGAAAACACAGTGATTATAATTGAAAAAGCATTAACAATGGAATTGTAAACAATCAATTATTAAATTAGTATCTATATTGAGTTCTAATTTGTATTAAATGGTTCAAGATCAAACAAAATGGATTGTCTGGTCCTTAGTCAATGTCGATTGTAGTCGGATTGATTTTAATAGTCTAAGCTAATCGTAGTGAGTAATGGTGAAAAAGAAAAGAAAAACGGAAATCTTTTCGAATAGGAAGGGGCTACATTTCTATTGTAGACTTATATAGTTTGTAAGATACATACATATATTATAAGAAAATTCTGGCTTTTCATAAAAATAAAAAGAAATAACCTGATGAACCGAAGATACCATTCAATTTAAAATAAATCTGACCTTAAATCATTCCCAAATGGTTATGGTTAAGGATTGAGGCAACACCCTGTAAAACGGAATAAATCAGCTCTCGATAAGAAAGAAGGCAAAGTGATACAAATCTGCGTTAAAAGTACAAAGTACCTATGCCTCCATGTTTTCATCAGACCCGTGGGTTTTAATTACTGGCATAACTGGCTGGGAACATCAATGGTGTAGCTGCAGCAATAGTAGGTACGTAGCACAGTACACTTATTGAAGGTAATACATATATTGCGCAGGTTGTCAAAATCTGATCTGTCACTTTGGCAGCTCAAATTAAAAAAATGGCTGAACAGGGAGACATAATGGTGGTATAAATCAACAAAAATGTACGTACAAATAATTTGTTGTGTTTTTTTTTATAAAATACCAGCAACCTGGAAACCAAATAAAAAAATAAAGAAACAAAATGTAAGCGTAAGTATCAATAGAATACTTTCTGTTAATTTTGCATTTAATATTTTCTTATATATAGAGATTAGTTCACCAAAACAAAGTTATGAATAGGTAAGAAAAATGGAGATATGTACAGTACATACTAGGTAAAGAATCCTTATAACATTTTATTTCCTTTCGTTTTCAACAGATGGAACAATTCCATTTATCTGGACTTCTCATAAATATCCCTAAAAAACCAAAACAGTATATCGGATCGTTGTTTTTAACATTATTTTCTTCTAATTAAAAGTGCAAGTTCTAATATCTCAATTGAATACTCGCATCAAACTAATGTGAGTTGTTTAGTTGGTTGAGAATTTAGTGTTTGATAATTTCGATGTTGTTGTCAGCTAATTTAGGAGTAAAGATCGTACGTCCTTGCCACGTGCACCTGGCACTTAAATTTGTGTAAATGTTTGTATTTATTAATTTTTGTGTACATTTTCAGGTTGCTTCAACTTGGATCCTAATCGTGTCTTGGACATAATTGTCGAGTCTTTCGAAACCCGCCTAGAACGCCATAGTCTATTCATACCCCTCCTCAGACTGTACATCCCAAATGGGTCAATTATCCAGACACCACCATCGCTGTTCCAAATTTGCACTTTATTGTTGAAGTACGGTATCATTGATCTTCAAGACGATTACATTTGGGTAAGTTAATAACTGAGTTCCAAAATAAACACAATTTAACACATAAATAAGATTAATTGACAGCTCAACCCATCGGACAAATCAATTGCTACAGAGCAGGAGAAGGATTTAGCAGATGCCAAAAAATTCATCCGAAACTTAACGTTATTATCACCAATAAGGACAAAGAGCCAGAACCCCAGCCAAAAAAAGAAGATAGCGAAGTAAAGTTAAAAGGTTTTTTTCTAATATTCCTTTGTACCCAATGTGTTTAAATTTTATCAAGGGCAAATACACGTTTATAAATATTTTGTTTTATCTTTCTTTTTATTAAATATATGCTTATTTATATAAATTTAATCACTTAACACAATCACTTTAAAAAAAAAAAAAAAAAAACACGAGATTCTATACTATTTTTACATGAAAACAAGTTAAAGTGTCTCCAGAGCCAGCCATTTTTCTTTATTTTGACAGATGCGCAGAAGTATGCAGAAATGAAAACGCTAAAGATATTACATTTAATATGTGTACTGTGGGTACGTAGCACTGTCAAAGTTAAATGTACGTCTACAATGTGAAGTATCAGCTGCAGCACAGAGAGTATAGCTGCAGTACAAGTCGACTCGACTCCAACTCTACGAAACGAACGTACTGCGCTGCAAAACTACAGCAAACCAAAATGGCAGAAATAATTTTTGTTTGAGTTTAGTGCTAGGTGCTACACATTGTATTCGTACGTGCTGCTTAGTGCGTTAATTTGTTTGACATTAACTTTGACATTGCTACGTACTACTGTTGCAGCTACACCATTGTGCTCAGCCACTTACCAAAATGGCCGAGGGCTACAATTTTTTTGTGTAAATTCCTAATGGTGTGGCCGGGATCACGACGTTATCCAGAAGGACAGAATCTAGAAAGGACAAAATCTATAAAAACAAAATATAGAAAGATAAAATCTAGAAGAATGTAGTAAAAATCTAGAATGTAATAAAAAAAAAGATGGGAATCTAGATAGAATAATCTAGAAAAAAGTGTTCTAGATTTTTTTTAGAGGAATTCTAAATCTAGAATTAATATTAGTTTTAGATTTTGTCCATTCTAGATTTTTTTTTCTCGATTTTTGGTTTTCTAGATTTTTTCTTTCTAGATTTTCTCTTTCTATAATTTTTTTCTCTACATTTTTTTCTAGATAACGTGGAAAACCCGGTGTTGACTTCAGGTGCTCCCTCTTCTATTTCGACACGCACGATAAGCACTTGCGTTGAGGACATTTTTGAATGTAAAGCTGCACGAAAACAGTGCACAAATTCAGTAAGACGGGCGCTTGAACGCAGGCTGCTATAAGTCGATCTGAAAACAGCAACAACATTACAGGGTTGCCAGATGCCGAAGAATAGATGGTCTCTGTTAATACTGGCTAAACATTTTTATTAAAAAGTAACAAAATACGATTTTCAAAAGCGTTAATAATAAGAACCAATCAACTTATTTGACTAGGTAAGCTCATACAAAACAGACTTCTTTTTTTTCAACCATAAACTAATTAATTGTATTGTGCTCTAATTTAATCTCACAGCTTTCAATTATTTATACTTAAAGTACTGGTGGGGACATTTGAACTCAGTTTTGGTTATATTTGAACAATCATTGCCTTAACTTTAGGATTCAAGTCTGATTTTCTTGTTAATCGAATCGAAACCTTGAATCTCCATCACTAATCAAATATAATCCATAAACTAAGGAACTAATCCATGACATGTATTTTCGTTTGACAATGGGTTTACAAAAAGTAATATCCATCTACAAAATGTTTCTTCATCTGAACATAAATAGCTATTTGTATTAAACTGAAATTTTTTTGTAGTTTTAACCAAAAAGCAGATTTTAAGGCCAGAGCCAACTTCTCCTTATTTTGTCATTTGGATTCACCATTTTGTGTGAATTCACTCGGAATTTCAATCACTTTTACAAAATTTGACAAAGAAAACTTGATTAAGTCCAGAATTTTTATTAAAAATTTTTTTTTTTATTAAAAATTTGAAATAAATATTATATCCGCACCAATGACAGACAATGTCAAACAATATCTTCTACAGAATAAAGTCAACTCCCCGGAAAAAAATCAAAATAAAATAATTAAAAAACTATTTCCGATGTGAAATCAAATGAAATAGAAACTGATTTTATATTTAAAAATAAAATAAAATAATAATAATGCATACAAGAAAAAAAATATTATTTAAAAATATAGATATAGATTTGATGTGCTCAGTGATTTTTGTTAAACCGCTCATCAATTTCGGAACTATAAACATAAAAGCCATTCCAACTTAAAAAAAATTGATATAAAAACAAATATTATTGACAAAAAAATATTCATCAAAGAATAATTTTTTATTCCATGAAATCAAATATCTACTCGTTCCAACGACTTCTCATTCACAGACTAAAAACAAGAACATAAACAAAAACATCGCAACAAAACCAAAACATCCAATATTTGTTGTAAAAATTCGTAGAAATTTATTTGTGAATATAAGGCACGTAGATATACGTATAGAGAAGTATCTATAACATCAATGTATTTTATTTGTTGTCTCAATACAAATTTGCATTAATTTTATGCATCCAATGGATTGTGCTAAAATTGTTCAATATTTCACAATTTTTGTCGATATGTGATATGATGGTCGTATAGGTATCCTTTTTCTGTGAAACGATTGAAAGGGCATTTATGAACTAACTATCAAGGTACCTTTACTATATATACATTACCTACACAAACATATACATATAGCTAGGGTGAGTGTATATTTTTTATTATTTTAACCAGAATTTTACTTTTTTGTGATAATTTATTTTTTTTTTGCCTACATCATTTTTCCTGCATTCAAACATCCTGGCATTGATTTATGCATGATAGAGCATATCAAGCGATGTGTAAAATGGGATATTTTTCCTGCTTTATATTCGTTTACTCTGGATATGACCATATAGCCGTCGTTCCGTGCGCATAGTGAATCCATGTGCGGGGATCCTTTATTATATCTACGAGGACGAGCTACGACAAACAGCTAGAGCGCCCACCAAACCAGGTTCCCCATTATCGCGCATCAAATGCAACCCTTTTTCCATATCGCGTATTCCTATACCTACTATAGCGAGGAACCTGTCGACGCTTTTTTTTATCCCAGTGGGGATCAGCACAAAGACAGGAATAAAAATGGAGTAAATAAAAATCAACATGTCTGCAGCATATAATCGCGGAACATCTACAAAGGGTGATCCACATTCAACCGCACCAGGCAAGGCACCACCCCGCACAGCACAACGCGACGCGGCCTGGAGGAGAGCAAAAAAAAAAAAAATTGCGAAAAAATTAAAAATGAGTTAACACAAACACTGCGCGATTTATTTGTACATGTGCTACCAGCAGCAGGACTTGGAAAAACTCCTTCCTTGTGAGAGTTGTGATTGCTGCATACAATTTACATGGACATGGAGCACAAGGATATGACTCTCGACTCTTCAACATGAAACACAATTTATCAGAAGATTTTTGTATACTTGGCTTGTTTTTATTGAATATATCCTTCTCAAAGGATGTTCTGTTGTTTACCTACTTGACTTTGACTGTGGAGTATTATGTTACAAAAATGTCCTTCGACCCTTAAAATTGATTTTGTTGGTCTTGTTATGACATTTTTTTTTTCCAAAAATATGCTGTCGTTGTGTTCCCGTGATTAATAAAGGTGACAACAAATTTTTCTATTTCAAGCAAAAAAAAAGGGGTGAGTGATGGTTATACCTTTAACGTGTGAAAGGATTCGACTTTAAAACGGTTCGGTTTTTTTTTTATTGTTGTTACTGTCTGATGCCCAAGGACCAACCCTATTCATTTTGATAACAATTTAGCAACACAAATTAATTTTAATTTGAAACACGTTTAGTAGATGTACTCGTACATACGCGACTAATAGGGCCGAAGTGAATAAAATGTTATATTTCCAAGTCAACTCATGTGTAATGAATTCGAAAATTTATGATCCCAGTTTTGGAGATGAGAGAGAGAGTGTTTTGAATGTGATGCGATACACAAATGTACAAAGTACAACAGTCAGAAGTCGTGTCAACTGGTTGAGGTAATTAGTCATTTAGAGGATGTGTTAGGTTTTGGATAAATTAGGCAAATTAATTATTGATTTATGAGTCCCTTAAGGTCTTTTGATGTTTTTTTGTGCTTTGATGTGTGTGTTTGATTGCAAATGTATTCTTGTTCTTTTTAACAAAATGATAAACGTTCTTAACAATATATGTCATTAAATTATGAACAAAATGTCTAGGTACTTGGACAGATTTATATATTTCTCCCAAAATTGTAAACATAAATTTAATTATTTCCAAAATGGACAAATACCTAGTTGTTGTTTTTGTTTTTGTGAATCCAATGAAATGCATGTGTTAAAATATTCAGTGGGTGATAGAAGTCAAAACATGGCAATGAGATGATAGTTAAAATCATAATTCTCCAAGTGAAATATTCATTTAACCGACCAATATAATCTGTCTAATCAAAATATTCAGAATAGAAAAGCTAAGACATTTTCATTTCAATTTGAAGTATGTGCTATAGATTTCAACAAGCTGTCGGTATTTCAAGCTCAGTTCACAGGCACCAGTGTAAAAAAAAAAAAAAACCATCCCATAAGGCATACACTGAATGTTTTTGTTGGACGGAGTGCAAACAATGGTGCATTTAGAACTCGCACATTGTTTCCTGTTGCTACTATCTTGGTAAGGTAATAAGAGAAAGTAACTTCAAATTTTTTTGTGGTCTTGTTTGAGCCGATTGACGATGACTTACAATCCATCATATCTTTCTAGTATAGCTATGGAGCAAAGTATAAAGAATTTTCGCTTCAGAAATAAAATTGAAAAAAAAAATATGTGTAAGAGTTTGCTCCATAGCTACTAGACCACTGATCCTAGAGGAATGATATGTACATCTTTAGATTCTGATTCCGTTCATCTAAGTGATGGCGTTCAAAGAATTTTATTTTAACAAATATTTTCGAATTTGCCTGCTTGAGTGAAGGACAAAAGTAATATTGATCCTAATTTTTCTCGCTTGGCGAGAAAAGCAAAGCCTACTATTTCAAAAAATCTTTATAACCGTGCCTATGTAGGTATATGGTATCAACTTATTCACTTTTAATTATGTTTTCCTCAACAGCAAATTGGCATAGTGGTAGAGTGAAAAAAAAAACAACAAGTTGACTGTATTTTTACTGACTTTAGCAAAGCATTTGACAAGCTAAACCACCATATTCTTTTAAGAAAATTGCAATATATGGGTCTTAACGATAGATTTGTTTTGTGGATATCCTCATATCTTAAAGATAGGTTATATAGTGTTGTTTTTAAAAGTGAACGTTCTAAATGTTTTACTGTTAACTCCGATGTACCTCAGGGTAGCCACCTTGGCCCGTTATTATTTGTACTATTTATTAACGATCTTCCGTCCGTCCTAGTAAATTCCTTGTCTCTTATATATGCCGATGATGTAAAAATTTTTCGTACAATCAACTCTGTAGAAGACTGTGATCTCTTACAAAAAAACCTTCAAAGTTTCTGGGAATGGTGCAATATTAATGGTTTAGTTTTAAATATTGACAAGTGTAAAACAATGTGTTTTACACGCAAGAAAAATGTGATTATCTATAATTATGCGATTGATTTGTCACCTCTTAGTAACCTGTCTTGCTTTACTGACCTTGGGATAGTGTTGGACTCAAAATTAACTTTTATTGACCATTTTGACTATATTATTAAAAAAGCTAACATGACTCTCGGTTTTATTAAAAGATTTGCTCGAGAATTTCGTGATCCCTATGTTCTAAAAACTCTTTATGTCTCATTCGTAAGATCCATCTTAGAGTATGGTTGTGTTGTATGGGCACCATATTATGCGGTTCATATAAATAGATTGGAGTCCGTTCAAAGAAGATTTATGAGATTTTGTTTAAGATTTCTACCATGGTCGAATAGAAGTATCTTGCCACCTTACGCTCAACGTATTCAATTAATAAATCTTCCATCTCTAACGAGTCACAGAGCATATCTACAATTTTGTTTTATTGTCGGGATAATCAATGGATCCATAACAGCCCCATTGATACTTTGTCGATTAAATTTCATAGCTAGTCAGTATAATTTGAGAAGGCAGTTGCCAATTTCCAACATTTATAGTAGATCAAACTACGGTGCTAATAGTCCTTTAAATCTCTTAATAAATATTTACAATCAAAATTCAAAATTAATTAATTCCACCAATGACAATGTAAAATCACTCAACTTAAGAAAAATATTTTTTATTCAAAATAATCCATAATGTACATTAGATATTTAATGTTTTTTTTTTTCCTTTTTTAATACATTATTGTAATGGAAGTTGTATATTATATAGGTACAAGTTTTTAAGATATATTATATGTAATAAAGAGTTAACGTTAGTCCTTTAACGTATTAAATAAATTAAATAAATAAATAGTTAAATAAAAGAGCAGGGCCCGATCTAGGGGGGGCGCGCCGGGCATTTGCCCGGGGCGGCAAATTTCAAGGGCGGCAAAATTTGAAAATTGAGGATTATTAAAGCTGTATTTTCAAAAAATGTTTACTTGTTTCTTTCTAATTAAGATCATCAAGGGAGAAAATAAGGTACAGTAAAACTACTTTATAACGAACTCTCCTTTCTATAGCAAACTTCATTTTGTTCACCTTCTTCTTAAAAAAATATCCCATATTAGTTAGGTTCCATCGAATGTATAGATGTATTAAAAAATGTACAGTTATTTGGTTTAAGTTTGCAAAGTCGCGTTTCGAAGGTAAAACAAGTTCAATCCTCAGTAGTTATTTTAACAAAGCTGTCGTTGGTACTTTTGACAATTGGTACGATGAAAACTAAGATCAGCGATAAAATCAATAATAATCGAGAACAAGCAATTTGGAAAGAGTTTACTTCAGACGAGATGAAAAAGCCCTACTATAGTGATAAGAGAACTGCATTAAGAATTTTTGAAGTTTTATTGAAACAAGTGATAAAAATAAAGAAGATGCTGCAAATTTTGTATTTTCTAAATTGGAAAATTTGTATAGTAAAATAAAAAACAAAATTTCAAATGCACAATCAAACATTGAATTTCTAAACAAAAGATATGATTTTTTTTTTCATTAATTTTTGTATACCAATTTTCTTTGAAAATAAAAAGGAGCACGAGGTTTCAAAACACATTTCACATTTCTTTATAACGAATTGTATAATTTTTTTATTTTTTGTTCTCTTGAAGGTTTGCTATAAAGAATTTTGACTGTATTGTATATGTCCGTCAAAAATATAAAGTCGAAGTATTTTATTAATCACTTAAAAACCGCTAGTTAAAACGTTTTTTGAGGGAAAAAAATTAAGTCATCTGATTTCTTGAACAGTTTTGATTTTTTTAGAAAAAAAAAACTTCTCGAAAAATTTTTCCACATTTTTTTTTTTTTGAGAATGCACTTTACATTACTTTAGGCGTTTTTCTGTTTTCATTCAGTAAAGAGCTCTGAACAAAGTTCAAGTTTATCGAGCTCGCTCTGTCGGTCCTCTGAACTAATTGTGTTCAGAGCGCTCTGAACTATTAATGAAACGAATTTAATATCCTATTTATTTCCTTTTCTTATGCCATTTTTTTTAACACTTAAAATTATGTTTGGCTTTTAGCTCAGTCTGCCCCATCTATTTATTTGGAGCTCGTAGAGCGCACTCTGAACACACTCTGACGGAGAAAAGAAATACAAAGTCTATGCTCTGAAGTCTCTGAAGCAAAAAAGAAAAACTTAATTTTGTTTGACAACTCAGGCTCTGCTGTGAACTAAAAAAGAAAAACGCCTTTTATTGCTTTTTATCAGGAAGACAAAATTAAAAAAAAATATTAAATTGTTTTTGAAATAATAAAAAAAAACTTTAATGTTTTATGAAATTTTAAGTAGGTAACAGAGTTATTTCGTTTATAAAAGGCCTTTCACTTAAAAAATGTCATCGAAATCCTTTAAGTGGCTAAGGAGTAAATCTGATATACAAAATTCGGCCCTATCGGAGTTACCGTTATAAAGAATTTTCCAGACAAATTTATTCCAACCAAAACATACATTTTACTCAATTTTTTTTAACAAAATCGTATAAGCCTAGGTACCGTTAATTTCGGAGCTTGAATGCTAGGTCCAAAAATCAATCTATCAGATGTTATAATAATACTGTGTTCTGTGTACCAAGTTTAAAGCAAATCGGTATAGCCGTTAAGGGTGTACAATCAGACGGACAGACAGACAGAATTGTCCGACCTATTTTTTCGGCTTCTCTATGATCGTAATGTCATGCTTGACTGTCCAAAAGAAAATTTCCAACAATATAACATTCTTACGGGTCGGAATGAATACCTCCATTTTTCAAAAGTCGGTCAAAAAATGCACCAACAATTTTATATCTTATATGTTCTCATTGCAAAAGGGCGGCAAATTAAATTTTTGCCCAGGGCGGCGAAAAAGCTGGATCGGGCCCTGTAAAAGAGTGCTAGACACGAGGAAGGAATCGAGTTCAAATTTCATGTAAATTAAAACTTTTCATTTTTATAATTAAACTAACATTTCATTCATTACAGAATACAGAAAAAAAGGTTTCGGAAGCTGACTGAGGAGGAAATATACAATAAAATAAAATGCAATAAAAAACATATACACCATAGATAAACGGATAAAAAAGTATTGTTTTTTCTCTCGATTAAGGTTAAGGCCTTATATAAACGTTAAAAGCAAGCTATTAGCAAATAGCTGTCATTAAATGGCTTGGGTAAGGCCTTATATAAACATCCAAGGCAAGCTATTGACAATAGCTGTCATTAAATGGCTTAGATAAGGCCTTATATAAACATCCAAGGCAAGCTTTTGGCAATAGCTGTCAAAATGGCATTCGTAAGGCCTTATATAAACATCCAAGGCAAGCTATAGCTTGTTCAGCCAAGCTAATAGCAGTTCATGAAAAGCTATTTGCTGCTATAAGACTTGTCAACAAAAGTCTCATGGCAGTTAATTAGCTTGAGTAAATGTGCCAAAATGACTTGTATAAATCCTTTTACTGTTTCTATATCAGTCTGAAAATAGCTTGTATAGAACCTTATACAATTAAAATTGTTAGTTGGCTAGAAGCCTGCAATTTTTTTGACCACCACCGAACTTTTCTCGCTGTCGTCCAATTGACATCTGAAGTAGGTATGCTGGGTAGATGTTGAAAAGATGCAAATTTTTCACCTTTCTCGCAATTCTCATCAATTTTAAGGAGAACCCCTTTTTGTACATGTCATTTCTTACCCCTGTCTTTAAGCCCAACTCTCTCCTACCATTCAAGAAATGTTTTTTTTACATTTTGGATTTGCTTGAAAATGGCTCTAACTATTTTGATTGAACTCAAAATTTAACAATGGCTATTATAGTTATTTATGATTATTAGTTAGCAACGGTTGTATCGAATTCACTCAAACTTTGTTTAGACAAATTTTTTTCTGTTGCTCTTTTTTTAAATGGTGATTCCCATACAAAGAGCCATTAGGTTTTGTACTACTTTTTGTCTTTTTTTTTCTAATTCGTTTCTTCTTAAAAGTCTCTAACGATTTGTATTACACTATATTCATATACATAGAAGGTTTCAAAGACAACTACATTATTAAAATGGAATTTTTTTTTTCAAGAACAAAAGTGTACTACCTAGATTTTATTTAATGGCAGTTTATATTTAAAAAAAAAAAAAAGTGCAAGCAAATCCAAAGATTTTATGATACTTGGGAAAACCTGCAGCAGTTTAAAAAGGGTTTTCTAATCTATGTTTCTAACAGCAGTTGACAATAAAAGTGGTTTTCATTGGTTTATTTGGAAATCGTTGATTTTTATAAGGTTCATGATATCTTTGCGTAGAACTTTTTGAACTTCCATTGTACTGCACATAAACGGAAATAATACCAACGTATTCTGGGCTTGTAAATGTAATCATTTCAAAAAACGTTTCTAAATATCTATTGCCTTGGCGTTAAAAACTAAAATGATGAATTAGTTTCGTTTTCAAATCTTTTATACCACTCTTGTGAGGTAAGTTTTGAAAAGAAGTCAAATAAACAAATGAAAACCACTCTTATTGTCAACTGTGCTAGAAAAATGGGTGCAAAATCAAAAAAATCCCCTTTTTATCCACTGCAGGTTTTCACAAAGTATCATAAAATCTTTGGATTTTCTTTGTTTTAGAACACACATAAAATAGAAAATTACCTAAACCCAAATTAAAACCACTTTCTTACATAACCTTTGCAGCTTAAAGCAATAAGACCCTTTTTTCCTATTTTTACTTGCTTATAGAAATTTCAAAGTATCATAAAATCTGTGCATTTCTCTGCATACCTGGTATTGATTTTTATTTTTATTATTGTTACTTTCATTAAAAAAAAAAGTACTTAAACGTTATGTTTATTACACATTTTCTAAAGAAAATTAAGCCCAAATTTAGCAAGGCCAGGAAAAAATGGAACAGGCCAGAAACTGAAAATCTTAAGACTAGAACAAGATATCAAATTTATTTAAACGCCATTACAAAGACTGGTATTTCTTCTAAAATTGAAGATCTAAATGAAGTTTCAATCTTTTGAATCAACAGCGTAATTACCGTTAACATGGGTCAGGGTACACCAAAGTAAGCATTTTCTTAAATCCCCGATAAATGGTATCAAAATTGGAGATAGGCCCTTGCTGTAACACGATTTTTTTCTAAAAATATACCCAAGAATCATGCCTTAAAATATTTGTAACGAATTAGGGGACACCCTGTATAATGCCTACTCTTCAATGCCTTCAGTATAGGTACCTAGTTTGTTTTTCGCCTGAATTATTCCTCGGTTGTTTTTGCTTGCGCTTATACCGATGACCCTGCAAATTTTAGCAAACATTCTCAGAAGTACCGAAAAGGATAGACGTAGGCAGCTTTTTATTCCAAACACAAAATTTATTCAAGCAACATGTAAATGGTTTCAAAATAAAATTTTGACCTGGCTGATGTATTTCAGATGTCACTACCATGCAAAATTTGGAAGAAAATTCTTAAATCCATGACAAAACCCTTGAAACTATTAAAAAACCGTGAATTTTTGTTAAAATGATTGTTTTTATTTATGTACACAGAACTTATAACTTTTGTTGATTTAATAGTAAAAAAAAAACAAACAAAAAAGTAGGTAACAAGCTCACAATGATGCCCTTAAGCTTAAAATTTTTAAAAATTCTACCTTCATCGTCACTATGATTGATTGACTACCGCTCAGCCACAATCATGCAAAATGCGAAAACCTTTTCTTTCTGGAAAATTTAATTAACTTCATATCTGTATCCGAGTTTTTGTTGTTGTTTATTTGCGTACAAAATTCAGTATGCCATCCCATGATGCCTAGGTACGTAAATTAAAATGAACTTTTGGAATTTTAGCCATAAAATCGCTTTTCACGCCCTTGGGCTACTTTCTGATTGACCGATCCAATCTGGTTTGGTCGTATTGGGGTATAGCCTTTTTACGTCAAGCTTTTAATTAAATGTTTGTTTAAGGAACCGTCTTTATGGACTGAAAATATGAATATCCTAGTTTTGAAATATGTAATAGGTACATCAGACAAGGCTCCGTCATGGAAAAAAATCCTGAATGATGGATATAAAACTGCACCTGATCCGACATACAAAGATTGTTTTGTTGTGAAAATCCTTTTAATGATTCTGACTATTGGAAAATATTTCGAATCCCAAAGATACACAGGTTTTGAGTTAAAAAAAATCAACCTACCTCGTTATGTCTCTAAATACAAATGAATTAAAAGATTGTTTATTACGGAGCGGCAGCAGATGCTTTTGACTTTTTTAATTTTTGCCTTTCTGCTGCAGTGCCATCAATTAAATTAACCATGATTTCTAATCTCATTTTCTATGATAGCTGACACGTGACCAGAACTGATTTGTTTTCATTGAAAGTTTTCATTCAGAATTTCAAATAAAACTTGCTAACTACCTCCACGCAAAGATATATAGATACAAACGAACCCTTTTGATAAACATTGTTGTTGTTGCATCATAATATACAGCAGCACACGGACAGATACAGTATCTGAAGCAAATGACGATAGAATATGGTAACTAACCCTCTGAGTGTAACTAATGCACACACCCTTAGTCATTCGGATCATAACAAAGCATAAAATTAGGGCAATTTGAACGACTCACTATGCTATACTCTTGAATAGGATATTGGATATTCCGGGCTAAGGACTATAAGGACTATACCGAGACCGAGTGACGCCGGCCACCACACAATCAACGAGTGAGGACGAGATGACAAATCTCGTTATGAATTGGAAAATATGTTGTTTTGTTATTTTGTTTAATTTTGGATGAAGTTAGCGGCTGGCCGTGACGCGCTAAGCCTAATTGGGCATAATATCAGTTATGTGCTCATATAAGCTAAAACCAAACCTTGCACAATTTTATTTTTGATATGGGAACTTTAACCGATGTGCTGTGCAAGGAATGATTATTTTGTTTTTTGTTTTTGTACAGAATTTTTAGATGCAATATAAATATGAATTTGCATTATGCGTCTCAATGTGTATTGAATTTTTAGAGAGGGTTTGGAGTTTGGGTTGGGAAAAGGATATTTAGCAAGTGAAAATGCACCAGCTTTAAAAAAAAAATTGGTTTTGTTGCCCTTTAACTATAGTTGGTACATTTCTCAAGTCATTTACGAGTAGTTAAATCCAGTTCTATACTCCAACCAACATAAACCGGCAGTACAAGTCTTACATTAAAGCTTTTTTTAAATCAGTAGCGTGCCATATTTTTACACCAGGAAGGAAACATACTATAAAAATTGGGTTTGAGTTTAAAAAAAAGTTCTTAATGATACAAGTGTTCTCGTGAAGTGTGGAGATCTTGTTTTCATCTTAAGAATTTCTTTTCAAGTCTGGAAAATACATTTAAATGCAGTAACACAATTTTAAGCTATTGTCTTTAAAGAAAAAGTTTATATGTTTATATTAAGTGCAAAAAAAAAAATTGTTGAAGCCACGAACAAAATTCATACAAATAAAAAAAAAAAAAAACAGAAGCTGTTAAACTAACCTCTTGTTGGTGTGGAAAAAGATATTTTTTTTTTATTTTTTTTTAAATAAAACAAAGTACCTAAATGAAAATTTCAATCTTAAAAAGAAAGACGGAAACGCACATACTCGTATACAATTTTTCCATATCTTTGCTAAATTGATGTGCTTACTACGGAGACCCTGTAAGAGCTTTTGTATGAAAAGCCCTTACGAAAAACAAAGGAGTGCAAATGAGAAACAAACATCCCTATCTTCCTTGTACTGTAGATTTATGTTGGACTAATTTTCTAATTCAAGGCCTATATACACATCACTTTTAGTCATGTGCAAGTGCTTGAGGCCTATCCTAATGATGTTTTTTTTATTTTTTTTATAATGAGGTCTTTAACACCTTTATCATGTATTTGATTCTTTAAGAAAATTGTATAGGAGATACAAAGAGACACCGATAAACATTTGTGCATTGTTTATAAAAGTAGCGATTAAACAGGTGGTTCTTTTACTATCATTTTAAAGACTCTTTTCTGAATTCTATTTAGGAAATGAAAATGTGTTACAGGAGAACTGCATATATAAAGGATATGTTTTTTACTTGCTCTATAGGGCAAGTATTGGTTTCGTGCAGAAAAAAAAAATCGAGGTTTTAATCAAACATGACATTACGATGATAGAGAAGCCCAAAAAAGTGGTTTTCTCCATACCGTCCGCCGGTCTGTCTGTGCGTCTATGCGTCTGTGCGGATGTGCGGATGTGCGCTTTTTCACGTCATGCTACAGCCTAAACGGCTTGACGGATTTTCTTCAAACTTGGTATATAGCAGTTTGAAGAAAAACCATTGTCGAGATTTTTTTTATTTTGTTTTAGCCCGGCTCAAACTGGTACCTTTCAAGTAACGGTTTTTTTCAATTTGTATTTTCTCGAAAACGGCTCTAACGATTTTGATTAAATTTAAAATTTAGCTAACTTTAAGCATTTCTAACAAAACTGCGTTTTTTGTTTTTGCCTCAAATGGTCGTAACGAAAATCAGGTTTTAACGGCTTTTTTTCAAATAGCCATAACTTCTCAACGGCTTGATTGAATCAACTCAAACTTTGTTTGACATAGTTTTTCATAGTGTTCTATAGGATGGCTTAGTAAATTTTTCACTGAAGCCTTTCTAAATGGTGGCTTCCATACAACGAGCCGTTGAGTTTAGCCAACTTTTTTTGGTTATTTCTAATTTGCTCGAAAATGGCTCTAACGATTTTGATTTAACTTTGTGCGTTATATTCTTTTAGTGTTTTTAAGAGAACTGCGTTTTTAGTTTTTGGCTAAAAATGCAAATAACGGAGATCTGCTCCTAACGGCTTTTTTTCAAATGGCCATAAGTTGTCAACGGTTGCATCGAATTCACTCAAACTTTGTTTGGTATAGTTCCTTACAGCTTCCTATCAGATGGCATTGATTTTTTTTCATTTTCTCTTTTTTAAATGGTGGCTCCAATACAAAGAGCCACTAGAATATATAATAATAGCGGAAATTGCTTTTAACAGTATTATTAATTTGGCCATAAGTGAACATTTGTATCATTTATAACACCCAAAAGATAACGTCTTATTTTAAATATTAAAGGTTTCTTAACGTTAGCTCCCGTATATCGACTTTTCCAGTTTTAGCCAAATTTTTTTGGTTTTTACCAAATTTTTCAAAAATGAATTGTTCTAATTGATCGAAAAGTTTGTTTTCATCGTACTATTGCACCAACAGAGCAAGTACGTGCGACCCAGTCGTGCATTTTATTTTTTTTGAGGTACATAACTTTGTAAAGGAATAAAACAAAGATGAAATTGACATGAAATTTACTTTATTCGAAAGATATTCTTCTGGCATTATAAGTTCAATACGATTTCTAATCTGGAGGTCCAATTTTCGATGACTTTTCCCAACATTTGTGGCCATATATCGGTAATAACGCGGTGAATGTTGTCCTCCAAGTGTGGTCAATCGCTAAGGGCTTATCGGCGTAGACTAGCGATTTCACATATCTCATATCCCCACAGAAAATAGTCAAGTGGTGTTAAATTGCACGATCTTGGAGGCCAATTATGAGTTCACCGAACGTTTCCCTCAACAAATCAATTGTGGCACGAGCTGTGTGACATATTTCGCCGTCTTGTTAGAACCATATCTCCTGCACATCATGGTTGTTCAATTGATTAACGACAAAGTCAGTAATCATGGTTCTATAGCTGTCACTAACCAACCCACAAAGCAAACCAAACAGTCAGTTTTTGTGGATGTAACGGTGTCTTAACATACACTTGAGGATTATCATCACTCCAAATACTGCAGTTTTGTTTATTGAAGTTTCCATTCAACCAAAAGTGAGCTTCATCGTTAAACAAAATTTGCGTATTTCGAACAGAACCATGATTTTTAAAATAAATTTGTACAATTTGGAAGCGTTGTTCAAAAACGTCAGTTCTTTCCTGTTGAAATGGTAAACCAAACTAAAAATAAATCACTTGACAGCTGACAAAATGGCCGCCAGTTAAAACAGTGTTGTCAACTTAAAGTTGTTTACCTCTAACTAAAAATAACCGTTATAAGAATAATACTCAAGCAAAGCATATATTGAGCAAGTCACCCTGAAATTAAAAAGATGGTAACCTTGACATGAAGGTTTTATTGGATCTTCATAATTCTTATTTTAGTCTTTTATTCTGTTGTCGTCAAAGGAAGAATCTTCATGCAAACTGTTTTTCCGATAGTTTGCAGTTTGGAATATCATTTTTTTGACCATCACGCTTATATGAGATAGTTTATGTCGTCCCTTCAAAGATTGATTCGCCAACTATATTTGGAAAATCCTGGTTCGAAACAATTTTCGGATGCGAAGAACAAGTTAGTTAGTATTCAGAATAATTCGGAGTAATGCTGATTCCATTTTTCTGATAAATGCAGGTATAACTATTTGTGAGGAAACCGCATTATCAATGGCTTCGTCTTTGTCAAAAGACAGGTCAGCACCTTTCTGACAGCTTAGTTTTTCTTTCAAACCCAAAATAAAAAGTATTGGGGTGATGATGCTGCCTTGCCGTACACCAACTTTGTTTGAGAATTCTTCGGTGATACTTGTAAGGAACTTAACTTTTGTGTTAGCTTTATTCATTAACTGCGGTGTCCTAAGTTCATCGAATCTGGATGTTTTCTTCAAAATTGATCAAATCTACCTCTCTATGCTCAACAACCACCGTTGTTTTCAACAGTTCAAAATGAGATGAGCCTCATTTTGAATAGCTATAATAAAGATTACATCAAAACCCGGGGAAGATATCTTGAAATTGTTTTGTACTCCATTATTTCATTTATATTTTATAAGAGGATACATTATGTTCAAGTTGCTATCTTCTTGCTTTAAAGATTAAGAGATGTCTTAAGGAGATGCAGTGTCAATTACGTCGTAAATTTAGGTATAAGTATTGAATAATTTCGGGACATGAAGTTAAAATTTATAAAAAATTTAAATTCGAACCAAAATAATTGTTGCAATCCTTCAGCAATAAGAGAATATATAAAATCCTGATTCCATTTATCAGTCGCCCGAATTGGGTGCAAGGAATCCATCGTCTCTTATGAATTAATTATTTTAAAAGCACATTCGAAGCTTTTTCAAAAACTCGAACATATGGGGTCAATAAAAATTGTTCTTAGAATAGAATTAAGTTCAATGAACAATATAATGTCCACCACACTAGAATTTCCCGCATAAGCACTTATATCAATAGACACATATATGACAATGTCTACCCACAAGAAGATTTGTGTTGGAGCTTTAAAAACTGAATATCATTACAAAGTGGTGTACCATAAGAAGGAGATATTGTAACTCAAAAGTCATTCCAATTTATGCTATCCCATCAGAACTGAGTTCCATCCAGCAACAACAACAACTCCATCAGCCAAATTAACTTAGTTAATGCTGCAAGAATTCACTTTCCATATGCTCCTAATATGTTCCTCAACATTGAACTGAAAGATCGCGCCCGAGATCAATTGGTCAAAACTAAATTAATTGTAATAAATGTTTGATTCAAATTCGAGCTTTTGACTCAATCTGTATCTTTGATATTGTATCTATATCTTTTGTGTCTCGTGTATGCTGGCGTTCGCACATCAATGAGGCAAGAAGTGTGATTGGGCCTACGCATTGGGATGGTCTTGGTTTCGTGGACTTCGTTTTGGTGTTGGCTATTCCAATTGATTATCGCAAAAAAAAGAATCGGGTTTAAAATAATAATTGAAGCGATGCATTCATTAGTTGATTTTATTTACAATAAAGTGATGGTTTTTGAAAAAATTAAGTTGATGAAAACTGTGTCTAAAAAGTTTTTTCTTAGTAACACGGGTTTTTTTCTTTGAACGTTCGCACTTTGCTACACGTGTGTGTGATTTTGTGAATTAAGTGCAATTTTTATTTCCTTTAAAGTGAACACAGGGTTCATGTCAAACGAGAGACTGCCATGCAAAACGAAAGCTAGTTATTAAGAATTCAAATCAAATAAGTAAGTGATTTGCATTTTTTTAAGCACGATAGTACCTACCGTTTTTTGCTCTACATATACTTGCAACGCACTTGAAATGTTCTTGATTGAAGTGTTGATCATTTAAAAACAATTATATAAAAAAGATAAATGAGGGATTTAATAGAAGGGTTATTAAATATAGCGTTTGGAAAAATTGGATAAATATCAATATATTCTCAAAGCCATCATTTTTAAATGTGTTGACAACCGAAGCTTATCTACGCGAGAATTTATAGATTGAATTGTCGTTAATTTACACTTAAATGTTATTTTTTAGTTAAGCATTTTGTCCTGGCAGTTCTTAAGTTCATTATTCTGATTTCTAAGGCCAAACCAAAAATGGATAGACGAGTCTTAAAATGACAAAATTGTATAACAAATATAAATCGAAGCGTTTTAATCGAGTCGCATTTTAGAGTTTACTTTTATTTTAATTTTGAATAAAGAGGCTCAAATTCTTTAAACTGTGGAATTCACTATCGATAGCCATCTTAGAATTATTGGGGAAAAAGTTTGATAAATTCTGGAAGAAGTGAGTTGTATTGTTTTCTTTGACTTGAACTTTTTGAAATGTGTACCGTTGAAATTTTGGAAAAAAAGCAGGGAAAAATTTATATGAAATTTTATTGATCTCTTAAAAATCACTAGTTAAAACTTTTTTTGGAAAAAATGAAGTAAGCGGGTGGCAATGGTACAGTGGATGAAGTGCTTGGTTGCTAACCTAAGAGTTGTGGGTTCGAGCCCCAGCCTTGGCAGCAATTTTTAATTATTCCCCCAGCTTCAACTGGACGCCACCCGTGGGATTTTCGTGAGATAAATGTCACCTATTTCTCAATCCATTGTACCAACAAAAAATCTTTCCTATCTTTCTATTCCTTCGAACTATTGCCGTGCAGTTTGCATTCAAAAGACCTTGGGTCTTAAGCTAGTATTACACGGTCATCGAAATCTGTCATTGCAATGACATTCTGACGTCACAAGAAAATATGTCATTGTAACGTCAGTTCACTGTCATTTATCACAGTGTCATTGCTAGCTACAGTGACGATCACACGAATGGCGCAAGTCTGTCATTGGTGTCCCAAAATGCAATGACGGGCAGACCTTGTCATTGTAATTTTTGACGTTCGATGTCATTGCCATGACATGCAAAAGAATGACGATTACACGACTTGACCACTTTCAAAACTTTTAAAGTTGATGGCGACCTGAAACCGCGATGACAGAAGTCATTTTTCGCAAAGACGATCACACGACATTCATAAATTGAGTTATCGTGACTGAAAAATTGACGTGAGTTTGTGAAGTTCCTCATATTATAAACAATAAATAATATAATTCCAATAATATAAAACCAAAAATGTCGAGAAAAAATATTGTGGAGATGGCGATCCTACCAACATATTTATTGGAGGATAGTTCACAGGAAGAAGACGACGACAACCAAAGACCACAACGAAGAGTTCGTTCTGTGTGGTCAAAAAAATGGTTGCTTCGCCGTGATACAGAAGGCTTCTGTTCCAAGTTGCTGCGGGAATTGCGAGCTGAGGAACCGGAGCTATATCGCAATTTCCGGCGGATGTCAGACACTCAATTTGACTTTTTGTTAAATTTAGTGGCTCCTATAATATCAAAACAAGACACAAATATGCGAACTAGCATTTCCGCGGAGGTGCGATTAGTACTCATACTGCGTTACCTGGCAAGTGGTGACAATTTTAGGTCATTGCAGTACCTTTTCCAAGCCAACCGTTTCTACCATTATTCCGTCTACCTTGACAACAATGACATGGCAGAAATTCCTCCCATGTCATTGTTGGGACACTGTCATTGCAATGACAAACCAATCAAAAAATCTGTCATGTTGTCCTATCAACAATGACAGGGTGATTACACGGTCATCGAAAATTGTCATTTCGATGACGTAAAAATTCCTGTCATTGTGCTTGTCATTCTGGTTGTCAGTGCAATGACAGCATTCTACGATGGCGATCACACGACATGACGACTTTAGGACAGATAGTTACGTCATTATGACGTCAGAATGTCATTGCAATGATAGATTTCGATGACCGTGTAATACTAGCTTTACAGGCATATAGTTAAATTATTATTATTATTATTACTAGCTTTTGCCCGCTACTTCGTACGCGTGGATTTTAGAATAAAGTAGGTATCTCAGTATATTTTTGTTTTTGCACAACCGCAACCGGTTCAAAATGGGGGGGTATGCGTGGTATGGAAGCTACATACTTTACCAGCTCTACAGCCGTAAGATTTTTGGCTTCTGTATAATATTATTTCGAAGTATCATAACGGTTTAAATTGCAAAGTTGGAGGGTTAAGTTCTGAAGCAATATACCTAATTGGAATGCCCACTTTTAAAACGATGCTACGCGCCGATACTGCTATTTATGGCAGCTCCGCTTCATCAGTTTTTGGCGTAAGTATTGCTCGTTCGCCGTTCTTTATGGTTACATTATTTTTCGATTTCTGCTTTCGCCATTGCATAAAAAAACTATAGTATTCCCACTTGAGGTGCGCCATCTATCGACGAAAAACTAAGCTCTAGAATACCATAGGAAGCAACAACAATAATTTCCACCATTTTAATTGTTGTTGTTGCTTCCCATGGTATTCTAGAGCTTAGTTTTTCGTCAATAGATGGCGCACCTCAAGTAGTAGTACTATAGTTTATATATACAATGGCTTTCGCTGAATGAGACATTGTCTTTATGGTGGTAAATAGCGCCATCTATGATGTTTTTAATGTAACTTCCATTCAGAACGACTAACTTATTTCTATTCATGTAGGTAAGTTTGGCGCTATTTTTATGATTACCAGCGCCATTATGTAAGTGAGACGCTAACTTCCTTAAAATCTTTTAATTTTGCGTTAAGTTCATTGAATAACGTTAGTTTTCAGCAATATTAAAAAACATCCAGAATTATATATTTTCCTGCGATAAAATGTAGCCTATATTTTAAGTTGGCGTACTACCAATAAATCTGCGAAAACCGCATTCAATGTCATGCAGTAGTTTTTGCGTGATGCGCGTACAAACATACAGACAGACAGACAGACAGACAGACAGACAGACAAAAATTCTAAAAACGGTTGTTTTGGCCTCTGTGGGTCTAATAGAGACTTCCCATATTAGTTTTGCATCTATATCTTCAATGTACAGACATCGACCCGTTACAATTTTATTATATGTATAGATTATTTCGTTTATTGTTTAGAATTTTAGGAATTTTTTGTTTCAAAGTCATTCGACCAGTTTTTTTTTTTCAAAAAACAGTTTTTTTAAATACTTTTCGAAAAAAAATTCCAAATTTTATATAAGCAATTCGTAGTTTTTATCAGAAAAATAAAACAAAACAAAAGAATAGATTAAACCGTTTTTGGATAAAACAAAAACTAAACAAAAATTTATTTTATTTTAACTCAAATTTTTTTTTTTTAAATTTTAGAATTTACATTATTTTGTCTATAAAAGGACTTCTATATTTAAAATTTCATCGAATTCGTCAAGTTGCTTACGAGAAAACTTGAGTTCAAAAAACCGGTTCTATGGGAGGTACCGTTATAAGAATTTTCCTGAAAAATCTATTAAAACCAAAACATAAATTTTGCACAGAAAACACCACTCAGAAAGTATTATCAAAATCTTAGGAGCCGTTTTTGAGATAAATGAGTTTTTTTCATAAAAATTCATATGGCAGGTACCGTTAGTTTTGGAGCTAGAATGCTAATTCCAAAAACCCCTCGTTTGGGCTGTAGGTTCCGATACAGATAGACGGACAGACAGACAGACAGAATTGTCGGACCTACTTTTTTCAGCTTCTCTATCATCGTCATGTTATGTTTGACTGTCCAAAATTTTGTTTTTTTTTTCGAATGCATAACTTGCCTTATAGTATAGAAAAGCTCTCAAGAGGACACCAAAAATGTAAGACAGAAATATCAAACTATTTTTTTAAATGTTTATTGTTAGCATTTCCCTTCGATATTCGTTGTAGTGAAGTTAAGTGAAAAAATATGTAAGGCTCGATTTGAAGAACCCCGGACATCGAGGAACTAACTTCTACTTATAAAAAGCATTACAGAAGGCTAATGGCATGTTTCTAAGTCTCGCTTCGATAAGGAGGCTCAAGATCTTGGCATCTTGGCTGTCAAAATGTTTTATAGCAATCGATTGAATACTATACACTAGATATGTACATAATATCAACTACGTGTTCCTATTTATTATAATATTCGCAAACTCAGCAAGCCGCCTTGTGAAACCTCATACGAGTATATGTCACTTTTCTTAATAGTTGCATACCTGACTTTTTCCGAAACATCTCTGCATCCTTTCTACTGTAGATTTATTCTTTTTTGTTAGTGTAAGTCCCAGTTGATCCCAGTCGATGTCAGATGATGGAAAGTTACGGAGACGGACCATCAGTCATCACAGTTCATGCTAGAGAATTGGGTCTTAATGCGAATCTATCTCGCTGACCTCCACAGAGACTAAGTTTTCCTATCTTCTCTGTCTTGCTCTGAACTTTTCAACTCGATGGCATTTCCGCTAAAATTATAACAGTTTCTAGTGTTATGAAGATTCTAGAAATGTGTGTGTGTTTCTAATAAAAATAAAATTCCCCTGACAAATAAGTCATTAATTCATTAATACGTATTTTTTTTTTGACTAGCTATACAAAAAACACATTTTCTTGTCTATTATATTGAAACAAGAAAATATATAATTAATTTATTAGCCTTTTCAGAGGTCAATATGCATAATTACAAAATACTCTAAGTACACTGACTGACTAGACCATCTAGTTTAGAAGACAGCATTAATGATGGCGTCAGGTGACATGTCATATCACACTACTCCCGGGAGGCATTTTGATTGACACCCTTCGGATTCGTATTGTCTATAACATGGAACTTGTTCTAATCTAATACCACGTCTATCGCACAGTCATTAGTTTAAGTTGTTATCTTCGTCTGAATTAAATAATTGTTTTGTTTACGCATATAACTATTATTGTGTTGTTGTTTATTGTTCGTACATTATAATTGCGTTTATTTTGCTGCGAAAGTCAACTTTAAAATTGTTAACTATCTACAAATATTCCACTCCAAAATATTTTATTCTTTAACGATTGATGATTAAATTGTTTCAAAGATACCAAATAATATCTAATGCACCCTATGAAGGTCTTAATTATTCATTGAGCCTAAAAATATACTACATTTTTTGTCAAAACGATCGTTGAAATTATTTAAATCCAATTACTTTGGAATGTTTGATAAGAGAGGAGGTGACATAACACTTGTTGTATAGCATCTAGATAGGTACTTTCTGGGATAAGGTGCGGTATGAAAGCCAGTAGCATCATTGTTTTAAAACAGATGCACAAGGTGGAAATACAATTTGCTGAATGATTGTAGAACATGTTGTCATATTAATAAAAAAAAAAAAGTATTTAAATCCATTAGCCAATTATACATTGGATTTAAGTATTTATTACTCGCGCAGAGTGAGTGAAAAATTTGCATTGAAAAATAATTACATTATAACAACCACTTGACAATAAGCAGCGAACCTTATATTATGAGAGTGAGATATATATCTTGTTGATGCAGCAAAGCTGGTGTTGGACTTGATTTTATTTTAGTCACAGTTTAATGATATTATTTATGATTGATGGGACAAGGTTTTCTATGTTTTAATTAATTGACGCAAAGAAATTTTTATACGTGTATAATACATTACTTAACTCTTGGACAATATTTATGTTTGCGTTCATGAAAGAAGACATGGAATTAAAATGCAAACGGAACTTATTTATGGGGACTTTTTCTATGCGTTTAATTTGTAATATTGATCTGAGCAAACTTCTTTAATATTCTTATACAAAATCGGTCAGAATTGGGACTTCACAACCTCAAAAAAGAGTAGGTATCTACTGAAAAATATTTTAGTGTCCCATGGCATAGTGGATTGCCGGACTGCCACGGTGAAGGACCTGATTCACGTAATTTTCCCTGCGAGGAAATGATAAGTCCTCCAAGAGAAAAACATCTTATAAAATAGTGCTACTCAGTGGATCCAGCTATGAATTATAGGTCCTTTTGATTCCTTCAAAGTATCAACGCCGATCAGAGGAATGTTTGAGAATATAAGTCACTGAGCTTGTTTTTCATATTCCACAGTTACAATGTATAAGGTAGGTCAATTTGAGTCAAGAATTTTACGAAAAAGCAAAAACTTGAGATAAAAAAAAATGGAATTCTGTGTCCATTTTGAATATTTCAAAAATATAATTATCTTTTATTCAGGCAAATCTTTGCAAACCTTTTAGTACAGTAAAATTAGAAAAGTAAATGGAAAAAATAGAGGCTAGATGAAATTTTTGCAGGTTGTTTCCGGTATTAGTAGTGAACTTAAATCCAAAATGGCGACCACCTACCCCTTGCAGCAGCGTAGATATAGGGGTGGATTCGCACTATCACGCTCACTTTTTCTCTATTTGCGTTTCTTGGAAACGGCTTTAACGGTTTATATGAACTTTTCTGTATTCATTCTTATGAGCAACGAAAATATTAAAAAAATTTATTTTGTAAAATCCGCCCACTGACACGCCAACGTTTCTTAAATCTTTGTTTCTCAAAAACTGCTCCAACGATTTGAATGAAACTCTCAGGGTTTGTTCTTTTAAGCAACAGAAAATGTTTTAAAAATGCTTCTACTAAAAACCGCCTACTGCCACGTCCACTATTTTCAGCACTACTCAGCAATGACTTTCGATTTGGATGAAATGTTAAGAGTCTGTTCCTTTAAACGAAAAAATATGTAAAAAGTGCTTTTAGTTATATTCGCCCACTGCCACGCCCTTTTTCTTAAATCGTTGTTTCTCAGAAACGGCGGCTACAACGGTTTGAATGAAATTCTCAGGGTTTGTAAAAAAATTTATTTTAGCAAAATCCGCCTTCTGCCACGCCCACTTTTGCTATATATTTGCAATGGAAGGAAGGGAAAGGAGGTGTCGATGAACATTGATCTTGAATGTTTGAAGATCAAAATGGCAAGGAAAAATTGTGCCAGGCAATCCATTCCACATTCGTGTTGTACGGCTAAAGAAAGAATCTCTATATTTCACGGTACGTCCGAAATTGGGCTCAAGTGTAAACTGATGAGCGTCCCTAGCAAGACGAGTATTACGGGGGGGGGGGGGGGGGGAATGTTTAAGGGGTGGAACGCAGCTGGCTACTTTGAGTGAGCATTTTTTGTAAAAGAATCTGTAAAATAAGGAAAGACATGAGACATTTCGACGATGTTCGAGTGACGAAAATGTTTCCATAATGTTTCTCTCTCCTATCAATTTTAACGCTTTTTTCTGAACTCTGTCGAGCAGGTGGAGGAAAGTTTGAGAAGCACCTGCCCAGAGATGGGAGTTATACTCGAGTTTAGGGCGTATAAACGCTTTGTAAATTGTAGCCAGATCAGAAGGGGTGAAAAATTTCTTGCATCTATTAAGAAAGCCTAAGCATCTTGCAGCATTCTTGGCAATCTCAAGTATATGATCATTCCAACGAAGATTGTCACTGATAGCTTTTCGGCCTCCTCGATGCAAGTACCATTCATGGATAATGGCATAGGGGGTATCCTTAGCTTCAACGACAAAAGACAGCATTGAGTTTTCGACGCATTAAACTCCACACGAATATCTTACTATTTAGGCGAAATTTTCGCAGTTTTATTTGAGATTCATTTGATTTGTGAGATCTATGACAAATTTTTTTTTAAATTAAAACAAATATCCGCTGCGGATTCGTACGTAAATTTTTGATTTCAATGCTTCATAGATCCGGCTGAATTTGAGCGAGAGCCTAAATGTTAAGAATTTTTTTGAGAGCCTAAATCATCCCGGGCTCATCGAAGAAGATCTGCAACGGCGCGGCGACGCGACGTAAGGAAACCTCTCACAATAAAAAATTAAATGGGATTGAATTTCAAGTTATCGGTTTTCAGTTAACGTCACCTCTGATGCATACAATTATTATTACCATGCCCTCAAATTTCTGGTACGGGAATGTCGATTGTATTATCTGCTTTGTGGGAAGTAGCGCACTCCTACCGGAACCACCACATTTACGATTCAGGACACAAAAAAAATTGGTTACAACATATCTGTAGCGATCGCATTTGACGTCGGCGATGCCAAAGTCCATACCTCACACCAACTGATGAACCTTTTGCGGGTTTGCGTCGCGTTGATCGTCTTATCTCCCATCCACTAAAGTTTCACCCAAAAATCTTGATGAATGGTCTAAACGCTCCGAAGCCCAGTCAACAAAAACCAAACCCCGTTTGTTATAGGGCAGTTGGATCTTCTACGGGAGCGGGCTGATGACTAATCGCTAAGATGAAGCCTACGAAAGGCCGAGTTTTTGTGCATGTCGAGAAAACGACTAGTTCGGGTTCTTCTGCAAACTTTTCAGGAAAGTGGTTATATTCTCGGCCGACCTGGCATTATTAAGACATTGATGTTGGCTTCAAGCAACAATGCAAGACTCTACGGCTTTTCCTAAAGTGAAGGTCTTTTAATTTATGCTCTCTATTATTCAAGCTCAATGATCGATACCCTTAAAAAATCTTCACCCTGCTTGGTTAATTTTTGAGCCAACTTTGTCAAAGAGACTTTATTGTTTTATTTAGTGTTTCCACTTTGGGATGATACGGAGTTTTGATATTTCTGAGTTGTAAATGTTGAGTCTTATGAATAGGAGGGATCAAAATGTCAGGATTTTGCAAAAACTGGTTTCACGTATTAACAAGTATAATTAAATTTTTTCACACTAAGATTTAGTACGAGTATAATATAGCAAGTAACTTCTCATGACCTATGTTTGAATATTATGCTTCATGACCCTCGCCAACCAAGTATTTGCCAATCGTCCACCTATTTAAAATGTTATAACTGTCAAAGAGCATATATGTATATATGTTGTATATGACACATAAATCAAAATTCACTACACTTATCTGGGTAATAAAATCAAAAACATGACCAAATATTTAAGATAGCAACAAAAGCCCATAGTGTGACAGCACTTAGCTTCTGTAGATTTTGCCGCCACAGCGAGCACTTGAGCTTGTTGCCAGTTACCAGAGAGACACATCAACCACAACATCCATTATGGTTATTGTGAAGGTATAATACTACGCGTCAAGTACAGCGCGTATTTGTCTCTGAACGAACCACAATAATTGACAACAAGGCCTGCTTAGTAAAATGATACCTTCGAACCTTTTAAAAGATACAAATTTAATGGTTGTCATTTTAATTGTTTATTATTTTCTTTTTTTTAACATTTTAATAATGCAGATATGTTGTTGTACTTTTTTAAAAAGCGAGATTACACTGCGCTTTTAAGTGCCATCTATTACACTTAAAAAAATGATAACCCAAATTTGACACTAAGCTTCAATCTTGCGACTTAAACACAGTGATTAACCTATCTTGGGTGCAATGGAAGCCTTCAAATTTATTGCGGCTGGACCCTGAACTTGATTTATAATAATTGTGAGACAATTTCTCCCTCTCTCTGGCTGCTCTAATGGTTGGAAATTTTTTTTGTAATGACGTCTTTAACTTTTCTATCAAATTTTATTCATAAAAAAAGATTAATGATTTCAAATTGTTGATATTTTTAAACCACTATGTTAATAGATACCTACATTTTTTTTTATATTGGAGCATAGGTTGGTCTAGTAAAAGCATCATCATAGTTAAGTAAGATGACAGGGTGTGGAATATCGGACTTAAACAATTAATTTGTTTTTCTGTTTTGACATTAAACGTGATTGCGATCTTGTTTTGATTGGCCATTTTTTTTTGTTGATTCCTACCGCTCATTTGAATAAAATAATTTTTATAAAAAATGTTCATAGCAAAAAAGTTTGATACGTGCGCTAAGATGAGCACAGAGCAGTTGATTAACCGCAAAAATGAAACGGAAATGGTTTGGAATATAGTTTACTATGGCCAAGATGTGCGTTTGAGGTTGTTTCGTTATACGGTGAGACTCATGACAGTTGACATATAAATTACGCAACTATTGATGATCAGATGTCAAATGCCTTTAATTTAATCTTTACATCGCTAGTAAAATGACATTGAATTTGAAGTGTATCTATATAGCATTTGATATTTGATATTGAGATAGTATATTAAGGACTTTGCCTTTAAAATGAAAGATGGTCAATAATTTAAGAATTTTATTAATTAAATTGATTATAAATTTGAGAAGGTGTTCATGGGATTTTGTTTATGTTCATCAAAAACTTGACTAGACTTTATCAAAATGGAAATCGCTTAATATAAGGCTAGTGCATCGAGCTTAGATGCTTTTGGTTTTTCCGAAGCCCAACAAGTCTGAAAGAAAATGATCGAACTGACACTGAACTTTGCCACGGGAATTTTTTAAGGGCCTTCAATAGGAATGGGTGGATGTTGACAGTATGTGACCTTTGTTTTTGCAGCGTTTGCCAATCTGATGAATATTATTCAGTCACTGATAAGAAATGTATGTGCAATCGTTGCTCCAAGTTTGAAGCAGACGCGGTCATCCTTTTAAATAGACTGTTCAACTTTTTTGGCACATGGACGTGGACGACATGTCGACGTCCTGGATTACGCAAATAAACTCTAAAATCCTTCAAACTAAAATGACTCGGACCAAACGCACAAATTCAGCATGGGCCATACGCTTCAGTTTAACTCCAAAATCAACACAGATTTCACTTTTGAAATACAGGGTTTTCCAATAAGAAGAGTTATTTTGATATTCAAAGAAAAATGACATTTTTTGAGATAAATGATCGGATGTTTATTTCACTGTTAAAAAAAGGATGCCATTAATAATGAAAAACAATATCAGCCAAATGGCCACCACAGCTACGCTAAACAACAATATCCTTTTCATGAAATTTTCCATCACCAAATCGCAAAGTGGCTGCTGTATGCCCTCAACAGTTTCACGAATTCCATCTTTTAGGTCTTGTATTGACGCTGGGCTGTTGGCGTAGATCTTTTATTTCACGTGGCCACATAGGAAGAAGTCGCAATATGTTAAACCACAAGATCTCGGTGACCAATTGTGATCACCTCTTCGAGAGATAACACGATCCGGAAACTTTTCCCGGAAATGGTTTCGTTGCTTGTGTGCCACGTAGCGCCGTCTTGTTGAAAGGAAAGAGTAAACGTTGTGTAGATAAATACCATTTAATTTCGGCCATACAAAATTATTAACCAAGTCCTTATGCAAAATACAAAGAAAATTCCAAAGAACGACGACGAATGGACAAACAATACTCTCAGTTGTTTTTGAGCGACGTGCACGGGTTTTATTCTTCACATCGCTAACTTGTCCCAACAGCTTAAATTTGTATACCAATTTCTGAATTGCGGTCCGACAAGGTGCTTTACGACGACCAAAAAATGTTTAAGTTTTACGAACCGTCTCTGCCAAATTTTCACCATTTTTATAGTGAATTTTAATAATTTCAATGCGTTATTAATGTAGTACCCCGTGGCGTAATGGTTAGTGTGTCGGACTGCCACGCCGAAGGTTCTGGGTTCGATCCTTGCCGACTCCACCTAAAAAGCTGTTTTACGGGGTACTGCCTCTTGTGAGGAAGTACCAAATCCTCCAAGAGTAATTAATGTCATGGAAAGTGCTTCTCTGTTAGCCGTTCGGATTCAGCGGTAAATTGTAGGTCCCTTCCATTCCTGCAGAATATCAACGTACACATAGTAATGGTTGAGAGTGTAAGTCACAGGCCCCGGCCCCGCTTGGAGCTGTTGTGCCAAAAATGTATTTTCATTTATAATGCGTTATTAATGGCGTAGTTGATACTTGTCAAATGTCAAAAAATTACAGCTTTAAAAGTAACAACAACATTTTTCGATGTTGAGTATTAACAGAATTATTTGCTGTGTACACAAAGCGAGAGGGACATCTTTTTTTCCAAACTTACTTTTTTGACGACTTCAAATACATATTTTTCCGTTCTATATTAATTTAGTGAGTTGTTAGAATATTTTTAGAGCCGCCCAACTTTCACATATCGTCCGCTGTTAACGCGTCGATCGATTGTGTCTGAAATGAACATCAAGCAGAATTTTCGGTCTACTTTCAATACTTGATGACAGGTATGAACAAAGAAAATTTAATTTGTGATTTAGCATAGACCAATGCATGCATATATTTCAAATTAAACATATGGACAACGCTTCTTAACTAACCTCGTACAAAACTTGTTGAAAATCCAACTAAAAACGAAATCACTCGTTCATTCGACCTTCCCATATTTAAGCAATAGTTTAGTTAAGCATAGTTTTGACCTAGCTCCTACACTCTTAACTTGCTCTACATTTGCACTATTTCCACACAAGATTTCTATAAAATCATTAACCCCAAAACACATGCTTCCTTAAAAACCCCAACATGACCATCCAGACATTCAGAGGTACTGGCAGGTACGAAGTACCGATGTGCAAGTGTACATGAGCCAGTACTATACTTTTTACACTTCAACAAAATATGATCTTCTATGCAACAAAAATTAGGTAAGTATCGTACATTATAAGCCATAAATCTGACAGGGCCAGCTTCATACATACCTACTTTTGTGTAGGTATAGGTATGTGCTAAATGGTAAAGGTCATTTTGGAATATTAAAAAGAAATACAACAATTAAAGTGCGATAAAACGTTATGTGTAGACCAACCAGTATCTGTATTTAATAGTTCAACTTCTTGCCTTAGAATTTCAAAGTGAAACATATAGTTTTGTATTTAATATGAGGCTGTGTTTTTATTACCCTTTTGTATCTACCTTTTAGTGTTTATTGCAGGTACAAAAAATATTGCAATTTCAACTTCAATGATTTTTCTAAGCTTTTCAAATCAATGCTGAACAGTTAATAGATATTTTCTTATGCGGATTAAGTTCTGGGTTAACTATTCAAATTAAACAATTTAATATTTTTTTTTTCATACGCTGAAGCATAAAATTGTAAAGTGATAAAATTAAATATACATGTTCTAAGTGAAATATCCATGACCCATCTGTTTGAACTTCCTATTTTTATAAGAATTTAATCATTGGATTTGTTCGGCTTGAGTGCGTTTTAAATAAACTTTATTGTTTAATCATAAACAACTTTAATAGTTGGATACTGGCGATTAGTAATGTTTTTTTTTTTTTTTTTTTTTTTGATTTGGTTTAAAGGCTTTGACTTGAATTATTTGCAACGATAAACAAATTAAAGAAACAAAGAAAGAAAGTTAGTGCTGCACGACTAAAAGAAGTGCTTCTTGCTGAATAGAATATTATTGTATATCACGAATTTCAGTTTGATTAAAAACAAACATCGCACTGTCTTAAAAATGTTTGAGCATTTCCGTTGATTTATTTTTTCTCACTTAAAATAGAATTAGAAAACATGTTAAAACTATAAAATTTTATACTTCTGCTATCATTTTTAAATAAGGCGTGGTGTCAAATTAACATTTCAGTTCAGACACCAATCTAAGCATGTAAATTAAATTATTATGAAACCACCTTCTGTCTAACGTCACCTCAAATGTTAAGGTTTTCTAGATCGATGTATGAAATATTAGTTCACTTCTGATCTGGCTACGATCTATGTGGCATTTATTTACCCAAATCTTGCGAATAATTCTCATAACCTTGACAATTTTTGGATAGGAATCAGAGCCTTAAAATTAATAGGTAAAAGAACCATTACGGAACCAATTTTCTAACTTGAACATCATTGTAACGTTTCTCATCTCTCCGTTGTTATAATGCTATTTGCCAGCCACAATAGCCACATGCATTCCTACCTCATATCATTTTGTCCGTAATACGCTCAGGAATGTCCATTTATTTACCCTTGCCCTATTTTACACGAACCGCTAGACGGATTTTAATAAGACATTTAATGTAGGCAAAATAGTATCAAACCTTAAGTTTTAAAAAAGTTTTAAATAAATTAATTTTTTTTTTGTTTTTTTCTTCAAAAATCGGTTCGATCATTTTTAATTTTGTTTGCCTCATAAAAACGGCAAAGTTCTAGAAATTTGCATGCTCAAAACAAATTTGGAATATGTTTTCGAAAAGTTTTTCAAAAAAAAAACTGGTCGAACAATGTTGAATTTTGTTTTTCTTAAAATTCAAAACAGTAAAAGAACTCCAATGGTTTACCTTATGTTTGCGAAAAAAAAAAACGTTTTAACTGGTGATACTTATTAATTTAAGTGTTTAATAAAATTTCATATGATTTTTTTTTCAAAATCTAAAGCCCACGACCAATTTCACGCATAAGAGCAAGTTCGTGCACTTTATTTGTTTTCCTTTTGTCACTGGAAATTTCTTGAGAAATTGAGAATAGACCAATTGATACGGGGTGTTTTCTTATAGATGACAATACTTTAAGAAATGATTCAGGAAATCATCTTTTATGAACAAAATTGTTTTGAATGAAGATGGACAATGCCAGAAATTTTTATTTATTCCCCAGTTTCAACTGGATACCACTATTTTGATTTTCGTGACATAACTATCGCCTTAATCACAATCCACTGTACTACCAAAAATTCTTTCCTATCTTTCTTTTCCTTCTCTCTTCACTTGCACATGTTAATTCATTTTGAGGGTATTAATAACCCCTTGAGTGAGGGTGCATTATAGAAAAAAAACCTTTCTGTTTCTATACATAACTTTTAATTGCGGTACTATAAGACAAGTTGTAACATAAACATAACATTACGTGATAGAGAAGGTGCAGGGAAATATTTTCACATGGGAAATAACTTTTTGAAGTGAAACTTCTTTAGAATCGTTGTGATTTCAAACCGGATGCAACGAAAAAACGACATGTAAGAGACATATATACAAAAATGTGTAGGATGAAGCCAGGAAAGAATGAGACAGAAATATACATACTATTTTACTGACGGAAGTAACGCTCAGTATTCCAATATGGCGGCACCGATGACTCGCATTAGCTCACCGTGTGCACGAACGAGTGAGAATATAAATACTATAATCTTACTCATTCATGCACGCACGTGCTCCATGGCATTTGTTTGTTTTGATCATTGTAGGGATGGGCGAGTAAAAAATATATCGATATTTATCGTATCGATATTCTTTAACAGTATCGATAATTATCGGGTGAAAAAAATCAATATATCGTCAGTTTTCTCATTATTATTCATACATATTACGAAAGCATTCAAAATTCGTTAAAAAAGAATAGACATGAAGAAAACAGTATGTTTTTTTTTTTAATGTTGTTTTGGCTAAAAATACAAATAACGGACATCTCTGTTTATAAACGACTGAATTTAATAAATAAAAATGCGGAACATAAACACAAGAGTTTGAACTTCTTTGCTCGGAAACTGTGTTATGTTTCATCGTATGCATTTTATTTTAAGTTGCATGAATGAATTAAATTGGGGAAAAGCGCACTGCGACCTTAAAGATCAATTGTGCCCCTTTTAGAGCTGGATGAGGATACTCGTCCTACAGCACTTCCTCCAAATTGGTTTCTTTTAGGAAGGTTAGTATTTGAGGTATTTTTAAAGAAGGTAATCTGCCCTTATTTATCTGGTAACTACCCAGGTTTTTGAAGTGAAACTTCTTTAGAATCGTTGTGATTTCAAACCGGATGCAACGGAAAAAATGACAGGTAAGAGACACAAATACAAAAATGCGTAGGATGAAGCCAGGAAAGAATGAGACAGAAATATACATACTATTTTATATTATCGGTCTCTCCTCTTTGTCCCATACTTCGTAGCGTCCCCACTCCCGTCTTCTAAGCATAGTCGCCTGTAATTTGTGAGCCAGAGCGAGAGAGCAGATGTCGGTGTGTATGTATATTGCACACTGTTTAATACGTGCTTGTATTTGAGCATTTAACGTGTGTTAGTGTATGTGAAAACTACGTGAGCTACTTTACACTGTATGCGGCTGCGTATTACAGCTTTTTAGTAAGATGTCAGCGTGGTGTGTTATTATTGAAGTGAAACTTCTTTAATATCGGGGTAATTTGAAACTCGACGAAACGGAAATGCAACATGACACTTTTAAGCAAATATGTAAATCAATTAAAAAAAAAATATATCGCAACAAGTCTGAGATAGAACGAATGAAAAAAAAACTATGACACAGTATTTTATATTCTAGCTCTCATTTTCTCCTATCATACGTTTTGCCTCTCACTCAGGTCTACTAAGCATTATGTTAAACAAAAGCGAGTGAGCAGGCGCGTTGGTACGATTAAGTTAGTATGATAGTTAATATAGGTACGTGATTTGAATGCTGTCTAACAAGAAAAGCTTTACAAAAGGTTTCAATAAACTTAATTCAAGGAGAATGTAAAATTCAAACAAATACATACATAACAAAAGTATTTATAAAAAATTGGCATTCAAAAAATTATTTAAATTTTAAAAAAAGTATCCTGAATTTTTGAAAAGCCAGTTTTCGAATATTTTTTTGACTTGTTTTAAATAGTGGCGTCCTGGAGTTCATACTTTAAAAGGGAGTCAAAAGGACGCAAAGTATGTCGGTACGTCTGTATGCTTGAATATGTGTTGAAACTTTTGTATTTGTACAGATACGTGTTGAATGCATTTAGTCATACATAACATAAGGTTTGAAAGTAATCCGAAAACTGGTGCTGGATGGCTGAGTTTTTCATCTCATTCTCTCGTAAATTAGGTATACCAACTTCTTTGAAGTTTCACTTCAACCGAGTGTGAATTACGCACACAAATTTTTTTTTTCTGGTGAAGTTGTTTCGCACTGAAGATGACACATAATTTCACTTTTTTGTGGGAAAGAATTTCACTTCTATGTGAAGGTATATTTCCCACACAAGGTGTGAAATAATTTCACGTTTTACTACAGTAACTGCTTTAAAACTATACCTACATTGCATACGTATTTGAAAAAAAAAAAATTCGTTTAAGTGCATAACCTAAAGTAGTTAAACGTGAAAAATTCGCTTGAATTTCACTTTGACTTTATATAATGCACCAAAACGAAAGATCTGTTTTTGAAAATAAATGTCTAATGCTCATACCTTATACATTGTTATGTTTTAAAAATCAACAGGTACGTTTTTAAAATAAATTAACACTTAAAACTTTTTTTTATTGGAAAATGAATAACATTGAACATTCAGTTTTAATGATTAATATTTTCTGTATTTTCCTCCATTTTTATATGTGTTGGCTATTCATAAATTAGAAGAACTTTACGTTCATTAATTTGTTTCAATTTGACATTTGTTTGAGTTTCGTCGAAGCTACGTAGAGAAAGAGGTTTTCCAGAATTCAGGATTTTATATCAACGATGAGGAAAGGCTCATATCTCTTTGTAAATGGTTTACAAAACTCTTGGTTGTATCATTGCTAACTCCAGACGATAAATACAAAATCGATTATATTTGTGTTTGCATTAGGTTGAGTTTATTTTCTTTAGATCACATTAGCGCAAGTTCGTGCGACCCAGCCGAGCACTTTATTGCTTAAAACATGCCCACAAATAATTTCCCGAATGATTGTCATTGAATTAATATATAATAAACACCTTGTATTTGTAACAATTTGGATGTGCATTTTATAAAAGAAAACATTGAAATTGTGATAACAGAAGTTTTGACAATTAAAGTAAAAATAAAAGTAGCTGTTTCAGTAATAAATTCCGTCAGTATAGTTATCTGTTAGCTCTAGCACATCCAGCACAATAAATTTCCACTGAACTTCCCACGGATATGAAAGTGCATCAATGATCACAAGAAAATACTGATTTCTCCAAATTTGTCAAATGACCATATTATTTAGTTTGACGTTTGACCTAATGATTTGAATTTTTGCATATGAAACTTGAAATCTTATTTATTGGAAAGTTATTTAATATAGTACCACCTTCTTCAAACTGATTTATTCAACTTATTTCTGGAACTACTTTTAACATTTTAATAAAATTTAATAGAAACACTTATTTTTTGAGTTTTAAGAAACAAATTATAGATCTAAGTATTTCAGTTCTCAACTTGCGTTTCGTTGGCGTTAAAAATCTATATTTTGAGATGAAATGGAAAGAAATTGTATTTATTTCCTATTTGCCAATTTTCTGTCGAATTTGTAAATTCTATGGAAATGAAAGTGTCGTACGACTTTCATGTTCGTAGGCTTAATGGCCGATTAAAAATGTTCATAATGGAATTGCAACTTGACGCAACCATCCGAGCAAGATTTATTTAAGTTCTAACTAAATTAACAAAAAGAAATATTAAGGTCTCGAATTGAAGACACTTAAAACACGGGGGATTCTTTTTTCTTACGTATTTTTCCATCAATTATAAAGTTTTCTTTCTTTGCAAAAGCCCTTAACCTTTTAAACCATGATCCACAATATTCATATTTGATCTCCAAAGTCAATTAAGATTATAAATTGACAAATTACATATATTCCAGCTCGATATCTATATTAAAAATTTAATTGGTATGTGCCTATATCAATAAAAACAATAATTTAAACCTACTTACGATAACCAATTTTTTTAAACGAACATTTTTAGAATGCTTCCCCAGTTTGCGAATTTGAATCATATAAAGTGATATAAAAAAAGTAAATAATTATACTATCACTGTCACTATCAGCCTCCCTTCGATTAAAATTTTTTTTTTTTTATTTATTCTCCGATGAAATAATTGAGCCCTTACCTACGACACAAGAAACTTCTCTACCTAAGGTTTAATTGAGTCAATCCAATAACGGAAAAATTCGTATTAAATTTTGTCACATTGTCGTTTTTATTAAAATTAACTATACGACAACTAGAATATCATTGTGAGATCAAATTAGTCCGACCAAGGTGGAACGAGTGCAATGTAACAACTAACAACTTTTATTTTAATAGTGACACTTTTAAAATGTGCATACAGTTATAGATGAAATATAGTCTTACACGCACATTGTACTATGTAAGATTAAAATAAAATATTAAAAGATTAAGTTTTTTTTTGTAGTTGTTGCTATTAATTGGTAAACAATTAATAAGCTTATTTAATTTCTTTATTTAAATACCAACCAACAACAATTAAACGATGATATTCTTTAATAGAAAAAGAAATTTAATATTCATAAGACTTGGTACACTTTGACCCCTGTTAACAATAATTCTTGTCCTACAAGAACTGGTTGTACATTGTACAATGACACCTGTGTTTTAATGAGCCATCAGGTTTGCATAGTCAATATACAAGTCTTTTAACCACATAATTCTTAAAGATCTTCTATAAAGATTGCCAAGCTCTGATCATGAAACTTCAAATTTTTTAGTGTCTGTCGCACAGCTTCCCCGAAATTTGTGTAAAGCCATCCAGACCTACCCAACCCATATTGTACTCGTCGTATGTAATGTTCTCAGTGTCATTAACAACTTAATGAGAAATCACAAAAATAGATCAAACACATAAAGATATGGCTAACCGGATGTAACAGACATCCCTCTGAAAAATTCAAACAATCCGTGAAATTTGTTCCTGGTTGAGTTTACATCTAACTCGCGTAGAAATCTACAACTTTGTATCTTACTTATCTAGGATGGACGAGTTGTGTCATAGAAATAGCATCTTTTCATAAACTAAAGTTTATTCCCGCTAATGGCCAATGTCAATGCCAATGTCAACTTAAATAAAAAAAAATTTAAAGTGTTTCACCATTTGTTTATACGAAATAAATAAAAACGATGAGTTTCAACTTTTTTTTTTTTTTGCTACGCACACCTTCCTTCATCTTTCTTGTGAATATGACGTTGATAAGTTTTCACCCATTTTAAGTTCAGTAACTTAGTCTACAGGTTTTTTTGTTTTCATTTTTTTTGTATAAATATGTCTGAAGTTAGTAGGTACGAGTTGATACAAAGCAAACACATTTGATAGTTAAACGGATGATTAAAATAAAAAAAAAAATACATCACAATATCTGGTGTTTTGTTGTTTTGACTGAGTTTTAATGGTTCATTAGGCTCATTTAATTGACGGTAATGAGAATGACATATTAATTTAAATTAGACAAGATATTAAAATATGGCGAAGGTGATACACATAAGTACCTACCTTTAGATACTTTAAGCAAAAAATGACTTTATTTGTTTTTTAATGTTAAAAAGATCATTAAATTATGAGAGGGTGATAAAATTGCTTTCCTTTTTCAAAAATGCGCCGAATTTGTGTTTTGAAAATTAAAAGTCTACACAGTAAAATAAAATTTTTATTATACAAAATATGGAAAAAAAATTGACGAAAAAATGTGAAATGTTAAAATTTGTGAAAAAAAATCTTGTATTATGATAATCAATCTGGAACTACTAAACTTCAGAAAAGCAAGAAATATCTCAAAGATATCATGAAGTCTTGATATTTTTCGAAGTATTGTTTATGGGGGAAATATGGGTAGTTCGGCTCAGGAAAGAGGTAAAATAAAAGACTTGAGATTTAGACTACCCGACAAAGTTGCATTGGGGATTATGACTTGCTAGTCTAGAAATAATTTATGATACAAGAAAAAATTGCAAAAAGAAAATGGGCGTATAATTTAAAAAACTTTTGTATTTTAGAGTTTCATAGAAAACATTATTTGAAATGGGTCTACCACGAAATCTCGAAAACAAGAACCTCGAAAGACAGAATCTAGAAGACAAAAATCTAGAACACAAAAATCTCGAAATAACATTCACCTTTAAGACAATGCTTAAGAATTGCGCGCGCAAATCTTAAGCATTGTCTTAAAGGTGAATGTTATTTCGAGATCAATCACTCTTATGTATGTGATTTTAAAATCAAAACAATTAATTAACAGAAAGCTAAGTTAAATTAAAACTCAATACCTATCTCAACCCTATACGTAGAAAATAAAGTGCACGACTGGGTCGTACGAACTTGCTCTAATGTGTTAAAATGGTCTTGGGGCTCGAGATTTTGGGGAAAAAACATTGAAAAAATCATACGAAATTTTATTAATCACTTAAAAATCATTGATTGAATAGAAAGATAGGAAAGATTTTTTGTTGGTACAATGGATTGAGAAAAAGGTGATATTTATCTCATGAAAATCCCACGGGTGGCATCCAGTTGAAGCTGGAGTAATATTGAAAAGTTGCTGCCCAGGCTGGGGCTCGAACCCACAGCTCTTAGGTTAGCAACCAAGCACTTCATCCACTGTACCATTGCCACCCGCAACGTTTTTTTTGGAAAAATGAAGTAAGCCAACAGGTTTCTTTTACTTATTTGAATTTAACCGAAAATTTTTTTCAAAATCGTTCGACCAGTTTTTTAAAAAAGCTGTTTTTTTTTTTTAAACTTTTCGAAAATATATTCCAATTTTTTTTTGAGTATGCCAACTTCTAGCACTTTGTAGTTTTTATCAGAAAAATAAAATTAAAAAAAAAAAATATTAAACCATTTTTGGAAAAAAACAAAAAATAAAAAAATTTTGAAACTTTCTTAAAACTCAAAAAAAAAAAAAAAAAAAAAAAAAAAATTTCAAAAATTTAAGAATTCATGTTATTTCTTTTATAAAAGGGCTTCTATATTAAAACTTTCATCGAAATTCGTCAAGTGGCTTACGAGAAAATCGGATTTTAAAAAACCGGTCCTATGGGAGGTACCGTTATAAGACTTTTCCTGAAAAATCTATTCCAACCAAAACATAATGTTTAAACTGAAAACACTATTCGGAAAGTTTTATCAAAATCGTAGGAGCCATTTTTGAGAAAAATTAATTTTTCACTAAAAATCGTATGGCAGGTACCGTTAGTTTTAGAGCTAGAATGCTAATTCCAAAAACCCCTCTGTAGGACGTCATAATAATACTATGTACAAAGTTTCAAGTAAATCGGTCCAGCCGTTTAGGCTGTAGGTAACTATACAGACAGACAGACATACGGACAGACAGACAGACAGGCAGAATTATCAGACCCATTTTTTCGGCTTCTCTATCATCGTAATGTTATGTTTGATTGTCCAAACAAATTTTTTTTTTACGAATGCATATAATCTATAATCGCAAGTAAAAAAGATATGAATATATAAAGAAAAAAAAAACATTTTAAAAATAATAGAAGAGAAGGAAGAAAGAAGTTTTATTGGTTTTTTAAAGGGTTTAGCCTATAATCCAGATTTGTAAAATTTAAGAACTTATTTTACTTTCCTTTTTTTTTTAATTAAATATAATATTTGAGTTAGATTTACATGAATAAATATACAACAATGTACATACAAAATGGAAAAAAAAGACTTTTATTTTAAACTAACACTATTTTAAAATGATTCCCCATTTATAAAAAAAGCAAATATAAAAAGTAATTATTTTTAAATTTTTTCTTGATTTTATTTTGACTTTTCTAGATTTTTGATTTCTAGATTTTGTACATTCGAGATTTTCGTGATTCTAGATTTTTGTATTTCAGATTTGTTTTGTTTTGTTTTCTAGATTTTTGTCATTCTAGATTTTTGCCATTAGAGATAATGTCATGATCCCATTTGAAATGAATGTAACTTGACATAATGCAGGAACTTAAGACAACTTTGAGATCTGGATTTTTAGCTGGATAATAATCCGGTGATATGTATGAAATCCGGAGCATTGTTTCTGAACAACTCTTGATTGGTATTCGCTCTGTGATTTTGAGCAGAATTTTGTATTGCTTGGTGGCGAATATTGCTATGTTGAGGAACACTCGGAAAAGTGTATACAATTTTTCCTATGCCTTGACTCCTTTCTTACAAAAATATAAGTCAGAGCTCATAACTCACATTTTCAAGATGGTGGTACTTTTCAATCCTTCGAATGAGGTTTGACGGTTCTTTTTATGTTTGCTCACGAAGCGGGATCAGGTTACGGCTTAAAATCTCGCCTGAAAAATAATTGGTTCTTGGGAGTTCGTATGAAGTTTTGGGTAAAAAGATACAAAACCTATCAGTCTAGGCTGAATGATGAGTATAGAAGTTAAGCCCTGAATAAACAGTTAAGCTTAGGTTTTAGCCTAACAAAAGGCAGCAACCCTGGGAGGAAGGGATATTTTTCATTTATCACATTTTGGGCTATGTCTTGCTGGGGAAACGTCAAATGGATTGACTTTAAGCACTCAAATTCCTATTGTTGTTTAAGTGGGTGCAACCATCTTGAATTTACTGGAAATACCACGCCACTAGTCCAGTGTTGCCATGAATTTATTTTTCTTCTCCAAACTATGTTGTGGAAAATAATGATCTGATGATTTCTACTAATGGCAACCCAAGTAATATGTTTGTGTTTAATTTTGTGACGGTGCTACAAATAGTTTCAAAATATTTTTTCTTCAAATGAACTAAGATACTCTATTATCATATAGTCCAGTCAAATAAAGAAAAAAAGCTATAACTTCTTAACGGTTAATGTTACGGACAAAATTCTCATACCCATTTACGTTGGGAATTTCCTCAGCTACACGTTTGTGGAAAAAATGTTTTCCCTTAACAAACCGATTTTGAGTAAACTTAATGACCTCAAATAACTTACTGCACTGACATGAGATTTTATGTAACTTTTGGGACAGCTTTTAGACTACCAAAACGGCAAAATACACCCACAAACACTCAATAAATCGCCATTTTTGTTAAACAACTTCAAAGTGGCAAAATTAAATTATGTTTTTTGTACAGTTCCGATAAAAGCAACCCGCTAAAATTTTGAACACGCAAGCTTTATCTAAATTTTCTTCCAATTAAATTCAAATATTTCAGTTTGGGAGCGGCTGACGCCCACTATTCACTCAAAACCATCAATATTGTTTTTATAAAATAACAATGCGAAAAACATTAAATTATGTAGGTACTTGTACAAGGTGGGCAAAAAGATATCATCCAATTGGAAGATGCTCTCATTTTTGCAAATGGCCGCCAATGTCAAATCTGTTTTGACATTTGTGGACTAAACAGATGCAGAATACAAGTGAACAAGCCATGGAGCGATACATGAACCGATATATTCTGAAGGCGGCGTTCCCGGCCCTCGCCAAAGTTAAACAAAATCGGATGACTTCTTTTGGCCCACCTTGTATAAATCATTTTTTGTATATTACAAAAAATGTTGGAACAAACCTAAAAATATAACAAAAATTAGCCGTCAGGGGACGCCCGGCAGATGTGAAACATTCAAGTTTACATTGAAATTCATAATTTTAAAAAACCATCAAACAAATATGGAGTGAAATAATTTTTAATAATTTAGTGTTTCGTTAATTAAATCAATATATTTGTCTTATCATTTTATTATAATATCAATTATTACAGATTATAAGTATTCATTTATAAACACATAGGAACAAAATTTTCCTCAACCCACCCATCAGATACCGCCACCACCGCCATACTTCCAGCCCACCTACAACTAGCAACCAACCATCCACCATTTTTTATAAGTTTTTCATCACCGAATACCTACCACCAGTAACCACCCAATTCACCTGCAACCACCAACCCACCACCTTCCAACCACATACCATTTTAGTCAATTTTTAACTCCAACCAACTATCTACCATTTTTTAAAATTCTTTCTACAACCCTCACCAACCATCCAGCCCACCTACATCCTACAACCACCAACCGACCATCCACAATTTTTCACCCCCCCCCCCTCCCCATAACCCTACTCCACTACCACCCTACCCCCTCCACCACTACCGCCCCAGCATCACAAGCGACCACCCAACCTACAACCACCAACCACCCAACACTTTCAATTTTGAAAATTTTTATCAAGCGTCATGCCATTTTTCGTTACAATTACGATCGATTTTACTGCCTAGGTGCGCCAATAGATGTTTCACATCAAAAATTTAAAATCAAAGTTAATTTGATGAGATAAAAGTAAACAACGATAAATAAGAGGAGCAAAGCTTTGTCATTGTTGAAACTCATAATGAATGTGCAATAGGATCTTTCACTACTTCTTGAATGTAATGAACCTATAATTACTTTTTTTTTCCATTCTCAAAAAATAGCACTGCAATATAGCACAAATATTTATGATCTGCTTCCTCAGATGAGGAGGTTAAAACTTTTCTTCCTCAAAAGTTTTTTGGTTTGTTTTATGCTCACTTTTGGCTTGATTTTAAGAATCACCCACTGTTGTGGAATTTCAGTAGAAACAACCTTATTTTCTTGATCTTCGTGGAACTCTCACATGTTGTAATAGATGGCTCCAAAAAGCAGTGAGGCGTCAAAAAAGTTAAACAATAGTGGGTCTAATAAAGGACAGCGTTCAGAACGTTACAATTTATCCCACACAAATGTTAAAACTAGAACCTCATTGGACACAAATATCACAATTTGCAACAAACCGGATCATAAAGTTACATAAATGATATACACCTACAATTTGAGCCATAACACTTGTGCACGTTCAAAGAAAGAGACACAAAATTAAAAATGTAAGAAATCTGCTTGTTTTTTGAGACTGACTTTCCTTTCGTTCGCTTCCCATCAACAAGCAAGGAAGATAAATGCCAGTAAGTATTTTTACGAATATTCTTCTCATGCTCACTAATCTTAAATTTCAGGAAAAAACTATTTTTCTTTAGCTGTTCTTACCCCTGTAATACTTATAACCCCACACTCTCTTCAATCACTTCTCATTTAAAAAAGTTGACGTTATAATGTTTTTATTTGCTATTTATTGTAAAAAATCAACAGACGTCATCAAAAGCTTTTATATCTAGAAAAGTATTCACATAGTTACATCCTCTTTTGGCAAGGAATTTTCCATCAATTTGCTATTTTAAATCTTTTAATGGCACAGCAACTGTGAGAACAAACTTACAAGTAAAAAATTATTCTCGATCCTTTTCCATCGTTTAAAAACCATAATTTTACTTCCAAGGATTCTCCTTTCCCAACGTCATTGTTGCCAATTGTTCATACGTCTTAACCACAATCTTCTACGAAATCTACCAAAAATACAAAAAAACCCAGTCATCCAACTCTAAAGGCCACATTGCATCAATAATTAATGTCTCTTCCGAGATCCACTATACGAGTTGCAGGTAAATACTTATACCACGCACGCCTTTTAAGAGCAGCTATAAGAACAATGGAATTTTTTGAATCACTTCGCATCGCATCTCCGCATGCGCTTGGGACTTTCCCGTTGTCATATTAAACAACAGCATCAGCATCTGCATCTCAATCTACGCACATCCTCCTTTTTCGAATAATTTTCTTTCAACATACCGGTTAGCAAAAATTAAAAAAAAAAAAAAAAACACAGAAGAACTGAAGAACTCTTTTTAATGGCCCTTTATCCAAGAAATCAATTTGACGTCCTTGAAAGTTCATCATCATCATCATCATCGGTACGATTCCATTTTGTTGTTTCGGTGCGATAATATATAAACAAGAACTCTAAAATGATTTCCTTATATACTTTTACGTTAAGCTTTTATATATCAAGTTTGTAGATAATAATTGTTCCTAGGAAGGTACTTCACAAAGAGTTGTTTTCTTTTAAGAATGACAATTAAAGTAAGTTCAAAAGGCTAACAAAACAAAAACAAAAACAAACCGATAACTATAACCCAAACCTCCTCCCATATTTATATGTAAGTACCTACGTCATCGTCACCTCTAATCGCGTTCAAATGACGCTTGAAAAAAAAAAGAACCTGCGCTAACTACGACCGACGAGGCTACGACACGGACCGGACGGACGCATGATAAGGAAACATTTATTCTTCCAATAACAATAATCACACATGACTTTATCCACCTTTCCATTCAACGGAAACGAGGAAGAACAACAGTCTAAAGTTTGTATACAATTCTCCAAATCAAGCATCCAAAGCTAAAGCCCCCTTTCTTCAAAAAAAAAAATCTATAAAAAAAACTCACATACTCAAAGATACTCAAACAAAAAATTGCACAGCTTTACCGTATAAGAGAGTATAATTGCAAATATCAATCCAAAACAACCAACCGATCGAAATCGTTCAACAGGAATAAAAAAAAAAATTGTATCTCATGAAGAAAAACTTACAAAAGATACACGGATTGGATTGTGTGACACACACAAGAAGCGCACAGCTCAGATCGGCTAAGGCTAGCTATGGAAAATGCTGCTCAAAGAAAAATACAACAAAACAACAACAAACAAAAAAAAAACTTCAAGACTCGATGACTTAAAACTACTTAAGGTGGTGGAACTATCCGCACTCCGGTCTTAGTGGTAGTAAAGTTAAGTTAAAAGCATCTAAATGCGGGTCCATTCATATGAGCTTTTTACATTACACTGCGATAACTTTAGATCAACAGACACGCTTAGCTCATGCGCGCGCGCTCCTTCTTTTATATTTCGAATAAACGGATACCAACCCTAGTACTGGCAACAACACCATTATAATTGGGAATACAAAAAAGTCCAAAGACGGCTTCATTACGATCGCGGAGGTTTTTGGATTCGTTTTGATTTTAACAATTTTTTTTTCGGATTTTTCGTATCTTTAAGGATAATTTAAAATTTCTTACTAAATCGTATGTGTGAATCAAATCCTGGAAAAAATCCTTTGTTCAGAATTTCAAGTGAAAAAAATTTGCGTGTTTTTTTTTTTTGAATATAAAAAGAAAATCCAATTTGAGTGAAAGAAAAAATATTTTTTCACTGGATTTTGAAATAAAAGTGAATGTGTTTCGGAAAAAGGATACAATATCTTTTGTTGACTAATATGACAGTTAAATCGGTGATTTCACGATCCAAAGGATAGGTGTGCATCGCTATCGCAATCGCAATTAGTACATTAATATTTCTTCAAGTTCAAAATTTCAAGAAGGAATGCCCGTTAAGGACACTAGCATACAAATCATCTGCAAAGTTAATTTTAATGTAAGTTTTAAGTGATTTTTGAAACACTAACCAAGCTCCTGACACATTTTTTTTACAAGTATCTATCTATAAATGAATGAATTTTTTGTTGTACTTTTGCAATCTAGAAAAGTATCTTTAACTAAACCATATTTTTTTTTGTATACAAATTTATATCAAACTAATAATTTTACATTCCAAAAAGTATCCTTTTTTAATTTGCTGTGTCTAAAAAGTATCTTTCGTTGATATTCTTCGAAGAAAAAGTATCTTTCTTTGGTATCCAAGCTAAGATGGACATCTTTTCCATGTAGTATTCTCCAAAAAAGTATCTTTTGGCCATTCATCATTTTCTTAACCAAATTTGTGTACGCATCTGTTTTTGTTTCAGACGGTTTTTATGTAACCAAAAAAAACTGATGGGCTGAATATCGATCTAGACGATCGATGGTATTTAAATTAACATAAAATTTGCACAAATTTATATCTTTTTGTGGGAACTATGGGTTTGTGGAAATAATATATTGTGTTGGTTTTTGTAGCATTTCATTGACATTGACATCGAAATTTTATATTTTTTTTGGAGAAATTCTTGCATTTTTTGTATACCTATGTTTCAAAATATTTTTTACATTTTGTGATTGGCGATAGTCCGGTCATTCGCTTGTGAAATTGATATGACAATTTTTTTTTATAAACAAAATATTGAAGGTTAATCGATGGTGATATGCGATTCATTTTTGGAATTTATTTTTGGGATTGTAACTTATTTTTTGCACTGGATAATCTTGTAACGATTTGAAGAGCAATCTTAATCTATTTAAAGATTGAAGGATGGAAACTTTATAATTATAATTACAGAATTAATTATTTTTCTATCTCATTGTTTTAAAATTAAATATATTTTTTGTAAGTCGAATTTTAAGTACGTCTTAGTGGCATTGACAAGAACATAAACATGCGAATCTAGAATAAATGTTAATTTTCTCAGACTGATTTTATTAAATTGCGTGACATGATTTTTTATGTATTTTTCTTTTGCCTTTTTGTCACTAACCGCGATTATTTTGTGCGCTTTATATTTTGATGGTTGTGAAATTTTTTTTCTTTTTAAATCTTGGGGATTCCTGAACTCTGATTTATTTAAATGATTAATAATGTGCGGATTAGTAGGTTTTTTTTTTAATTTTATTTTTGTGTGTTATTTTGTTTTGTTTAAATGGTCAGAGTCTTTACAAACTATAGAAAATATTTCAGATTAGACTTTAAATTGAGTCATAAAATATAGAGAGTGTCGTGTGGGTATATTGCGAATATTATGACGATTTTTGTTGTTTATTGATTTAGATGACCTTGTCCCATTTATTATCGCTAAACTGGTAGATAAGAAGAATTTATAGGAGTGAGTGATATTTTTGGTGATTGATTGACGAGAAAGTGAGCTTTGTTATAAATAATTATTTAAATTAATTTGAATTTATTGATTAGATTGGTTTTTTAGTTAGATTTGTGAATAAGTTGATTTTTATTTAAAAAATAGCTAAGTTTATAATTAATTTTTTTTTTTAACTTTTCGTGGGATCAGTTTTAGTCAATTAGAAATGAATATTGTTGCTAAATTGTTGCCAATATTTTTAGTTATAGTCTTTTTTTTTTCATCGAAAAACTTGAAAGGGGGTAATGTAATTTTTTTAAACTTTTTTTGATTCTTTGAAACTTTCAAAAATATATTTACAAAATATAGTCTGAGAATAAACTTTTGAGTATTTCAAGACATTGCAGTGAAATCGTAAGGGATGGCAGTGGTAGGTACAGTGGATGAAGTGCTTGATTGTTAAATCTAGACTGAGTTCCATTTTTTGTATTTCCTTTTGTTTCAACTGGGAGCCACCCGTGGGAATAATTGAGATAATCATCACCTTAATCTCAATCCACTGTACTAAAAAATTTTTTTTCCATTATTATTAGGGAATCAATAACCCCTTGATTACGAGTGCATTACAAAAAAAGGTCACACGAACTTGTTCGTATTCTGAACAATTTGCTTAGTGCCTGCAAATTCATGCATTACCTATATTAAAAAAAAAATTAACAATTCTTTTATTTTTTTTTACTAGCTTAAGAGTTTTTCCGGAAAAACCAAGTAGGTATGCAATACAATTTCAAAACTAAATGTTTATCTAAAACAAGCTTTTCGAAAAAATATTTGAATATTTTTGGGTTATGTCATTTTGAGAAAATCTGTAGTTTTTATCTAGGAAAACAATTTTTAAAAAATTCAATCCACCAGCTCTATAAGAGGTACCGTTATAAGACGGATTCCAAACAATTCTGACTATTAAAAAAATAGCACCCTGAGAGTTTTATCAAAATCAATAAACCTGTTTTCGAGAAAATCAAACTTTTTGTTAAAGATTTTATGGCGATACCGTTATATTTCTTATATTTCAAAAGCAAAAAACACCCCCTGAGATACCTACTACCAAAAATACTAAATACCATTTTTAAAGTAAATCGGCCAATCCGTTTAGGCTGTAGGGGTGCGATCAGACGGACAGATAGACAGATGGACGGAATTTCTGGACCCACTTTTTTCGACTTCTCCATCCTAATGCCATGTGCGACTGATATCTCAATTTTGTTTTTCTGCACGAATCCATAACTTGGATTCAAATGAAGATGAGTTGTCTGTTTGTAATTTCAAAATATCAGCTTTTTACTAAATGTAAAAAGTTGAAAATTAATAAGTTATTTAAAAAAGGATTAAGTCGAAAAATATTAGTCGTAGGAAAAATTTTGTTATACACAAAAATGTAGAAAAATAAATTCTGAAGAACTTTTGTATGGTTCATTTTTAGTAAAAAATTTAACGAGTTATTTAACAAACAAAAAATGTCTTTAAATTCAACATGGCGGCCAACGCAATAGAGCTAGAAAAACCCTACATAGGCTGCTAATGAAGATTAGTAAAGGAACAAAACCCTGCATCGAATTTTTTCTATTTCAATATAGTACATTCCGACTGGGCTACAACCCAGTGAATAAACGATACATACAAATTCAGATTCACCAAATAAGTCGATGACAAGCGGGTTATTTTTTTGCTTTAGAAGGCATTTTGTTAAACAAAGAAATATAGGCGCAGCGGCGAGAATTAAAAGAAAAAGAGGGAGAGAAAACAAATTTGTTCTATCCAGCTATGAATTTTATATGTCGGGATATTTCGTGTTAAAGTTTTTGTTTCATGAAATATGTAATGTAGCTTGAGAGTAAAACTAAGTAAGTATGAGTGAACAATGCTGAAAGCATGTGCTGTTAAATGATTTGTTTAGATTCACGTTGCAAAAAGTTTGTTTATGTTGAGAATGAGAATAATAAAAGGAAAGTCGATGGGATTCGACTTATATGTTGTATGGAGCTAACGCCACTGCTGTCCATTGACATCATATCTGTTTATAGAAGACACAAGAGTTTGAAAAGCTATTTTTTCCATTGACTTTATGTCCAAGTCCCATAAAATATTTTGTACTTTAAACTTGCATACAGTTCGATCGATACTGTGCTTCACGAATACCCTTCCAAAACAGATTTTTTTCAAGGAAAACTGGATAAAACAACAATTTATGTACTGTCTTCCATTTTACACTGATGGTATATTTTGAACACATGTTTACTGTCCCAATGATGTTTACGAGGATTACTGGAGATTAAAAGGCTTACCTCATTTAAGAATGTAGTTCTTGAAGCTTCTAACGATATGTTGTAAAAGCCTTCCCATATACAAATGTCTCTACTTCCTCATACATTTAACGAAATTTTTTGTAGGTATCTGCTTAGTGACCTTATTATTCTCAGCAGTCCTAAAAACTGATTGCTTTGAGATATGTTTTTAAAACTTTCTATGTAAGCAACTTAAATAATTCGATTATTGAAACAGGTTGAAAATATTTTATATAAATGTCCGTTTCTATTTTATTTGTAAATCTTGTTCAACAGACTGTAAATACAAATAAATTTTGTATGAATTAATTTTATTTTATCATTTCCCCGACACCTAAAAAACACAACAAAACTGGCAATAAAAAAGTCATTCCGCTACATCCCAGCTACATGACATATCAAAATTTCTTGCACGATTGATTTTATTCATTGAAATTCAAATTCTGCAAAACATTCAGAATCAATGAGCTCGACATCAAAGACATTATTTGATGTTATGAAAATTTTCCACAGCTATCTACAGGCTACTGGACTGTGTAACTCTTTGAATATAATTATTTAAACCCGCAAACCTGAGATCAATGACGTTTAGAATCCATTGACTGGTACTCGGACAATAAATCTTTTCTTAAAGATTTGTAAAATATTTAATTGTAATTATTTGTAATTCAAATCAATTTTATTTGCTATTGTTCATTTAGTCTGGAAAATTCTCAATTTATTTTAATTTTTATTTTGAAAAACATCACTTTTTGTGTCTTCCACTTTGAACGTGACCGATAAGCATCAATTTCTAATTTTAAATTTAATTTTCGTATCAAATCATTAAATACAGAAATAAATGACCGATACTTATAATATTCTTGGAATCTTTTATGAATCCCTGGAGAGTTTGCAATGCATCCGGTAGAATGCTGGGGCTTTCCACTACCAGCGTCACCCAAAGGACGAGATTGCCAATAAACTTGTCATGTAAACAGTAATGTGGCTAGTATTAACCACCTAATATTAACCATACCCATGAAGGATGAACTTAATAATAATCATGGAAATGAATTCCTCATTTATAGAAACAATTTTATAAAAAAGAAGATGAGACTTTATCAGTCTTAAGCTCCGTGTTAAATTTATTTATTTAAATACAAAAATAAAACACCAGACATATGGAAAAAAGTATGTAAAGATAACATCCATCATGCTTGTAAGGAGAATTACACATTTACAAGTATTTCTCACTTTTAGTGTTATAATTCACATTTTCTTTTTGCAGAAATATTCCATTAGTAGAAGTACAATTCGTATAAGAAATCAGAGCGTTATCGTCATCAGTCAGCGATCGGCAACGAAAGAGGACACACGGAGACCGGATTACTTAAATCTAAAAATAAACAGAAGCCAATTATTTACAACCCCATAAAAAGGGACCCAAGAAGAACTACCTGCCAGCTACCTGGAAGGTAATTCCGAGAAGAAAAATCCAGAAGATTAGAAGGTGATTATTATCGAGGGATAATCCTCGTGAACATAAACCCTTACATTTTCCAAGAAGGCAGGTCAATATGGGCGAACCCCTAACGATTGACACTGCCGTTGTCGCAATAAAGGAACTATTGCGCCGAATGCTGAAAGACCTAGGACCGGATTTTGCACCAAAGATTAATGCAATCTTTGCTGCAATCACAACTGAGGTCAGAGAGGAAGCCACGGACAAGGAAACCACCAAGGATATTGAAGAACCAACAACATCAACATCAAACCAAGAGCAACCTATGGAGGAAGAAGCCGAAGAAACCAACGAAGAGCAAGTCAGAAGAGGTCCCCTCGTCTGTCTCACCGGAGATGAAGGTGATGCAGATGAAGACATCAATTCTGACTGGCAGGAAGTCAAAAGAAGGTCAAGGGTTGACAAGAATACGTCCAGCTCTGATGAAGAACCCCGTAATGGATCAAAACGGCAGAAAAAACCATCAAAGAAAACTACACAAAAGAAACTGAAGGAAGACAAATTACCTACCGTACAGCCAACCAGCCAGCCGCAACCCACAGAAAACCAGCCAAAAGACCAACCTGCCCAGGGGGTTCAAGTGCACCAGCAGCCAGCTCCGCCACTCCAACAACCAACCCCACAACCACATAAGCAGTCAAAATCAACCCCACAAACCGACACAAAGAAGGAAAAAATGCCGCCAATCATCGTCTTCTCCAGCAACACTGCCGAAATAGGAAGACACGCTAAAGGAAAGAGTATCAAGTTCACCTTCAAGAACTTGAATACAATTAAAACAGTGATCAACACAGAGACAAAAGAAGGCTTCACAGCAATTAGAGATTTCCTGAAGACAAGGAAAATAGAGCACCACACATTCACAGCGAGGGAGGAAAGGAAAAACCTGCTCGTCTTGAAAGGCATCCACCACTCCTACACCGCCATTGAAATCCTGGACGAGCTACAAATTGAAGGAATCCCAGCCATCAAGGTTTCCCTCTTCCGGTCAAGGAGAAACAAATCCAAGGCTTTCAACCAATTTGTAGTTGAGGTCAGCAAGAACTGTGACGTCGCTGAAATCTACACAAAAAAACTCATCCTGAACCAGGTCGTCCACTGGGAGAAGTATGAGAGCCACGAAAGACCTCAATGCTGGAACTGCCAAAAAACAGGCCACGTATCGATTAACTGTGGAAAGAAGTACGTTTGCGTGAAATGCAATGAAGACCACAACCCTGGCGAGTGCAAACGCAAGGAAAAAGGAGATGGCGTGTACTGTGCCAACTGTAAGGAATTCGGACATCCAGCCAACTACATGGGATGCAAAGTGCTTGTTGCCCAAAGGGAACAATTAAAGAAAGTCGAGACGCAGAAAAAGGCTCAGCAGGAACAACGAGCAAAAGCAGCGTGCATCCTAACGCAGAACAAGGCAAGTTTTGCAACCGCAGCCAGGACAGGATATACAAAACCAGCCCAAGCCCAGAAAAAAACACCACAACAAACAAAAACAGTCCAGGATAAGTCAATGGGAGCCCCCAGAGTAAACCTGAATGAGGAAGCCAAGGTGCACTTCGGAGTCGACCTGGAATCAGCATTCACTAAAGCACGCAGTGCCATGCCAGCAAACTACTCATCATTGAGTAAGGAGAAGCAGTCCGTGGCCTTGGCCACCTTTATATTCAGCCTATGCAGCGCGTAATGCGCATCAACAAACTTCGCATAGTGGCGTATAACGTTAATTCGTTATACAGCCTAGAAAGAAGAACATGTTTTAACCTGTTTTTAAAGAAGAATCGCCCGGACATGGCACTCATCAGCGAAACTAATGTGACAAAAAGGAACCAGATAGACTACAAAGGATACAACACCTTCCGGACAGACAAGGATCAAGGCAAACGAGGTACTGCGCTCTTTGTAAGGAAGAACATCAAGGCCTCCCAAGTCAAAATCCCGAGCCTTAAATCGTTTGAAGCAACAGCGGTTGTTGTGGAGGTCGAAAACAACATGACGCTGCTTGTTATCAGCATTTACAACAAATGCAAGGCCAACGGAAGCGATATGGAACACGATTTGCTAACCCTCAGCAGGATAACCGAGCAACATACATACGGACTCATTGGAGGGGATTTTAATGCCCGACACCCTCTATGGTACGACACAACAGAAAATAGCGCTGGAGTTACGTTGGTCAACTGGCTCGAAGAAAATTTTGAACACCACTCCTTCCACATCGTCTCTCAACCGAAGCCAACATACCCAAAGACGCCATCCTGGCTGGACTTCTTCCTTGTGTCGGCAAACTTTATCAACATCCTGCCTGAGCTACGGAACTACACCTGCAGAACCCTAACAGGAGATTCAGATCACGAACCAGTCGAGCTCACAATTACACTGAACCAACCGATATCAGTAATGGTTAGAGAAGAGTCAGAGGGTTTTATCAACTACAAACGTCTTGATGTTGAACGTTTTCAAAGGAAGATTGAGGAGACAATGGTCATGCCGGCTGCCAACAAAAATCTCTCAAACAACGAAATTGATGTGGCCATTGAAGAAATTGAACTGTCTATAAACAACGCCCTAGACGAACAAAAGAGGCCAAGAACTTCGAGAGACAAATACCAACATCTGCCAGAAGGCATTGTTCGTCTATATGACCACAGACAACGGTTGAGAAAAAGGCTTCAAAGGATCCAACAGAGGGAATGGAACACTACCAACAACAGCTACCAAGCAGTTAGAAGTGAACTGGAGTGCACACAAATCATGCTAAGGAATGCAATTCAACATTTTAACAACGACCAATTCCAGAAAAGGCTACAAAGCATCAAACCAGGACCTGACGCATTCAAAAACATCAACCGAATCATTGGCAAGAGGCCACAGATGCCAGAAAAAATCACCACAAGACACGGGGATGTCAACACAACCCAGGATAAAGTTGAAGCATTTGCCGAATATTTTGAAGAAAATTTCGTGCCAAACCCACCCAACGACCCTGAATTTGTCGAGGAAGTGGAATCAACAATTGAGGAACTTCAAAGGATGGACACTCAGACAACTACTTTTAGTAATAATAACCCTGCCAGTGATCCCGAGGGTTCTGAAATTTTCTCCAACCCTGAAGAAGTGGCTGAAATAATCCACAACGGACGTCCAAAAAAATCATCCGGACCTGACAAAATATCCAGCTACATCATAAAGAAGCTTCCCCAAGTCGTGATAATATATTTAACAATAATATTTAACAACTGCATCAACAACAGCTATTTCCCGGAAAAATGGAAGAAAGCAAAGATAGTAGCTATTCCGAAGAAAGGAGACAGAGGTTCGGTGTCAGGATATCGGCCAATATCACTGCTAAACAGCACCAGCAAAATCCTCGAAGGACTCATTTTACGAAGACTTAAGTCATACAGCGACGGCAACAACATCATCCCAAATATGCAATTCGGATTCCGGCCCAAACATTCGACTCTGCATCCTCTTCTAAGGTTCCAAAAGGACGTGGTCAGCACTCTCAACAACTATCAGGTGGTAGTTGGATGCTTTCTTGATATCGAGAAAGCATTTGACAGTATATGGATCAACGGTCTGATCCATAAACTTTCTCTACTCAATTTTCCAGCAACATTAATAAAAATAATCTATAGTTTTCTTTCTTCCAGGTCCTTCTTCGTCCAAATTGAAAACAGCCAGTCAACAACCAAAGCCATCAGAGCAGGAGTAGCGCAAGGATCCAAGCTAGGACCATACCTCTACAGTATATTCACTTCTGATCAGCCACAGCCCGAGAACGCGATGAATCTACTGTATGCAGATGACTCACTCACATACGCCAAATCGATGTCAGCAATTATCGCAGCCAGAAGAGTTGAAGAACACGTGAGAAGACTGTGGGACTACTACGTGAAATGGGGCATCAAAGTTAATTCTGCAAAGTCGGAGTTAGCTTGCTTCAGAAGACCCGTGCGACGCCAAAATACACGTTCAGCCACTACTTGCCGCAGTATCATAGTGAATCTACCAGACGGAACCCAATTGACACCCAAGCCAATTGTGAAGTACTTGGGAATCAACTTTGAGGAGAGGTTACGCTTCAACCCACACGTATCAGCACTCCTCAAAAAAGCCAATTACGCCTTTCATCGCATTTATCCGCTAATGCGAAAAAGAAATGGCCTTAATCAAAAGACGAAGTTGCTTCTATATAAGCAACTAATAAGGCCCATAGTTACATACGGTTTCCCGGTTTGGTTCACAACATCAAAGACAAGTATGAAGAAGATCGGAGTATTTGAGCGAAAGATGTTAAGGATTTGCACGAATCTTCACTTCGATCAACGACGGAAGAAGTACCCAAGCAACAAACGACTCTACGAGGCAGCAGCGATAACACCGTTGGACAAATACATGACGGAATCGGCTAAAAGGTTGGCGTCAAATTTAGTCAACCATCCGAATCCTCTAGTGAGCACAATCAACAGTGAAGAACGGCATCCTGAACCACGATACCTGGACATAACTGCGCTAATGGACGAAGGAATTATCACAATCAACGACGACGAGGCTATCCAGTTTTACGAGGAAGCAGCGTCAACTTACCACCGTGGCTAGTAGCCAATTCATCAACACATCAAGGACAACCGGATTTGAACAACCCGAGATGGATACCCCCACTTGACTATTAATATAAGTATAATTAATGACAATTTGTTTTAAAAATGTATTATAAAATTATCAATGTATATAGTTAGGCCCCTAATGTGCCAACAAATATTTTTAAGTATCATAAGTAAAATAGAATAAGAATCAATTGTAAATATTATATTGTTCAATAAATATCGTTAATCGTTAAAAAAAAAAAAAAAAAAAAAATAAGAAATCAGAGTAGACCTCCCTACCATTGGAAGAAGATTCTATTACAAATAGAGTACCGGGAATAGAGATCTCACGATGGAACGCTGCAGGGAATACTAGCAGAAGACACACTAAGTTTTTAAAGTTAAAGTTTTGAAAGACCGTTTGTTGTCGTTGAGCACTTCCTTTATAAGAATCTCTTCAGATTCAGACTACCGTTTATTTTCGTGGAGGAAAGTCTACAGACCAAGATTTTTGGGACCGTTTATTTTAGTGGGGCACTTGGTTTAGCAATCTCTATAGACCACCGTTTATTTTCGTGAAGTTGTTGTGTCTTTAAGCTTCACTACAGACCACCGTTTATTGTCGTGGAGGAAACTCTACAGACCAAAGTTTTTAGGGACCGTTTACTATCGTGAAGCGTTTCCTTTAGGAATCTCTTCAGACCACCGTTTATTATCGTGAAGTTGCTGTGCCCGTAAGCTTCACTACAGAGTACAGACCACCGTTTTTTGTCGTGGTTCGTGGAGGAAACTCTATACAGACCAACGTTTAAGGGAATATTTATTGTATAGTGGAACTTTAGGAATCTCAACAGATCACCGATTTTCGTAGGTTTGATGCGCCTGTAAGCTTCACTACATACCACCGTTTATTATCGTGGAGGAAACTCTACAGATCTAGTATTTAAGATATTATATGAATTGAATTGATAGTTTAAGCTTATCATTAAGCATCATCTTTAAAAAGAATATCCATCATTAAAGCTAGATCACCTTTAATATTCCACCTGCAAATAATGGAATCAATATAATGTTTGTTCCCTAAAGTTTCCTACCCCTCCTCCGCAGCAATTTTCTCGGAACAAATTCTTCTCGGTTATATAAGACCACTTCAGGCGCTATTTGCCATAACGTTTAGGTATCGCCCCAAATGATCTTCTTTGTTGTTGGCGGTATTTACGCATGCCTGACAATGAAATCGAAAGTTTTTGTGTTTTGTTTCTCAAACCATTTTCAATGTCAACCGCCTTTGAATAAAAAAAAAACTTAAACTGTTGTTGTTCCGATACCTGCGACTTTCTTTGTAATTGGTTGTGTCTCATTTTTATGGTTTGATTGCCACAAATGTTTATATTTGTAATTGTTGTTTTAATCATACAGTAGCATGCACAATTGGATTGATATTGATTCATTATAATCACATTTAACTGTAACACATAATAAAAACATGTCATTTGGATAATTTATTTCCTATAAATACAAAGGCGATTAAGTTTTCAAATTAATAAATTTTAATAAATGAAAATTACCTTAAATCGGTTCATAAATTAACATATCACATTTAGGTAGACTAAAAAATTCCTTATTTTAATTTGCATATACAATTACTTTATATTGTTTATAAATGATTTGTAATCTTTTTCTTTTTCCGCAATTAAAACAATTTTTTTTTTGTTTTTTTTGTTTTTTTTTTTTTCAAAAAATGCAAGATTTATTTTATTTTATAATTACAATAAAAAAATGTTTCTTTTGTCACGGTTTATGTTCTATAATTAAAAAATAAAAAATTCGGCCAGAGATATTTAAGTCGATAAGCAGGCTATTTAAATCTGCCAAAATAAACCTGTCAGACCAATTATTAAACATAATTTCATCAGATTGCCCACGAAGTTAAATAAAGTTTGTCATATAAAACAAAAGAGCTGAGGTACGAACTTTTTTTTTTTTGTATGTCAAGACGGAAATTGGTATAAGTACGTCTCTCTCGGGTTTTTCTTGAATTTAATTGTAACTATCTAACTGTGTCAAATGATGCAATTTATTTCGATTGCAATTTCTTTACTCTCTTATATACATTTTGACAAAAGCATTTTTCCATTTACGTGCACTTAACGATGCGCGTGCATTCATCCATTTACACAGCTTGCACAGAAACATACCATGCTGCAGGAGTATCTATATCTATCTTGTAGTTTCTTTGATATATTTTTTTTCCACACCAAATTGCCAATATCTAGAGTGAAAAAAAAAAGTTTTCATGCTACTTTGATTATTTTTTGTTATTTCTTATTTTTTTTAATTTTTTTTTTTAAGATTATTATATAAGAAAATAAGCAGCCGGCGCAACCGCCTGCTGTAAATGCTCCAAATTGCGTTATAGACTTGCATCTCGTAGCTATTTGTAAATTGCATACTTGAGTAAAAAGTAAAAGATTTTTGCAAGGTCTTTCTTTGACTATGAATGCATCTACAAAAAAAATAGCTAAAAAAAACCTCGTGCAGACGGTTAATTAAAGAGCATTACAGAGGCCAATGCTTTTCCAATATTTATGCTTAGCAATTTGTTTTGTTGTTGCTGTTATTGTGAAGTCATTACTATCTTTACTTGATGGTTAAGCTTTTGTTTAATAATTACTTTTGTCTCATTTGAGTTACTACACATTGTGGAATCTTGATTTCAATGAATCAATGTTCAATAGAATATTCAATTTAATAACTCAATCTGCTCCGAGATACAGTATCTACTGTATCTGTATCTTTCTATCTTTTTTGTTTTGTGTTTTTTTTTTTATTTTTTTATTTTATCACTGCATTGCATTGCTTGGGATTGTCGAGGTAATTACACTGTTTGTCCATTGAGTCATGTGGTGTTAATGTGTCGAAATGAAATATCATATAAATTATACTCTCATCTACATTGTTTGGATTTTTTGTTACATACTGTTACTTTGCGGTATGAGTAGCATAAATGTTGCGGAACGTCATTTTTGGTTAATTTTGTTTTTGTTTTGTGACATGTGGAATAGTAAATAGGTCCTTTGTTGTTTTAATTTTTAGTTTTTGGGGGGAAAACCTTTTAGTTGGGTTGAACTTTATTATGTTATGGTACTTTGTTATACAAAGATCAGACATAGTCGGTTAGTTTTAAGACTTTGGATGGTTTTATGATGTATCTTTGTGGAAATTTGTGTATCTGTTTTGTTGACATTAATTTTCTTTCGTAACTACATATTTGAATGGAAATTTATGAGTGAAAACTTTTTGTCGTGTAAATGTCTGTTTCATTTTTTTTTTTTTTTTAGAAATGACATTCATTTTCTTTGAAACAATAACTGAAATATCTATATATTCCTCTCCAGTTTAGTGTGGAGTGCCGATTTATTTCATCTTGTTCAAAAATCAAAAGTGTATGCGATATAAAAAAATTGAAATAAAAAGTGTTTTCATCAAGCTTTGTTTATTAGGGCACTATCTTGCTTCCCTGGATTTGCATTGAACATTAAAAAATCTGTTCCATCCTTCATAGATAGAAGCTTCATTAAAGCCCAAGCTGTTTTTGACTGTTTTCCGTTTGATTTACTGTGTGTATGTGTGTAACTAATTCATCAACATTGGATTTCGAAATTTGAGATAAGCTGTTTGAGGTTGATTTATTCTTATTTCAACATACAGATCTGTGCCACCATCAGCTAATGCGATATCCACTATTAACTTCATTGCTCCTTCATACCAACTTTAGCAGTCAGTACATCAGCAATTACTACACCCAGAGAAAAACCAATGTAAAATCATAGAAATCCACTTTGATTTAAACAGATTTCGGAATCTTTCGTCGTTAAAGACGAACATTTTAGAATCAAAGAGGAACATTCTTAATTTAACTTATGTCGCTTAATAATTCAATGTCAAATCGACTACGGTTCACTTTAAAATAAGAATCAACCTTTTTATATTTTCGACGTAAAATTAAAGATGTTTTTGTAGATAGTATTATGCAACGTAAAATCAAATACGACCTAATAAATCCTACGTTGCGTTTTTTTCCTTCAGTGCACGAGGAAGAGGATCAAAGACACAACTTCTCACTGTCTGGCTCCCTGTTTCACATTGAAAGAATCAGAGACTTGTCTTTTATTCGAAAAATTCGAAAAAAATTATTAATGCAAAATAATCAGAAAATACAGAGCCATCTTTTGGTATTTTGTTATTTTTAGCTCAACAATATTGTTCCGAAATTTTTTTCAGGAATGACAACATTCAAAAACTAGTATTATAAATCCCATTAAAAAAAAAATTAAGCAATACCTCGTAAGTCTCCTACTATACGCAAGTAAAGTGAATTGAATTCTTATATACCTACGAGGTACATATTGTGTAAAAACACAATCAGGTATTTTTTGATTTCTAAAAACTTGCAAAAACGACTTACGACGTTATGAAGTTTAACCATCGATATGCAATTTCGGCTTTCTTGGTGAAAGGCGTTCTGAAAATTGACATATGACATAAAGTGGATAGTGAAACAAAAGAAGATTGCTTTAGAACCATGCGCACGGTGTTGAGATTATCAAAATATGATCGATCTCTGTGAAAACCCACTTGGTGATTCTCTTGATTGTAGACTCGATTCTGACTTTCATCCTCTAGACAATGACAGTTGCCATCAATTTTGGAAAACGGACAAAAAAGGCACTTGTTGCAGCTTTTAAGATCGTCTTTTATAGCAACTTGTCGATATTCCAATCCCTCAGGAATACATTTATTTTCTAAACTATTTGTATATCAAAATTTGTAGGATTCTAACTTTTCTGGAGGGATCGAGAATCCAGTTGGTATACCATCAAGCCCATCCTATTTGCTCTTTGTGAAAAGTTAAATCGTAGTTTAAAGCGCTTCCGCTATTGGAGGTTGGGGGTTTGGTGAACGCTACGGTTTAATGAAGCTGACTAAAGCTCACATCAGTTTTGACGAAAGTACAAGACTTGATTTAATACCGATCATTGATCATCTATTTTAATCAAAATATAACATTCTATTTTGATTGCCTTCATCTTAAAAGTTCTTCTTCCGGTATCACTGGGAATTTCATTACGAAGCCCATGTGATTTTTTCAAAATCTTAACTAATAGAAATGATAATCTTATTTTAACATGCTAAGCAAATAATTGTGAACTGTGCCTACCTACTTGCGGCTAACTAGATATATCTTTACATTTGGTTTACTGTTCCGCATATGTTGGTTTTTCCAGATTAAGTTAAACACGTGATTATTGATTCGGTTACAGATTGGACAACTTTGTACTTCACGCTTTGTGTATGCCTACAACATTCTTTCCTATACTTTAAGTTAGATTCCATATTGAAATAAAAAATTATCACCTCTCAAAGATACTTGTGTTTTTCCATAACTCATACAGATTGTCCATTCTCTGTTCTTTGAGATAACTTTTAAAAGAATTATTTTGATGTTGTAAGATTGAAGGGTTTTGGTGAGCCACAAATCATTAGACAACTATATAAGAAAATATATTATTTCTCAATTCTAGTTAAAAATTAATTTTCAACTCAAGAATTTATTAAACTTCTTGTCTCCGAGCCTTACAAACTTCTTCTTTTGCACTACGATTTTTGTGTTTGGTTATGGAAGGTATATGCTTTTAAAACTTAATAATCTGAATCTGTCCAACCTTGCTCTAAGTTTTGTATTCTCTTGCACCCTTCTATGGAATTTTGTGGAAGATCTTTCCTCAATTCAGCGTTCATTTCCCGTATATAATGCAAATGGAGGGCTACCATTGCATAGCCTGAATTGTGATGAATGCAAGAAAAGTGTTCTTAGCCAATTAATTACATTTTATTAGTACCTAACAGAAAATGCTGGTATTGCTGCCTAGCTAACAATAAAAACAGTTAGCTCCGATGCCCGACTTTATAGTTTACTCCACAAACAAAAACAAAATAATAATTCACCAAAAATTGGGATAATCTTGTTTCTATAATTTTATCTTGAATATCTTGCTGCGAACAACACCCAATATCAATTTCATCCATTTCAGTGGAAATTAAGCAAAAACTATATATTTTGGTGTATTTTTAATTTTATTTTGAATATTGAACCCCAACAAATTATAATTTGACAGTAGTTACACCATCAAAACTAATCTAGCCACTGCTGGAACAACATTCTGCGGGTAGGGGACTTTAAATGAATCGGTAGTTCCTAAGAACTTAAGTTTTTCTTTGTTGCTTGAAAAGCATTCAATAAACAAATCTTCTTGTTTGGATTTTGTAATGCAGCAGGTCATTAAACTTCTGACATTTCAATTGTCATTGACTGAAGGTGTGTCAAAATCAAAGAATTTTTTGATTATCTTCTCGATTGCACCACTTTCAAGTATGGTGTGTCTGTGTACTCATTCATTAAAGTTCTGCTATTGCAAGAAAGAAAATTTGTTGCCAACCCACAGCCAATTTAATGAATAGACAATGTCTTACCCCAAGCCTATATAATAAATAAAACTATGCCCCCAAAAACTAAGTGATTTATAGCTTTCAATTTAAAAAAAAAATCGGTGCCTAATTAATTGGCTATATCTGCTGCCGAAATAAGCATAGCTAATTATTAATTGGCTGCAATTTCGACTTACCAAATGGAATTGGTTGGCCATTTGCAGATTGTTCGTTTGCTGCTATGCCATTTCTTGAAAATGAAAAAAAAAATTACATAACATGCCAGCATCTCCAAGCCATTATCGTATATACGCATCCAGTCCAACATATTATCAGATTTTTCGTATCTTTAATATCGAAGTGTCCCCAGACTAAATATAATATTATAGTCGAATGACCTTCGATATTATCTTCAACCATCCATCCTCAAGCCGCATGCACATCCATCAAAAAATCTCAATGCACAAATGCACACGTGAGTGCTCTGCTGCCCCATTTTTCCTGTGCGCACAGCCCGTCAGTCTTAATATCATGTTCCGTCGCATTGTGTTGAAGACAGGTGTATCTACATTCAACCAAGCCGAATCCAACCGAATCGACCGACGACGACGCCACCTTATATCAACACAAAAATTGTTCACCTACCAACCTACTTATCGTGACCGACTCTTGGTCTTACCTTTCCTGATCTCAAGACACACACAAACTCTTATTCCTTGGTGCAATGCGCTGCTGAATCGAAAAGTTGTAACAATTATCGTGCTGCATTTATGGTAAAAATAAATCCGAAAAAGATATAAATATATCTTTTATCTGGCAGAAAGAAAAACAACAACAACAATACCAACAAACTGGCTTTTCAGACGCACACGTTGATGGCGATATGGCGACTAACTGCTCCGGGCAATGGTCTTTTGGTGAAATGAAGATAAAAAGAAAGCAAATCTCATGGATTTCGATACATCACGGGGATGCTGGTAGCAAGGGGGTGTTGGCTCTCCTCAGTAACAGCTGGCACATGGTTCAGCCACAATAATTGCAATTTTTTTTTTCTTCTTCTCACATCTTAAATGTGAATGTACCTAACCTATCGTGTAGCTGGTAAAATATTTTTGACTTGCATTTTCGGATTGCATAATCCTGAGACAGTAAAAGATACTGAAAGAGATAGAAGAAGAAAAAAAAAACGTGTTTAATAAGCTTTATCATGCGGTCTTGGACGGACAATATTCCTCCACATCACGCTGCTGCTGCTGCTCCCTGCAAAATCGCTGTAATTTATTAAATAACAAAAAAAATCATTATTAATTTTATTTTACTTGCAATAATTATATCACACACTTAGGCTTTGAAAAATTTAGTGTGCATGAAAGAACTGAACCGCGCGAAAATACACAAAATTAACAGAGTGTATGTGTGATAAATTTGGTGGTTAGGTCGAAGAATGCATTGATTTATGATGACCTGTGTTCTGTTCATGATGGAGAGGGGCTTTTTCCTAATCGCAGTCCGATCGTTGTCTTAATCACTTTGTCAAAGGTGAGCTCTGGAATAGAAGTGCAGCTGCAAAAAGTCACTGTAAAAGTCAATTTAGAAAAATTGAAACTATGGGGGTTGATATGATTCGAAATATACTAGTGTATTTTTTTTAAAGATAAAAGACTTTACGTGAAAACTTGTTGTCTCTGACTAACTATCACTTACAGTTAACTGTGTCAACACGATTTATGATTCCAATTATAATTTAAACGATAGGCAATTTTTTGGGACACATTTGAATACAAAATGCATTCTTAAACAAGTTTTTGAAAATCTTACTAAAACCCCCGTTTTTGATCTAATTAACTAGAAGCGTAAAATATAGCAGATTTTAAAAGCAAACAAATAATTTATCAATAGCGAATATGGTTAATTGTACCATGTAGTTGTTGACCAATAGATTAACTTAAAAAATGATGATTTTATTCTTGAAAAATTATCTTTACTAAATAAATTAAATTAAGATAAGATCTTCGTGAATAAGCTAACAACTTCACAGTTGTGAGTGGCTCTAAGTTATTATTGTCGAGACCCCCTGTGGATGGTGAAATGTTTTATATTTCCAATGTTAATTATAACCTAATAAATTACTGTAGCTCCTCAAAGAGATATGTGTCCTCATGGAAAAATATCACAGAACACATATCAAAAAATCTGTCAAAAAAAGGTAAACAAATAAAAATGGCGACTCTCTGTGTCAATCATAGTCACAGTTTACCGCCATTTGTTTAATTTGTTCACCAGTGTTTTGTAGAGTTTTGACAGATGCGCAGAACAAAGAAATGCTCAGGAATATATTACCCGTACAACCTTGGAAAAACAAACTTTACGTAAAGAAGCAGGTGATGGTCGGCTTCACTTCACTGAAAACTACATATATGTCAGTCACTACAATTCAATGGAGGATTTGCTGGACTTAAGGATCAATGCTTATGAGATCAAAATAATGACCACGGAACAAAAGCATCCAACAAGTTATTCTAAAACAATAAAACAATAGAAGAGGTTACATCTGGGCAGTTACATATCATTGGTTAGCTCAAAACGGACCTGGATGTTAACAATATAACTAACAAAGCCCGTGATGCATTTGACATTTTTTTTCCTGGGTCGAACTCTTCCAAACGTTGAAACTATTTGAATCCAAGCAGACCTGGATAGGCCAGTCGACAGGTACTTTTAAGTGGAAAAATGTCTGAAGTTAATGAAGCATGGGGATTGCGTTCAGGGGTAGTAAACTAACATTCTGCTAAGTTTTTGACCTAGATGGATCAGTGCTAAAAGAGGGGGGGGGGGGGGGACTGCAAATTTTCGACCTTTATCCTCAATAACTTTTTTTCTTTACGTCCTATGTCAAAAGCATACTAGAATTTCTTGTAGAGAATAAGATTTCGTACAATTTTGTTTGTACAAACATTTTTGAAGGTCAATTTGTTACCTAGATTTATGTGGCGCTTCGAAAAACAGGTCTTGTATTTGTGGTTCCTCGTTTAAATCACTAAATTTTGCCACTCTACCACACATCCTCGCTTGCCCACCAGGGGTCAGGTCATATTGTCATCCCGCCGTAATTTCAATATATTATTTTGTAGAAAAAGGTCAGAAGTTTATAAACTTTGTGACGCTGACTGTTCAGAGATAGTTAATTAACATTTGACAAAGTTTTGGTTCTCGAAGCCTTGTGGAAAAAGAGGAGGAGGGGGAACTGAAAAGTGTTCGACCCTGCTCTGGTTTGTCCTCTATAACTTGTTTTTCTTACGTCCTATGGCAAACAAAATATTCCACTTTATTCTAGAGTGTTAAATTTCCTACAATTTTGATAAAAAAAAATTGTTGTATGTTATACTATACCAAGATATTGCGCTTCAAAAAACAGGCCATTTTTCAATTCGATAAAAAATTCAAAAAATGCTTTGAAAAAAGATTCATGTTTTGATAACAAACAACACCTTAGCAGTAATATTTTTCCCAAACTTGTGTCTATGTTTCGAGACTCGAAGATAAACTGTAAACTGCAAAGACACTAAGTTTGAATCAAAGGTGACAGAAAATAGTCAAATACAGAATTTTCAGTACTTTTTTCTTCGAATTCACTATCACAAAATTATATTTAATTTTTGGAGTAGAGTTCACAAGCAGCGTTTGGCGAGTGAATTTTATTATTTTTTTTTTCTTAACATTTCTTATGTAAGTTCATGTGTTGGTGACAGTTCCCCCAGACATAATCCCCAAACCCATAGTGAAATATCCAGCAGCAAAATCCCCAAAAGAGAACCCCAAGGGCAAAAGTCCCGATCCAATATCTCAAAAGCAAATATGTGCAAGTAGTGAAACATGCGATTAAATCGCGCCGTTTCACAACTTGAACATATTTGTTTTGAAAATATTTTGTTTATTAATCGGACTGGAAAGTGCATGCATTCAAATTAATTGATATCTCAGGTTCGCTCATAAAAACATATAATATTGATAAAAATCTAGGCGGTTCAACTTTTTCAAACAAGAAATACAAATTCAAAACATAGTGTCTACGTAGGTATTATTGGCTTGAACAAAGTGATACACCATGGTACTTCCGCTTCTTACTCTATTTATACCCACCCGCGTTCAAGGAAGTTCAAGTCGAAGACATTACAGCATCAAATTTAAAATTCCAAAACTTCCGTCTCTGTTGTATCTTAATTTACACAACAAAAATCGTTTTATTTTTGTCGTCTCGAAAGGCTTTGAAGGTTAATGCAGGATGATACACTCACTCTGCTCATTCTTTAACATTATATTCTTATCATCGTAGACATCAGTGAAACAAGTCAATTGGAACGCTGAAGTTAAATTTTGAAATCCACTTCTGTCTGACATGGCATGTTGTTTTGGGTTGTATTACGCCACGCGAATGTTCTCATCAATAAATTAATCGAGGCCTCCAAAGTAATATTCCCAAAATAGTCGTTAAATGGTTTAATAATTGTGACTTAAATATTTATTGATATTATTATTATTATTTAAAATTATTGATATTGATCAATTTATCTTAAAATAACCTTTTTTAAGTGAAATTAGAGTGCTTTGACCATGGGAATCGGATCTTAACAAAATCATCTAGTAAATCTTAATTAATTTGTTAATTTCTTAAAAATTTCAATAAGAACATTGTTCTTTTGCAAGGATATATGATTTTCGCGGAAGCATTGAAATCATGGTTCATTGGATACCCTTACTTTGTTTTTGAAGTGTTTTGTTACAATAATGAACTTGAAACCATATAGAAATCGAAAAGAAACGATTGTGGAATAACTTTCAATTTTGTTTTGTTTTGGCATATTACAACATTTAACGATTTAAAGTAGCTATATACCTTACCACGTGTTCGTTTGGTTTACAGCAATTAAATTGACCATGCTCTGCTGCCTCTTCAATTACAATTCTAAAAAGTAGGTAAATTAAAATAGTTTCTTTTTTTGAGCAATATCAAAGCAATCGATGTTATAGAAGGAGTTTAAACTGTAAACAATCTTCATTTTTTTTTTGTATCTCATAGTTAGCGCAAATAAACTTTTTTATTACAAAATTCAAATATCTAGATCTAGACATATTGTATCATCTTTATAGGACTATGCCCCCTATAGCTGCCATTTTTGATGACACTCGCTGTTTTTCGCAGTTTGAATAAATTTTAATTTTAAAATGGTTTGGTTTTATTGTAATTTGCAAACAAATTTGTCACTTTGTGTCGTGAACCGTGAGTTAAATACAAAATAAAAAATCTACAAGAAAACGATTAGGCGATCTTATCTTCCGATTTAAGTACCAAATCGGGTGTACAAACTTTTAAAATAAATCTTCTTCGTGTTAAGATCTTTTTTTTCTCTTGCGGAAAAAGAAAACCACCAAATTCGCAAAAAAATAAAATGCACGACTGGGTCGCACGTACTTGCTCTGTGGGTGCAATAGTACGATGAAAACAAACTTTTCGATCAATAAGAACAACTCATTTTTGAAAAATTTGGTAAAACCTAAAAAAAGTTGACTGAAACTGGAAAAACCGATAAACGGGAGCTAACGTTAAGAAACCTTTAATATTTAAAATTAAGATGTCATCTTTTGAGTGTTCTAAATGATACAAATGTCCACTTATTTCCAAATTAATAATACTGTTAAAAGCAATTTTCGCTATTATCATGTATAGCCAAAAACTAAAAATGCAGTTTTGTTTGAAGTCTTCTATGTATGTTACATACAAAGTTTCATAAAAATCGGGGAAGCCTTTTTTGAGTAAATTAGAAAAATTGAAAAAATTGGCCAAAATCTAGTGGCTCTTTGTATAGGAGCCACCATTTAAAAAAAAGAAACTGAAAAAAAAATCATTGCCATCTGATAGGAAGCTGTAAGGAACTATACCAAACAAAGATTGAGTGAATTCGATGCAACCGTTGACAACTTATGGCCATTTGAAAAAAAAGCCGTTAAGAGCAGATCTCCGTTATTTGCATTTTTAGCCAAAAACTGAAAACGCAGTTCTCTTAAAAACACTAAAAGAATATAACACACAAAGTTTAATCAAAATCGTTAGAGCCATTTTCGAGAAAATTAGAAAAAACCAAAAAAAGTTGGCATAAACTCAACGGTTCGTTGTATGGGAGCTACCATCTAGAAAGGCTTCACTGAAATATGTATAAAGCCATCCAATAGAACACCATAAAGAACAATGCTGAACGAAGTTTGAGTCAATTCAATCAAGCCAACGCGAACTTATGGCCATTTGAAAAAAAGCCGTTAAAACCTGATTTTCGTTAGGACTATTTGAGCCAAAAACGAAAAACGCAGTTTTGTTAGAAGTGCTTAAAGTAAGCTAAATTTTGAGTTTAATCGAAATCGTTAGAGCCGTTTTCGAGAAAATCTAAATTGAAAAAAACCGTTACTTGACAGGTACCAGTTTGAGCCGGGCTAAAACGAAATAAAAAAAATCTCGACAACCGTTTTTCTTCAAACTACTATATATCAAGTTTGAAGAAAATCCGTCAAGCGGTTTAGGCTGTAGCATGACGTGAAAAAGCGCACATCCGCACAGACGCACAGACGCACAGACGCACAGACGCACAGACGCACAGACGCACAGACAGACCGACGGACGGTATGGCGAAAACCACTTTTTTGGGCTTCTCTATCATCGTAATGTCATGTTTGATTAAAACCTCGATTTTTTTTTTCTGCACGAAACCAATACTTGCCCTATAGAGCAAGTAAAAATATTTGGGGACATTAAACAGACAAAAAAAAAAAAGACACCAACTTGAGGTGAATCACATTCCTAATGAGTTCGTTTCGATGGTTGATATCTATTTCTACGGGTACTTTTTCGCTTCTTGTGCACTATTTCAGTATACCGACGTGTTCCTATCTTATGAAAGAATTTTTCAGTCTTGCAATGCTCAAATTTATTAATCTATCTAATGGATATACATTAATCCCTTGTAGATTATCTGCGTGTAGGTTCTGTTACTAGCTGTAAGAAAAATTCTTTGGTTTTAAGGTTCTAAATTCTAACTTAGCACATTGTAGCCTGGAAGAGAATCAAAAAATTTGCAAATCTGCTTTTTAAATATTTTTCGTGCTACACCATAGTCTCAGAAGACTTTCGTTAAAAAGTTAGAGGGAATATTTTTAAAACTGACCAGATATCATGAGATGTCGATGTCATAAGAAATTAAATAGAGTTTTTCAATAAGGATGGGTGGATGGAGATGTGTGTAACGTTTATTCGCCCATACTGCTGGAACCACATGTTGTCTAGGTCCATATGGTTCAACTTGGGCCATAGCAAAAATTAAGTTTCAACGTTCTGTAGCGCCTGCCGTTGGGCCATTGGCTGTGACCGCCTCACCAACGTCATTTTCAAAAAAGGACAGACCAATGACGCACGCCACCAGCTCAAAATCCTTTTGAGGATGCTTTTTTACTTGGTTGAACCTAGTGTAAGTTGGTGTCGACCGAAATTGGGGATAGGAAGACCATTCAGCGAACAAAGAGCGTTGTCTACAGTCATGAATTTTGAGATAATGGGTCAGTTTTGGGTTTTATATACGGGAATAGGCTCAAGTCCCGATGCAAAATGCCCCAAGTTAAAGTCAGCAAAATTCGACTGTGTCGGCTTCACTTTCACGGACAATTGCGAAGTTCTATTTTGCTTTTCTTTCAAGTATAAATTATGGCGGACTGATTACCGAACCGTTTGTTTCAAATTTGGTCGCCAAACAATGAAAAGTCGATTGTGATGGGCCACCTCGTCTATCGCAAAATAAGCGATAAGAAAGTCCTATCATTTGCTATTCAATCGCGTAACTTGCCATGGTATCACTATCAGTAAATAAATAATAAGCAACAAATTTGACAGATGTCACCAAAACAACATGGCCGACAAAATCTACCAGCGCCAATAATTGAAAAACCCTTTTAATACACAGTCTCTTATAATGGTCTTGCTCATGTGGTAAGAAGCCAATAATATATCGAACGAACAAAATAGGTTCAATAGTCAAGATCATCATTGAAATGCCGTGTGAATTCGATGGATTAAACAATACTGTTTTGACTGGAAATTGGAAAGAAAAGCATTCAGGAATACAATACTATCCTGTTAAGAACTCTATAGTGTGGGCAGTGGTGTAGCTAGGGGGACAAGGGCCCTGGTGCATAGGGAAATAATCGGGCCCTCCTCCCCTCTTTCCGCGTAGCTTGAACTTATATTGGCCTTCAAAATGTTTAATAGGAATAAGAATAGGAAACAGTGAGTTAAACTTATCCCTAGTAGGCTAAATCCATACGTGGTCTCTATTAGAATCTCCATGTGTTTAATAGAAGAAAAAGGGAATAAATAAACAACGACGCAAATGATAATATAGAATATTTATTATACAGATGAGATTTAATTAATCTCAAAAAAACGATTTTTAACAGAATTCCCCGTCCAATTCACAATCTCTTGCGCGCTTTAATTTTTCCGAATTCGTCTATAATTTCACTCAAATCCAAGTTTGATGTCGCCTCATTTTCTATTGCAATTAACGATAAATGTCGGAGGCGATCTTGTGGAATGCTGTTTCTTAAATAATTTTTTATAATCTTCAGTTTACTGCTGCCGCTGAAGTAACAGGAATTGTATGAAACAGTAGCATCGCTGTATACACTTCCGTAAGGTCACGTTCGAGCACGCCAAATTTCAATTGAGGGAGGATCAGATGATATACATTAAGAAATTGGAGCGAAAAATTGGGTCCAATTATATCGCAATATTTCTTCTGAAACTGATCGTTTCATGATGGGTGAAATTGGCGAATTGATCTCACGACCGTCAATTACGTGAGCTTATCCCTGATCCAATGTGCTACGGGCGTACTCATCCAAACTCCTAAATAACTGAAATAACGATAACAAACAGCACATGCTTATCGAGGACGTTTGGCGCATGTGTTGAAAATGTTAAATAAGGAGTTCTATAATTGGTGATGCTGATTTGAAAAAAAAAAATTGAAAAAAAAAATTAATTTTGTAGGCTCGAGGCTCGAGCCTGCTCACAAGAATTTTTTTTTTTAATTTATTTTTTTATCTTATTTCATTATTATTTTTTTTTCAAAGCTGAGGTTAGAGGGCCCCCAGAGCTCCGGGGCCCTGGTGCACTGCACCACCTGGCTCTATGATAGCTACGCCACTGATGTGTGGGGTGTTTAAAAATACGACAAAGAACTGGAGCTGAAGTTGACAATTTATGAATGAAAGTGTAGAAAAGTTACTTGCCGCCATCTAGATTGGACATCATCATTCCATATTTTAACCGTCGGCATAATTTATAGATTCAGTTTGGACAAGAGAGCATTTATTCTGCCTAAAAACTAATTTTATTGAAGCCGATTTAATTGCAGATGAGAGTTTATTTGCTATATCTGGTATTTGTATATAGCCAATGATTGCCTACGTGGTCCCTAGGTGGGTTACTTTATTTATTTATTTTAAATCGCATAAGCCAGCTAACAAAGAAGATCAGAACTCGGGGTCTCTTTTGACTATGTCATCATCATAACATAGCCCTGCTGGCAGCAGGAAACAAAGCAGCACAACTTTGATTCAAAAGGGTCTTGGACAATCTGGATTCAAAGTTATCTGGCACAGATCAGAGTAGTTCTTAGGGAAAGTTTAGACCCGCTGATCAAGCAGTCCCTCTTTTAACATCAAAAACTAAAATAAAATTCAAATGATGACTAACTGATAATTTAAACAGTCGGTTCTTCGTTTTCCAAACGGTGGACTTTAAGGGAACATTTTAAGCCGCCCAAGTTTTGAATTTCGTACACAGTAGGCTCGTTGAGCTTAAGAGAGAGCTTCAACATACTTAAAATAAAATCCACACCAAGCTTATAGGCAAAGAGAGAAAATTCAAAGAGTTGGCGGTCTGTATCTGTAAGTCTGTGACCTCCATATGGAACAATCACACATTTTTGTGACACCGACCCAATCGGGCATCTTATTTTTAACGGGGTTTTGTTTGATCAAAAATTAATTTCACTTACTTTGTGTTGTGTGTTCACTAACATTTTAATACTTTATTCTCTAATAAACTGAGGAAACTTCAAAGATAGTTCTTATTCAACAAGTACTTGGTAATCCCTTTACATATTTTTATAATGTAATCATTTTAATATATTTTTCAAATAATTTTATTTAGATCCATTTCAAACAAAACTGCTTCGCTGGCTGGCACGAGTAAATAAAACGCACGACTGGGTCGTAAGTAGTTGCTTTTCTTGCAGCTAATACAGATACATAACCATACAGGGTGTGCAGAAACATAATTTCATTTTTCAATCTATATTTTTCAACGAAAAAAAATATATTTATGTAAGAAACCGAAGTACCGTTGTTACATTTACTCAATCAGCCAATGAAATTTTCTTCTTACTACACCCTGAACGTACATCATCGCATATGACATAATGGCATGACAGACAGACAGAGTTACAGTTGTAAATGTCAGTTGTCATTTCAAAGAGATTCGAGAATCGAAGTACCGTGTCGCCTATAATACAACGAGAATCGATAAACTATTTATTAAACTATCGTTGCGATTTTAGTTTAATCTTTTACTTGTAAAGTCTCAATTGCTTTTTTGGAATGTGTTAACTTGCCCTTATCTAAATCAATCTCAAAGTTAAGCATCAGTGACAAACTAAATATAGTATCGTGCTAACAAAATAAATTTAACTAAACGTGATTAGTTAACAAGAGTATTGTAAATATTTCACTACACCTTTGTTAATTGTTACCCTATCCAAGTGACAAATATCGCCACCACCACAATAAATATTGCGTCAATTGTAAGGTTTCATCGGTTCACCATTGTTCGGCGGCCCTTACTGGCCATTAAATTGAAAAAAAAATCCAACAATATTGCATTGATGGAGTAAATATTGTCAACAGTATTTAATCATCCTTGAAATATTTGTTTTGGATTTCCTTTGGGTTTTCCACACAGAAATTTATTATAAAATGCATTTTGTAGTTGCAACCACTTCACAGATAAGTGCAAAATGCATAGTTTCTGGTCCATCAGACACGGGTTGATTGTTTACACCTTTAAACGTCAGAATATGGGAATTCCCCACAGCCAGTCTACAGGTCTACACACCAATATGCATGACTTTGTGAGATCTTTGATAAGAATGCTGACAATATGTACCGAAAGAAAAAGATTCAAGGAAGACACGAGCTTATAAATTTATCATCTCGTCTCGAGGCAGGCAATGAAATAGCTATAAAAGTGAGAACGATAAAACATAAATTCGTGCGAGATGCATCCAAGTGCAGCAAAGGGGCTCCACAATCCTCCTCATCACATCATGATCATGATACATGTTACTTAGAGTCTCGTCTCCAAGCTCCAACGAACGACACGACGGACGACGATGCGATGGGCTCGGTGACCATGTGAGATGTGTGTATGTTGTATTTTTATTTGTGTTAAGTGTTACTGCAACCTACTTTGTTGGGAGTTGTTATGTCATCCTGGGGCTGGCCAGACCAGTTTGCATCTTAAAATGATAAAAGTGAATGTGATGCATTTCTCCTTCACAACAAGGAGATCACTACACAATATTGAGATACATGTGTAAGTATAATGACCTTCGAGTAAGTGCCTCCGGACTTATCCTGCTTGGATTTTAATTGAAAATGGAAGCCGATCGATGAATCGTATTTTCAAGGTTCCAATACTTCTACCTACTTTTTGTTTCTGTAAATAAATCATGTCGACTTATCTTAAGCAATTTTTTTTTTGGTGATAATATTGACATTTTTTTTTGGTTATTTAAAGTGAGGAAGCCTTAATTATATCGCATAAATTATACAATTAATAATAATTAAAGTGTCTTAATAAATAGCCTTATTGGCTTAAACCAATGTTGGTGGTTAATAAAAACACCTGCTGAGTGCAATCTCTTGGTCACACACTTTGTCCCAGTAAAGTTTTACATACTGGACAAGGATCAATATTTTAAATTTTGGGATCTTGCTTATGGTGCATTTTAAAATCATGGGGCATGGGTTTTATAAATTTTAGCGTTTTTGGGCTTTACAGCTATTTTTTGTCGCCTTTCGAAAAGTATCAAAATAAAATTGGGTCAGTAGTCGCCATTGCCATCATATATCCCGATTCCCTATGTTAGTACATTGGGCCTCAGCAAGTCTTCTTCACTTCATCCTTCACTATTTTCAGGAGGATGATACCTAGACTTTCTCTAAACAAAATTGTTATCCAGGTTGATTTTCATTTTGCGAAGCACCATGAATCTTGAGGCTTCCATTAAAAAGTCTTTTTTTTCTGTATTATTGCCTTCACTTCGCTGCATTGAATCACATTGCATTTTCAAAGAATTGCTTTATGATAGTAACTATTTTGTGGGAATTTTTCTTCCAAGAAGTGACCTCCATATGCATTATCGGTCCTCTCAAAATCTACAAACATAAAGTGACTGAAGCTCGAGCAGAATTTTAATGTGGTCAACAGAAGACCGGGCAAAATGTGCCTCCTGAGTGGAGACTCGAATGGTAGCACCTACGGCAAGCTTCTACAGCAGAACAGTTGAACCTTTGAAATAACGTTGCACACCATTATACTCTCACTACTGTTTTTTTCAGAAATATTTTCCAACATTCCGGAGGACATGTTTTACCTGCATTTTCAAGTTTTTGTAGTATTGATCACGGACCAATAAGATACAGACCGCCAACTCACCGTATGGTCTCTCTTTTTGCCAACAAGCTGAAAATCATCTGATGTGCCAGTGCCATTTATTCTGAGAGTGTAGCACTCTCCCGAGCTTTTTAAATGAGAGCAGTAAACACACCACAAAAACAAATGACACACGCAGCACGCAGGGATGGTTGCCATTGCCATCACAAAATGCACAGACTGCGATGTACATGCATTCACAGACACGACAAAATATTTCGATGGTGTTTAAGGCAAGAGTTGGCGGTCTGTATTGGTCTGTGGTATTGATGTTTAAAAAAAAAAACTGCGTGGGGAATACGTTTTTGGGTTTTAAATTCATATTATATTTTTGGTATGTGGAGACTTCCATAAATAGAAATCTTATTCAAAATCGATTTAAAGCAGCCGAAGAAATTGATATTCAACCCACAGACAGATGCCGATAACAAAATGGATGCCGAAATTTTTCTTGAGACTCTTATTTTTTAGAAGAATGGTCATTGTCATTCTTCTGATGTTAGAATTGCAGTTGCTCGCACAGCGTCCATTGCACTATTGGCAGAATCTCATCGGCAAATCCGTCAAATTATGGTGCCTCGATATTTTTGAGTGCTCAATCATGTTGATATGAAGTGATTTCAATAATAAGGATTCGAATTCAAGTAATAGCTTGCAATCAAGCAGCATCAAACCATAGAAAAATTGTCTTTCCATCATTGAAGCTTGTCCTCATTTCAAATAATCTGTGCGCTATCTTAATAATTATTTTAATAAATATTGTGGCATGATATCTCCATGACGTAGCAACTGTAACTGGCTGCGCACAATTTTGTAGCTGTAGCAGTAGCACGTAGCAGTGTCAAAGTTAATGTCAAAAGAAGTAGAGCACTAAGGAGCATACACCAATACAATGTGCAGCACTGAACTCAAACAAAAGTCATGTCTGCCATTTTGGTTTCTTGTAGTTTTGCAGGGCAGCACATTCGTGAAGTTGGAGTCGAGTCGACTTGTACTTCAGCTACTCTTTATGCTGCAGCTGCTACTTCACATAGGGGCCGTGCAATACGATTTACGTACATTTAACTTTGACATTGTTACGCGCTACTGCTGCAGCTACACCATTGTGCGCAGCCAGTAACTCTCCTCTCAACTATTTCTGTGTGGGTATTGATAAATCTGCAGAAATGGAAGGGACACACCAATTATACCGTCGAATCCGAACGGATAGTTGAGATGTACTTTTTTTAGGAGAAGATTTAGTTTTGGAGGATTTGTTGGCTTATCCCATTGATGTTTCTTGTTTTCCTATTGAGTTGGCGCTTCAAAATCTACCGAATCATTTAGATGAATTTGGTGACCATGGATTGCACCTGAGTTTCGAGTAAAATGTAAAGGTACCCAGTTATTTCAGTTAAATAACTCTTCTTTGCAGGTTTACAGTAGTTTCATCTTTCTAGACCCAAAAAATTTGTTTTGTTCTTCAAAGTGGCTCGAGAGATTTCAGTCTCATTAATTGATCCTTTGGCATGAATTCCAAAAATATTGCAATTGCATTGGCTTACAAAGCTTTTTAGCTGGTCAAGCATTTGTACCGATTGCATTTCGGACTGTCAGTTGGAGCTCTACCAACAGTTCCCGTTTCAGCAAAATAACTAAGACATGAAACGGGGACGGGTTTTAGTTCTTATTTCTAGTAGAGCTATAAGGCTTTACAAAAATTTGTTCATCATTAAAATAAAACTTTACTAAATACTAGTCTGAGTATATATACAGAAATTTTTATTAAAAGATCAATTATTCAATACTTCAAGCACAGAGTGACGATCTTGGGAAATCGACTGAAATTCAGGGATTTGAGAACTTGTTAGGCCTGACTTTGATAAATATAATTACAATTTTTAACTACCTCCTAGATTGATTTATGTTCTATTTACTCCATATAATTATTGTGTTAATATCGTATCGGAAATAGTAAAATATAAATGTCGCACGCCTTGGAAATAAACAGGACGTTCAACATCTTCATTAACAAGGTCGAAAAAATTACAATATTTCATAAATTCATTTTGTTAATTATCACACTAGATCATATCTCTATTAAAGCTTGACCATCAAATTATAAAATTTTTTACCTTTAAAAAGTCCTCTGCTGGAGAGATATTTTTTATTGACATAGAAATATTTGCCCGAACTACATATTTGAACCGTCACGTTCACGTTTGCGATCACGGTTCTAGCCGCAATTAAGAGTCAAACTTCCTTCTCTGAACAACTATACACTGATCTTGATTACAGATCGTTTATAAAATATCTTTCTGTGCTCGTATCTCCTGCCTTTGCCCTCTAGATAAATTATTTAATTATGTACTTTAACAGCTTTGCTATATCCGATTTTGTCTATTCAATGGTTTTTTTCTTTCTTTTTTTCAATTTTAGAAATAAAATATGGGACTACAAAAACACTACCTGAGATATGGAAGGAGTGCGAGAGACCATATATTTGGGCTGGGTGGTGGTGGAGGAGGAGGTACTGCACATATGAGAAGCAGGCCAACGCCCCTGTCGATGCTTATATCACAAGGAGCCAAAATCAATAACAGTAAGTACATTGAACGTTCTCAAAACATTAAATTGATTTAAAATACACTCTGCGCAAAAAAATAGGGGACCATTTTTTAGGTTAATTTGAGTTTTTTTTTTTTTTTTTTTGAAGTGTTCTAGATTCTACAAGCTCAGCAACATCAGCTATTTAAGCTTATAATTGATTAATAACCATTAATTTTTATCATTGTGAAATGGATAGTCTTAAGATAAACATATTATATTGGAGATTCTAGCTGTCCGAGATATCGTGGTAGACCCAAAAACTGTCTTTGCTTGAAATCAATAGAGTCACCTTTTATGATGATCATTCCCCATTGACCCGCAGAAATTCGTAAATCTTGTCTAGCACGAGCACGCTGAACTAAGTTTAAAAATAAAAAGTAAAAAATAATTTTTTTTTGAACAGTATACATTTGTTAGAGTGCCAGCCACAAAATACTTCAACCTGAATTCGGCCTTAACGGTGTAAGCCTCTGTATAAGTGATCAATGCAGATACTAATTAGAGATACCCCTCAACAGCATCGGCTGGCGGACGGACGTTTGTGCCAAAAAAAGTGTAGCATATTGTCGCGCCAGCAAAACTGTAATGGCCAATTCTGGCGGTTGTTTGGCACATTGATCTGAAAAGGCCCGGTCAGTCAATGGAAGAGTCCGGTTTTTATCTTACAGTGCATGTAGTATATCTCGTCTCAAATATAGAAGTGCAACAGCAGCATCTGGTCAGATGAAAAGTTACTATATAGATACATGTTGTTGTTGTCTTTGTTGATATTGGCGCGAGCTATGTTTTGTATATAATATACAATATATACTACATCCATGCGATTTGAAATCAGTTTGTTTTGATATTTTGCAATAAGCACCATGGAACTATTTGCCTGTTTACTTGCTGCCGTTGTACAGACTATGTAGTGGCATGTAATGGTCCGACTAGCCATGGCATGGTATAAAGAAGTAGCATTTTACTTTAGTCAATGGTTAATCATAGAGTTTTAGTGAATAGAATACATACATATATGTGTGTTGTGTGTATCTTTTTTTTATAATGGTACATCGCGCTTCATGGCCAAAAGAGTGGTGGCTCATTTGTTCAGCTGTGCAAAGCCGAATCCGAAGCCAATGTGGGGTGCTGATTTCTTAAATCGAATTCCGATTCGAAGTAGTTTTGGCGGAATGGACGTTTTTTGATTAATTATTTGGAATTCTTAATCTGGAGAATGTCTTAGAAAAAATATTACAGAATTGATCTTTTCTGTCAGAATGATTGAGAATTAAGGAGCGGTAATGAGGTTTCTTATTAGATGAATGGGTGTTCTTATAGCAAAGATTATTTTATAATGTTAACAAACCTGTATTTGTGTTTTTATTTAGATCAATTATTAGGCTTTTGGCATTTAACTATATTAACCTGCGGGGTGCATCGAAGTTTTTTATTACAAAAATGTTGTTTGTTATAGATTTGTGTGAATTTAAAAAATGCTAAAGTCAACTTTTTTCTGCAGCTACTCGTAGGAATATTTTTAGTCGCAGCTATCTAATTGTGCAATTTTTTGATTCACAAATCATTTTCAAGTAACTGATATCATTCAATCAAAATTTTGTCGCGTTTAAAGTAGAATTTCGTATTTACGGGTAGATAGAAATTGCAACAAATTGGCACCCAACGTGGGGCATGTTTCTAAAGTATTACTGACCTCCATCATTTTGACATTTTAGACTCACGATAAGATTTCTATATAGCTGCCTCTGATGCACAAATTGATTAGTTGAGTATGAAATGAGGTTTTGGGCTTTTGTTCTACCACTTTCAAATGTTACTTTAGTGGTAAATTAGAGCATGTAATCCTTACCTGCAGGTATAGATTTTGTTGTAAGTGGTTCACTCTCCCTGTGAATACCTTTTGATGATACTTATAGAACTTCTTTAAGGCACGTAGAATGGTCAAAAAAAATAATAGCTTAAATGAAAAATTCATTTGGTATTCATTTTTAAGTGTTCAGACAAAGCCTCTAAAGTCTAAACTTACCCACATCGCCGTCAAATGAAGAACTCAATTATTCCCTATTGTCATGAGTTTTTAGTTTCTATCCGTCTAAGTTTAGCAAAATTATATATATTTTTAAATATGACTCAACTTTGAATTTAAAACAAAATGTTATAGCTGAATTAACAACAATCAAATTTATATGAATGTAGACAGTTTCAAGACTTATAAAATTTGAAGTTAGTGTTAAACATTTGAAATGACACATCAAATTGCAATTTTTTATTATTTTTTAATTAAATACAATTAAATACCACTTCAGTTCCCATCCCCTGACCTTTTTGTCTCCATTTAAAATGACATTCATTTTTAGCCAAATGCATGTAGCATCAATTTTTTTTAGCGGATTAAATTTCCATCTTTCCTGTTTCTCCAGAATTCTATAAGAAAACATTGCCAGATCGTTAAGAACATAAAGTACACAAAAGAATATTATAAACTTGGGGAAACGGATGGGCGTAACCACCGATTAAATATTGTAATTATGTTTTTCCCATTATAGTCGCCAGACTTGGCATGGACACCTTAATTGGATATGGACAGACAAACGTAATTTTTGCCCATTGAACCTTAATTCATTGAATAAATTAATTCAACACAGCATCGCCCCGCTGACAAGGGACAAAGTAATGCGATTTAAAAGCAGAGATCTTATCAGGTTTTTTTCGTTGGCAGCTATCGGCCGGTGCTGCGTAGCGTAGGCCGATCTGGCATAAGTGACTTAAAAATCACCCATGGGCATCGTGTAACCGTTTTGCTTAAATTGACACAACATACCTTTTTACTTGCGATTATAGGTACTATAAGGCAAGTTATGCATTCGTAAAAAAAAAAAAAAAAATTCTAACAATCAAACATGACATTACGATGATAGAGAAGTCGAAAAAAGTGGGTCCGACAATTCTGTCTGTCTGTCTGTCTGTCTGTCTGTCTGTCTGTCCGTGTGTCTGTCTGTATAGTTACCTACAGCCTAAACGGCTGGACCGATTTGCTTCAAACTTGGTACATAGTATTATTATGACGCCCTACAGAGGGGTTTTTGGAATTAGCATTCTAGCTCCAAAACTAACGGTACCTGCCATACGATTTTTTGTGAAAAATTAATTTTTCTCAAAAACGGCTCCTACGATTTTGATAAAACTTTCTGAATTGTGTTTTCTGTGCAAACTTTATGTTTTGGTTGGAATAGATTTTTCGGGAAAAGTCTTATAACGGTACCTCCCATAGGACCGGTTTTTTGAAATCCGATTTTCTCGTAAGCCACTTGACGGATTTCGATGAAACTTTTTATGTAGAAGCCCTCTTATAAAAGAAATAATATAATTTCGAAAAATTTTCAAAAAAAGTTTTTTTGAGTTTTTTAAAAAAGTTTCAAAATTTTTTTTTAATTTTAGTTTTTTCCAAAAACGGTTTAATCTACAATTTTTTAATTTTATTTTTCTGATAAAAACTACAAAGTGCTAGAAGTTGGCATACTCAAAAAAAATTTGGAATATATTTTCGAAAAGTTTTTCAAAAAAAACTATTTTTTGAAAAAACTGGTCCAACGATTTTGAAAATTTTTTTCGTAAAAATTCAAAAACGTAAAAGAAACCTGATGGCTTACTTCATTTTCTCCAAAAAACGGTTAAGGTATTGATTTTTAAGTGATTTATAAAATTTCATATGATTTTTTCAACGCTTTTTTCCCAAAATCTCAAGCACCCAAGACCATTTTAACACATTAGAGCAAGTTCGTACGACCCAGTCGTGCAGTTTATTTCTTTTGACTGGATCTCACTTCAGTCATCAGAGATGAAGTACCATAAGATACAGAAACCCACAGATGCTTAGCTTATGTCTGTTCGATATCGGTGTACCTGATTCTCATCAGATTCAACGTCAGTTGGAGGCAGTTATCCGCGGAAATATTCGACCTTGAATGTTTTCCTTTAATTACTGCCTGTGCACCAGAGTGACAACCGAGAACAAGGTCGTTAATTATACTATGAAGTGCCTATACCTTTCAATCTGACAGATGCAAAATTTATGTTTTAAAAGACATTGCCCTTCGCAGTGCATGGTATATGACATCGGTGGACTTTACTTTAATAAGAACAAAATGAAGAACTAGAAATAGAACTTACTTTTTTGAAAGTCAATCATGGGCGCCTTATTATAGAAGTTCAGATGGTGTAACCAAAGTATCGTCATTACGATCAACCAACGTCAAAGATATTAATATAAATATTCATTTGACACTTCATAATATTGTTCTCTGAAATACAATAGCCTGGTTTAAAATATTCACGATGCGCGTGTCTGATGCGCAATGCATAACGAAACTTGAGACATTGCATACAAAATACTCCTATGCACTGAGTTAGAACTTAGTGGAAATGGGAAACGGGATGAAAAAAGGCCAATACCTACAAATAAATTAAAACGTACATAACAAAAATATTATTTGCGTATTTTAAAAAAATAGTTTCAAGGTTAAATTTGAAAAATAACTGGAATTCTGTGAATCTAATTTTTTTGTTCGGTTTTCTGATGTAAGTATTCTTTTTTGCGATTTGTAGTTAGATTTATCTAACAAAATTTTATTTAATGGAAATTAGTTAAGACCGTGCTTGTTCCAATTTCAGAAAAAAAAACATTAAAACTATTAGTATTTTAACAATTCCCGCATTTTCGAACACATTTTGGTTACGCCAGTAGACCCTGTTTTATGTGAAGCTGCCATTAAAGAAAAGTCAATCTATTAAATTGAGTTCATTTTCAACGAGTTCACAAAAGGGCATTTCAATAAAAACTTGGGGTAAGCTATCAAGAAATTTCGGTAATGTGAAGTTAAGGTTTAGAAGTTTTGACTTTGGGATTTTTAGTCTTGTAAATTTTCATGGTTCCTCTTTTTTTTGAATTATACGTTTTGGCTTTAGAGAATCTACAATCAATCAGATTATAAGTCAGACCCTATTTGAATCATTTCAAATTCAAATTAGGTCTCGTCAGCAGCACATTTCATTTTTACGTTGCAGATGGCGTCCAACGTGGGGCTTGTTTTCCAATGGATCCCCAATCGTGGAAATTGTATATTTCTTCTTTACCAATGGCATATTTAGACAGATTGTTAAAATTGGGCTGCCGTTTCAGTTGTAGCTCGTCGTTTCGCAGACATATCCAAGAACAGCATACTCACGCTCTCACTGACAGACGGCATGACGAAACTATTTTTCTTGAACTTCTTTATCATCGTGATCACAAATCTTTACGTCGTTTAAGAAAAAAAAAGGACTTGCTAGGCATCAATCTCTCTAAACGAAAATGCGTTCATTTGACAATTCTGTTTTGGATGACCAGACCATTCTAAGACCATTCCCGTTTTCAGTCTGATATTCCCAAGATAAACGCCATGGTGTGCCCCAAGGCTCCATTCTGTTTACAACTTTCTTCCCTACCCTACTTTATAAATGATCACTAAATTGGTTTTCTGACGACTATGATCTTAGCTTTTGTATTCGTTTCCATATTCACAACTCTGTTCTTCCGATGTGGAACTTTAACGACAGTAACTTATGATAAGTTCATTAAATTCCGATATTGACAGCATTGTCCAATAAGGTATCGTCAACCATCTGAAATTTAATGCTTCAAAAACTCAATGCTGTCTTCTGTCCCTATTCTACTCTCCACGAATTGTGCTTGTATTGAGTAAACCGAACAGTTTTGTGTTCCGATGGGTATGTTTCTGGAAAACAATGAGAAAAAATCCATAAAACTGGTACCTAGGCTAAAGAAGTACATCAAACATCGTCGTTATGATTCTTGTCTCACCTTATCTCTTAAAAAACGCTCCAGTTATTCTTCTTAAACAATCTTCCCGTAATACTCGCTTCGTTAGGAATACCCATCGATTTACTTTCAAACCTTGTTTCAGACGTATTTTTAAGTAAAGAGACTCCTTCTTTTGCCGCACGGCACAAATGTGGAATACTTTTCCAGCTTCAATTACCCCTTACAATTTTCAGACATTCAATTCCGATGCTCATTGGTATATTTTGTTTCTTCCATCCAAACTTTTTTTACTATCGTATTGTGTAAGTTTATGTTAAGGGTATCTATAGCCCCCTGAATTAGCGCTCATTGTGAGAAAACGAAAATTAAAACAAAAATATTCACCAGGCTTTTCCATGCTGTAATTCTCTACCCACTGTACAAAAACTATTTACAAATTGTACGCTTAAATCCAAATACCGTATAACTCTATCTTTTGTGTTCATTTAAATTGCCATTTACATTGAAGACCAATCTTACATTGCATGTGGTTTTGACTGATACAATTTAATTATGGTATGGCTGCATGTTGTCATGGCGTGGTAAGCATTTAGGACATGAAGACAACAAAATCATCTAGGGTCACACAAAAGTCGTCATTGTACTGACTCAAAAACAAAACGAAATTCAAAGTCTATGTAAAAGATTTTACAAAACTATGAAGAAACAACCAAAACCAAAAACAACAACAACAACAACTTGTATGAAAATAAAATTTTGCAAGAATGTCATCTTTCTCCATGGCTGAGCTGAGCCGAGCTGAGCTGATTGATCTCTGGCCTGAGTCTAGTCGTCTGTGTAAATAGTGTAAGCAATGATTTTACGGTAACACATTTCGTTAGCCGTATCGTCGCGTCTCCGTCGCGTCATACTACTTAACACAATTATTAATATTTTGTTTTCAGGCCACTTTTGCTTGATTTTATGCAGAACGCATGAAGATGCAGTAGAGTTGGCACAGATTCGTTTGGTTTTAGGGTAGGGTATATCTTGGAGTATCTTATAGTGTAGGTAAACGAGAATTACAAAGCCAGCTTAACAAGCTCTGTCCACGCCGTACCATTTGTTTTCTTCATTGAGTCAGTGATAATGTTTTTCATCAGCAAAAAAAAAAAAGTGAAGACAAAAAAACAGCTGCTAAATGAAAAGTAAATCCTCCTAGTGCAATCGTCATGATGCGGTGGCTTATAACCCCCTCTATCGGCCACTTCTTGCTGCTGAAAGTTATGTAATTCTTCTCTAGCATATTTTATTGCCTCGGCGACGACTATGATCATGATGATAGAGCCGGGAGGATGAGGAGCGGTTCTGTAAATGCACATCGCATAGCGATCACACTTACAGCTCTCATATAAGGGGATAGGACTTTGGCTGGCAGATTTATCATGGTGATATCAAATGGCCTAGTGGCTCAGTGGAACCAGCAAACAGCCAAATTGAATCCATATTCACTCGTACTGACAAGATTTTTGCGCTGTAAAAGAGGTTTAAGACTGTGTGATGCTGGATGTTTACATTTTTTTTTCTTCTAAAGTTACTAAGCTGATGGGGGTTTTTTTAGTTAGCACGCCAAACTAAACGTTTATTTGAACGGTTTTATGTGTTTTTTTTTTTTTGTATTGGTACTTGTTTCAGATACTAAGAAGCTATTGATGTGAGTAAAAAGATACATATAATGTCGACCATGTGCCGGAAAGAAGCAGACTTCAAGGGGTACCTATTCAAATATTATTGAATTTGAATTTGACTTTCAATCAAATCGGCTTTCATTTTTTTTTTTTTTTTTTTTTTTGGAATTGAAATCAAGGTTTTTCTAGTTCTGGGACCGTGTTGGAATTGCGTTAGAAATAGTTCAAAACGTTTATGTATCGATGAGTTCAATTTTTTAATAATTATATTACTTTGCTCAAAAGCCTCGGAAAGTTTTCTCAGCCATAGTTTGTCTTCAATTTTATTGACTGGAATGTTTTCACAACTGTCACTTTCATGAATGAACTATATAAACCTGCCCTTAATGTTAGCCGTTTTGACGTAAGAAGTTCAGAAGTCTATAGATACTATAGACACATTCAAAACTTTTATAATTCCAAATGCAGGCAGTGAAGTTTTTTTAAGATCCCTCTGTGATAAACACCATGACAACACATTAAAAAGATGAGTAGAGTGTTATTAAAGAAGCTCCAAGATTTTGTAATTGAGGATACAATTTTGAGTGATTTTTCGTCAACCTAATCTAGTCTCAAGTAGCAAAGTAACGAGATACAGTATCAAAATTAAATAGACTCATGTCCAAACTCAAAACTACATACATAGGTACTTCAGTTTCTGTGAATGAACATCCCGTGTTATCATTCCGGAATGGTATTTTGAGATGATGAATGACATTTTTAAACTGGAATTCTAGAATAGTCAATATTTCACCGAAAAGCGTTCTTGCTCAAAGCATAATGGAAAACCAATGAGATGGAATGATCTTAGAGCCAATCCCAAACGAATGTCTGTGGTTAACACCGTTAAATTGTGTTAGATAATTTAGAAGCGAGTGTGATGCACTGCCCAATTCAGATTCTACACTGTTGTTTCATCAGAAATTCTTGAAGTTAAACTTTGGTCTATGTTAATATCCCATCACTATTCTGATTGTCATTGTTGTAAAGCTGGAACTAGAAGACGTTCTGACGGCGCGGGGCGCGGCGCGCGTTTATGGTTAAAGATAATCACGTTGAGCAGTTGAGTGGTGTAATAATGTGCGTCTTTCAAACAAAAAAAATCTCAGCCGCACAACAAATCAAAACCGAAATTCGGAAAACCAAACGCCCGAAAAACCGAAATCTGAAATGATCACCTGTTTGGCTGGTCACAGTTACCTCATATCAACCAAGAAGTAGTAATTTGTTGATTTTGTGTTTGTAGGGCTCTTAATTTTAAAGCGAATAAATACAAATTTAAATTGGGATCAAAAAAATGAATTTGAAACTACAGCTCCAGGATAAGCCAAGGCCATACATAGTACGCAGCTCGAGCTAAAATTTGGCTCCCATTTGAAATTATCTCCAAAATTTAGCCAAGCTAAAATTTAGCAAACCATTTTAACCGAGTGATACGCAGCTCCAGCTAAAATTTCAAATTTTTGTTTCGCAGTCTACATTTTTCAGCTGTCAAAATTGAGCGGACTGAAAAATTGCTTGGCCCATTTATTCCGAGCTAAATGTTGAAAGTTTTTTTCAGAGCGTAGCTAAAAGGGGGAATGGTAAGGGTTACATCTCCTCCGTAAATTTGTTTAAAATTCACTTCAAGATATTTGAAAAAATCTTTGACATCAATTTTTAGAGAGCAGCTGTTTGTAGTGGCTCTTTCTACACAAAGATCCTCTGTCAAAATTTAGCTGGAGTTTTAGCTAATGTTTGGAGAGAAAAATGTGAACTAAAATTTAGCTCGAGCTGTGTACTACCCTTTTAATAGTCTGTTTTTATAAATCCGAAAACTTTTTTTTACTTCTCGTTCCAATATTTTTGTTTTTCTGATACTTAGGCAAGCGTTTTACTGATCATACATTTTTAAAAATACCATGCTGTTTGATTGGGTTATGAAAATTATACTAGGGTCTTTGTGATTATTTATTACTTGTTATTTCAATGTTTCCATATCTAAATCAGTTTTGAATTTCTTATAAACTGTACATGAGTTGTTTAAATGTATCTGTTTTTGTAGCTGCGTTTAATGTTATTGATTGTGTGTAAGTAACTTTTTATACGTCATTGAATCTTAGCATACCTTAATACAAAAAAGGCTATAAAAAACACTTTGCAAAATCTAAAGTACGCAATTTACACATTCTCACAAAATTTCTCATTTTTCATACAAATACATAAATTTAAATACATTTAAATACAGTTTTAGAGCTAAAAGTAAAACATGAAAATATAAAAAAAACCTAAATTCAACACACAGTTCGCCTCATAATGCAGACGTTTCCTTATTTATTTTTGTTCGCCATACAATACATTTTATTTGAACGGTAGTGAACTTCATAAATGTATAACAACAAAAAAATAATAAATGAAAACTAAAATAATTGAAACCTCGGCAGTTCTTTAACAATTTTTTTTTGTCAATAATTTTCCTTTGCCTATATTCAGCCACTTTTCAGTAAATTTTTTGCACTTTCATTCAAATCCAACTCATTATTATTCGATGAACGAAGCGATAAGTCATCAAGAAACAATTACTCGAACATTAAAACAATCGAAACACTAAATTATATTATTATTTTGTATACGCACGTATTTAAGAGTATCTCAAGGACCTCTTTTCTTCGCATCATTGTATATCCTATTTTGAATAAAAATTAAAACAATATAAAATGTTGTCCTTTATTCAAATCTAATAATTAATCGCATTTCCTGGAATATACAATGACTCTAACATTGAAAGAGGAAATAGCTCGGCGGCATTCGTTTATGCGTCGCATAACAGTGCCGCGAAAAAACAACAAACCAAATTGTGGATGCAAAGTGTTTCATTGTCGTTACTGTGAATTTATTGATATGTTTTCAATTGTGAGAAGTTTGGAAAATGCAGGTGGGTGTATGCGTTTAAAATGAAACAACAAATTTGTGAAAGTTTTTCTTCAAACCGGCCGGTCAGTTGACCTAGACCGAGATTTTCTTTCTTAACTAAAAAGATACAGATTAAGATTGTATCTTTTATTATGCGATGTGTATCTTTAATGCCAGTGAATGAACATAAAAATACAACGACCACAAAAAAAGGTGAATGAATTAACGTGTGACGTGTGCGGTCACAACTCACAACAAAAGTGTGAATGTGTATTTAAATTTTTGTGGTGAAAACAGAGACTTTTTGGGTTCCGTTTTGTGGTCCAGTATAGTTACCGTCTCTTGATTAATCTCGGAGGTTTTTTATAGACACTTCGACTAATTATTATTACACGTACCAACCTTTATTACCAAAAAAAAAAGGGTTTCTGCTTTGCGATGCAAAATAAAAAAAATATAATATTGAATTTGTATCTCAAGTTACTTGAGAATTGAAAAATAAAAAAAAAAAAAAAAATACCCAAGCCAGGAAAGTGTCAAGTGAAATTGATAGGATGATGCAGTTCAAGGCTGAGACAGTGAGTTTTTAAATTTAAGGAACTGTTACAAGGAAATTTTACGATGTACCTATCGTATACTGTAATATCGAGATCTTGATACAATGGAAAGGTTTGAATAAAATAAGGACAGTCAACATTTTATTTTAAGTCCTCTTTAATTATCTAAATGTATTTCAGGATAAATGCAAAATGTCATATCTTTTACAAAGCCTAGCTATACATCATTTTCGAAACAAAGTTTTTAATGTTAACGGCATTAAAGGCAGTAACAAACTCGTACATATTTGAAATTGTTGAATCGAAAAAAAATACTTTCCGCCCAAATTTGAATTAAAAAAAATTACATTGCAAGTATTTTGTAAGGCACAAAACTATGCTGTCTTTAATTATTATTTCTTTTTATTTGGTTTGAAGATGTCAGCAAAAATTAATTAAAAGCAGTTTTGATTTCAGGTGAATATTGTTGCACTTACAGAATGCTATTTCCGTTTGCTTTGTATCGTTTTTGCTGCGTGAAGAAAAAAATGCACGTAGTTTTGTTTACCCTTCCTTCTTAGCTTGTTTTTTGACAGTTAGCCTTAATGATTTGGCGTTATGTTTTCTTTGGTTTAAGACTCCTTATTAAGTACGTACCTTATTATATATATACCAAAACGTATTATGCTTTTTGTAATAATTCGATTAATTGAAACAACATAAAATGCAACATGGCTACCTTTTGAATAATATGTTTGTTGGTTGAGTTAAACACTACAGTTTACAGGGTGAGGCAGAAAAGCCAATACAATTGTTAATCTTGTTACAAAAAAGGAATTCATTTGCAGATTCGTTTTTATGTAGCGTATCAAAAAACCAAGTGTCATAATTAAATCTGTCATATGGCAGCCATAGTTTTTATATAGTTGATTATAGATTTTTTCTTGACACAAGTTTTCACTATAGCTCATCAAGCTGTCACTTTCCGGCCTTTTATTAAATTCGCTAAAATTTTCGTAACTCCTAATAAGGACAGTTTTGTTGATTTAAAATTCCATTTAGATATAGTAATGAGCTTCATCTCTCAGTACAAAAATTAAGTTATCATTTTGTTCAAAATGTGCTTCCTTCCGCATGCGTCAAGATCAGATGTATTGCGTGTAATTCCCAGGCTGAAATTGATATACATAGAATTTAAACGACCAGACACTCAAAAATTTTCATAAAAATAGTCTAGTCCAAGAAACACACATTTTATAACCAATTACCAAAATATATCCTGCAGCTGCAAAAATTAGGCTTTAGAACATGGTGTTGCTTTAGTTCGGTATGATGCTTCTTGTTTTGAGCACACACATTTTTGTATTTGTAATCAAGCAATGGACCTATGTATAAAGGGACTCTTAGACATATGTTCCAATCATTCAACTGATGACAAGTTTTCAGAGCTTAGACAATTTATTTTTATTTTAACCCCTCAACATTTGTTTGAAATAAATTTAGTCGAGATTTTATTTTTTTGTTTTCACCTGTGAAGGCTCAACTGATATACTGATAGCAATGAAATTTCGTACTTTAATTATAGCAGTTCGTGATTGATTTGGAATCCCTTCTAAGATCAAATTAAAAAAGAAATGGACTCCTTAATTAAGTTCTATTTTCGTGTACTGTCTGTTTAAGCAAGAACCCAAGCCTTATATTTCTTGCAGGATCTCATTCCCTAACGCTGATGCCACACATGCCAGCTACTGGCAAGCAAGTTACTATATGTATTAATTGTCAGATACCTATCTGTGTTCCAGTTGGCTGGAAGTTTTTCTGTGTAAGTGGATTACACTGTCTTGCCAATAGATGGCATGTGTGGCGTCCGGGTAACGTAAGTTTCACCAGTACAATGCCATTGTTCGTTCTTCATCAAAAAAAAAATCAAGGGTGTCTATGTCTACCTAGAATAGGCACACAAAGTACAAGTTGCTTATTAAATTTTTCAACTCAGCCCCAAAGTAAATCATTTCTTATCAAACTTTTTAGTAACAGCGAATTAATTTTTATTAGCATGAAACAGAATTGTTTTTCAATTACAACGCATTATAGCGCACAGGAAAGCCTGCAATAGTATTATCTGTTAATTCATTAACTAATTGGCATCACTTAAAGGCAAAAATATCCGTGGGATTTTGGCCTATATTTTGTTTAAAGAACTTAATCAAACGTTACAAAATATTTTCCCTTCATCAAATGTATTTGTTCTTGTTGATTCTCATGATTCGGGGTACCCTATTATTTAATTTTAGAATAAATGCAGAATATTTTTGGTTACATTTTTGAATTGAAAGATGCAGAAGTCTGCATAAAAAATATATATATATATATAAACTAGAAATTCATAAAAAGAAGAAAAAATTATGACATTAGATATTTTGTGCACTTATAAAGTTTTTATTGAAAAATAATGAATACATTTCCATAAAAAACTACAAATTGTAAAGGATGTTTTTTAGGCGTGTGGTTTTCAATTTGGCAATACTTTTTTCGAAGTTGGTCTTTTTGACAGCTGTCACTTTATTTTTGCTCAGTTTGGTTTGCCATTTCAAAATGAATAGACTTACTCCTGAACAACGTTTGCAAGTCGTGAAAAATGTATTACCAAAATAATGGCTAGGTTCACGCCACGCACCGCGCACTTAGTTCATTATTCGGTCGACATAATCGCCTAGGAATTTATTCGAGCCAGCCGCGGTGGCCGCTTGCCCGAAATAATTTTTAGAACATAATGGCAAACCCTTATCTTTATAATAAAGCTAGATTATTGGCTATAGCATTAAATTATATGCGTTTTAGTTTTTCTTTGAAAACCACACGCCTAAAAAAAAACACCCTGTATTTCAAACTTTTCTTATACATAAGTAAATTTAAATACTTATTTAATTTATTATTTTCCATTTCCAGATAGACTTGCTGTGATAATTATTGGAATAGTTACATTAATATTAGGTATAGTGTTATCAACAATACCATGGTTAGATTATTTTATTTTAAAGGTAAGTTCAAAACTTTCGCAATTCAAAAACACATTTTCATTAATTTGCTTATGCTTTCAGAATTTGCGATTATGGAATGATACATTAAGTTTTCATTACTGGCAAAGGCCGGGCGTAGTGCGATTAACAAGAGTTTACATCTATAATGTAACAAATCCGAATGGTTTCTTAAATGGTGAGAAACCAAGACTTCAAGAAGTCGGACCATTTGTATACAGGTAAGTTTGAAATTAAAATTGTTTATGCAGGCATACGAAATGTGGTTTATGAGCCTAAGCTGAACACATGCCTTATCGAAAACATCAAGAATACGAAATTCACAGAACAAACATTCAACACATTTTTGCATGGATTTATTCATGATTTTGAAACCAGCAATGCCGTATTACACAAATATGATAACAATTTTAAAGTTTGATTTATGAAAAAACTTGAAATTAGATTTTATTCATTTTTTGATGTGGTTAGCAAAAGAAACGTGTTTATTTCTAACATAGAGCTATTCGGGTCTTATTGTAAAATCCAAGTGCAATCCAATGGTATGTTGCAGATATTCCTTAAAAAAATAAAATTGAAAACCACACATGCTAATAAGCATACTCTTCAACTTTAAGTTTTTGGATTTTGTAAGAACTCAATAAAAGATGCCATTTTTTAGAACAAGCTTAGTAAATGATTTTACAGTTCAAATAAGTCTCTTTAGATTTATTCAATCAGATAGCATGCTGCCTTTATGATTTGATAACATCAAGAGGTCAAACCAAATAGCAAGGTTTCAAAATATGTCTCTTTATTCAAGGTCGTTTTTTTAGTAAAAAAAAAAAAAAAAACAGATGTTTGTTCTTGTTGATTCTCATGATTTTGGCTACCCATAGCGCTGTGGATTATAACAAATATTAAGTAAGGTTATTGAGTACTCCCTACACGCCCCAATAGATGAAAGATCATTATTTTTCAAACATGCTTCAATGCACGTGATAATATTTAAAATCTTAACTGACTCATATCCGTAGCCTCTTGAATTACCAAAAAATAAAAAAATTAAGGAAGCAGTTAAGCCAAACGCTCCCTCTAGCGGATTTCATAACACCTCTGAAAACCATTTAGGCGGAGCTTACACTAAAAGGTCAAAATCCGATGCTTCGCCTTAATGTATTTCGTTCGTTGTTGTTAAGTTGGGTGCGCACTGCTCATGTTTATGCGTCTGTCTATACCTTCGGCGACACTTGTTTCAGAGTAAGCTTTGGTCTTATCTGCATAAAATGTTAATAGTTATATGTTTTAGCACACAACATTTGTATGCCTGCAACGATACCAAAGGGAAGAAGAAATATGTAATTTTCATTTGATCTTGACATTCAACATGCACTATCTCGAGAGGTTTATGACACTTTCAACATAAATTTCACATTATGTGTCATGCCCGTTCGGAGAGTGATATACAAAAACGTTTCGGAATGCAATGACACTGTCGCGGGTTAAGAGTTCAAGTTTTTGAGATTTTGTTTTAAATCATCGTTGCAAGGTGATCTTAGCAATTAATAATTGTTATTGTCGTTTCTATTGAGGCATACATACAGTCAGACAATCATCACTCATCTCATACTGCATATATACTGATGTGCCAACACTCATCCGAGGTTGACACCTTAAGTGTCAATTTACGTACCATTTGTGAAAGACTTAAAAATATTTACATGTACCTACTTACTTTATTTATAAAATTTTTATCATAGGGAAGACATGGAAAAGGTTAATGTCAACTTTTATGACAATTTTACTGTGTCGTATCAGCATAAGAAAATTTTACAATTTGTTCCTGAACTGAGTATTGATAAGAATACAAAAATTATTACACCAAACATTCCTCTATTGGTAAGTTTTATAGTTTGACAGATCTCTGTCATGTTTGACATCTGAACTGTCATTGCACTTTATAAATAAACTAATACTTCAATGTTTTTTATTTTATTTATAGACGCTTACAAGTTTGAGTCCAAAACTTGGATATTTTCTTTCAAAAACTATTTCGATGGTACTTACAGCCGCTAAGTTTGAGCCTTTTATAAGTGTGACAGCTGATCAACTAGTGTTTGGATACGATGATGCGCTGGTTAGTTTGGCGCATAGATTCTACCCACGGCACATGCGTCCAATGGCAAGAATGGGGCTTCTCATTGGAGTAAGTATTCTTATTCTGTTTGATATAATTTTTTAAGGGTGTGCGCATGTATGTAAATATTTTATGGACGTATTAAAATTGTATTTTAAATTGTTATATCCCTGATGTTCTGGCGTAAGTAAGTTTTATCTCTGAGCACAGTTACAAAAAATAACTTTGTCCTGTGCATTATACGGGCCAATGTAAATACTATTTGAATTCCAGAAGGTCGATTACCACATTTACAATCTCATTTACTACACCTTTGTAGAAAAGTAATGATTTGCTCTCATAAACATTACGACAGTTTATTTAACATGTCGTAATTCTTACGAGATTTATAAGTAGTATTTGTTGAACCTCGAATGTTGGTCGTTACCAATGTCGTAAATGAACGTCAAAAGCACGTAACAAAAAATTGTGTGTCGTAAATGTTGTAAACTACTATGGTGACATTCAGCATTGAAGTAATCTGTAAAGCTGTCCTCGGAGCTTAAGCTTTTTTTATTTTCAAGGGATGAATGCTTTTCAGACCAATTTAAAGTTTTTGATACGATTTTATTAAGTTTGACAACTTCTGAAGTATTTTCTAATCACCACGTTCACTTTTAATTTTAGCGCAATGGAACACTTGAAGAAGTCTCAACAATCAAAACGGGTCACACAGGAATGGATCAATTCGGCTACATTGCCCGTCTAAACGGGCTCGATCATTTGCCAACATGGCGTGAGAAGCCGTGCGTAAGCATAACAGGATCCGAGGGATCATTTTTTCCCCCGCGGGATATAACCAAAGATGATACGGTTTACATTTATGATAAAGATTTATGCAGAGTGATTCCTCTGCAATACAGTGAAGGTGTAGAAAAAGATGGTATGTTGCAGAACAATCGAATTCAAAAGAAAGGACTTTTCAAAGTCCTTAGTTCGTTCTGTTTTTAACTGATTTTGAACTCTTTCTTCAATTAGGAATCGATGCTGATTTATATCGCCTACCAGAAAACGCATACGGAGACTCTGTTAAAAATCCTGAAAATATGTGCTTCGATGCTGATGATTATGAACCAGAGAAAGGATTGCAAAATATTAGCCCATGCCAGTATGGTGCTCCTGTTTACATATCAAATCCACATTTCTATCAAGCTCATCCGGATTTTTTGGAGTCTGTAGAAGGATTGAAACCAAATCAAACTGAACATGAAACGTACTTTAAGATTCAACCTGTAAGTTATCTGTAGCAATGAGTTTGTGTCAAATGCCAGTTTAAATATCGGTGTCAAGTAGTATCATTTCATTCATGTAAGCAGCGCATTTGGGAAATTTTTGTGATTTTATTAAGCTTCTTGAGAAAATGTGGACCGTTCTTTTCTACTTTTCGATTATGTTCAGTAATTATTGTTTATTAACTGCCGGGCAGGTTTATTTGATTTTTTGTCCGTGAAAACATTGTAGCTTGTCGTAAAAAATTTGAAGGTAAAATTTGAAACATTTTAATTTGAAAAATTAATTTTGAATTAATGATCACTACATCTTAAGAGGGTGAACAAAAGTTTAATGGAATGGGGTATTGAACCCAGAACTGTCATCGAAAAAGTCCAGCATTCTAGTCATTACGCCACAGGGAATGTGTCTCTTTTTTGATAAGTTTTTTGAAATAGCGGCTTTGTGATCTTAAGCCGGGAAAATGTCAAGAAAAGTAAATAATTTTTGTTTTTGATTTTCCATGTAGACTTCGAAACAAAACTGGATATCTTTCAAATTTGTAACCGTTAAATTTGTATATTATAAAATGTCTATGACGCCATACTTGTTTGCTTGTGAAAGTCAGGGCTGTCTTCTTTCTACAATTTAATGAAAATCTTTTCATAAAGTGCAATTTATTTCAGATTTCTTAACTATTTTGTATCTACGTTTTAAAAACTTAAACATTTTTAAAATATTTTTCCCCGTTTGAAATAGAAAAGAACTTTTCCTCAAAATTGAGAAAACAAATTGAATTTTTAACATAGGTACAACTCTGTTGTTTCTTCATCAACTTCATTAGTTATGTGATTGACATTTTTTTTTTTTTTTTTTTAAACCAAAGGAATTAAAACGACAACACTGGTCATTGTCATTTTAAGACTTTTTTGTTTCTTTTTAGTGTATGCCATAGTGTATACCAAAAGGATTAAGAATCCCATTCAAAAATACTCTTCTCTAATGCTATCTTCTGCTTTTTTCCACAGAAACTAGGCGTTCCGCTCGAGGGAAAGGTACGAATTCAGTTAAACTTGAAGGTAACACAAGCCAAAAGCATCTATCCTGTAAGAAACTTTCGAGATTTCATGTTCCCCGTCATGTGGCTCGAAGAGGTGAGTTAAATAGCTTCTTAAATGTAAACAATAATTTTTATATGGTCCTTTTGAAAATTTCAGGGCATTTCCGAGCTAACACCTTCAATCCGACGCTGGATTTACCTGGCAACAGTTTTTGCTCCATTTATGATTCCAGTTGCAGCATATTCCATGATTATTTCAGGATCATTTGCCATTATATTTATATTCGTCCGTGCCTATCAGAACTTCGTTTTTGCCCGTGATCCAACACTGGAAATCCTCGAAATGGGCCGTCGTTCTATCCGACGTGGCAGCAGTTTCATTTCGCAACACCAACACAAAATACTGCAAGCGCATCATCAACGTGATAATTATTCACTATTGAAGCAATCACCTAGTGTGGTTGATGAGGAAAAGGATCAATTGCCGTCATAATGATAGTAATTTGTTTTTTTTTTTTTTTTTAAATAATTTAAAATAGCTTAATTAATTTAAGCTTGTAGCATTCAAAACATAAATAGAGATACATTCCAACAACAACAACAAAAATGTGATTTAGGCAATGATAGTTTATCTTAATAAATTTTCACCATCAATAATAGTTAATAATTTTAATTAAAAATAAAAGTGAAGAAAAATTTTATTTATTTTTCTTAAACTTAAGCCAAATGGAAAACAAAATATATTTTTAAGATCAAACCACATCCATCCATCCATTCCACATTACTCATGGGCCTATTATTTTCCATACAACAATTTTTTTTTTAATTTCATTCCATTAGTTCATAAAAAATAATGTATTATATTTAATCGTAGTTATGTAAATATTTAATTATTCACTAGTCATCAATGTTAGAGGACGCCCCATTAAAAAAAATGCATTTTTTTTCCAAAAAATTGCACAAACTGTAGTCAAAGTCATTTTTGTTGCAGGTTTTTAAGTATAAATTGTAAGAATTTAAGAATAATTTTTTTTATGGCAAACCAGAAAACTATAACAACGAATATTGATGTGTATAAGGTTGTAAAGAATTAATTTTTTTTTTATATAATTTTATTTTAATGACTGTAAATTAGAACAAAAGAAAAATAATTATTAATTAATTAAAATTTCGTAGAGAGATATAATTTTTAAGGTATTTTTATTTTATTATATAGTTTTGTAAGAATGGAATGAATGAAATGCTTTTTATGAATTTATAAAAAAATGTAGTTGTGGGAAATAAATGACTAAATTTTTAAATTTTTGTTTCATTTTTAATTAGGGATGAGTTTTTGGATCCATAACCCATTAAAATTGGATCCCTATGGAAAATGGGATTGTTTCCCACTTTAGTAGATCAAAATTCTACTCATTTTATGGGCGTCTGTCTCACTGTGTTAGGATATAGCTCCATCGTAAAAAAATTTTTTCATGACAAATAGAAGATATTCCATTTGTTGCTTTTGTATCGATTTGTAACCCAATTAAGCAGAACTTAGCGCCATTACCTCTTTATCGGCTTTCTTCCCAATGTTTTGGACCATGATTCCATAATCCAAATATGTGACAAAGTGTCATGACTATTGGGACATAATTCCCTACAGCTTTCAAATGACTTGTGTTTCACTGAAATGGAAGATAACTATCTAATATATTTATTTACATATGTCCTTTCTGTAATGAGCACTCACTCAGGGGGTTATTGATACCCTTACAATGTATTGTAAACAAAGTAGTATCTAACAGTAGGACGGTTGAATAGAAGATAAAAGGTGATACCGATGGTCATTGGTTTTAAATGTCTGTTGATCTTAAGGGGAGGGACACATTTAGTTGGGCATTGTGTTTCATGTGGCTAGAGAAGTAGTTTACACTAGACAGTACGTACAAGAGATGCTCTAGAGTTAACTAATGAAGTTTTCCTAGTAAATGTAATTGGATTTTTAGCTGGAACATTGTTTACAGAAATACCGAAAAAATGAGGTGAAACAAGAAACATTACGAAACAGTTCAAGTGATGTTCTTTCTACAGAAGGTGAGTTGTGATTCATATACCTGGACTGCAAATCTGTTTTGTTTCCTCGATGGAATTGCCACAAATGGAAAGTGGAATATGTGGTAGTTTATGCTTGCAAAAACTGCCACAGAACACAGCATTGAGTTTAGGAATCATTGAATTTCACACGGTTTAAAATTCCCTATTGGACAACCCTCTCAATATCAGAATACAATTAGCGTATCATTTTTTGCAATTGCACTTCTTCTTCCAACGGACAGGATTGGGAATCTGGGTATGAATAATTAATATGATAAGCTGAGGGCACAACCGTTGTCATAACAATTTCATGAATGAGAAGTATTAGTAAAGAGATCATTTATATAAAAAAATGAAAATGAAGCGAAGACAGAACGGAGCCTTGGGCACACCAGTATTTGTTATTGTTAATATCAGACTGAAAGCTTCCCAAAACATGGCGAACGGAAAGGTCCGGAAGGTAACTTCTATTCCATCGGAGAATATAGGTTCGCTATACCAAATTAATGGTATTTCATTTTCGATAAAATGTGGGTTCCAGACTTTATTCAGTCCAATATTCTAACCAATCTCCTCCAAAACAACCAGTCCTATTTACGTATCCGTCGGAGCAAAAATTTCTCCGATTTTATACGATTCGGAAGATTTTTGGTATTTTTCGGACCAGCTGCTCGGAATATTTCCCCGAAAAAATTTAACACACAGCGAGGAATTGCGTTGCAGTATGTTCAAGTACAATTTTTGGTGTAATTTCTGACAACTAGGTACAATTTCCTTTCCGATTTCCTCCAACATAAATTCTTGGCGGAATTTTTTTTACGATTTTAAGGAAAGTGTTGAAAAATGTTAGAAATAAGAAAAATTACGATTATAGATACCTCGAACGCAATTGAAATCTCCGTAAAAGTATGCGTTGCGGAAAACTATCTGCTCCGACAGATACCTATATAGGGCCGAATGTGAAAATTGATTCCACTGTTCCGTGAAATTTACCACCAGTGGATCTATAGTCAAGGAATCCATACTGCTGGTCATTAACTATAAAAGAGGTACTATGCAGGCCAGCGGGTTTGTTTTTATCAAGATCTTAAAGTAGGTACTCTTGAAACTAACAAATAGAAGATTTACCCCACTTTTCGCTTGGGAGCTGACCACATGAGTGCCATTTCCAACAAGCGTCGGAATCGACGACGCAGTCCCGCTTTGTTTGGGCATAACTTTATAATCCAAATACGAACTTATATCTCGGGATATAAAACGGAATGAGTTCCATATAGAAGAATTCAAGGAATTTAACCCATTCGTCATGGAATTTAAATCCATATTCTTCCATTACTTTACTTTAGAGATATATCCCCACATTATGGACATGACTTCATTAATAGGTTACGCAGTTGTGTCCCACTAAAGTCCTATTTTCATGGGAGAGCTGTTCTCCGTATTATGCCCGAAGGAAGTGGGACGTATTTCCATACTTGGAATCTGGAGTTCTTTAACACTTAAGTTGGATACAAGTCCACAAAAATGCTAGAAGGAATGATCTCACTTTTATCACACGACATAAGTCCATAATTGGCTAATTATTGGACTATGCATGTGTGCGAATTTGGAACTTAATTCATTAAAGAAGTGACTTAGTCAAATCAAAATTTGAGACATAGTCTCTGAAAATAGTTCGTATGGCGCAACATTGTTGCAGTTGCAGCATAACTGTAATACAAAATTGCATTCGAAATATCACAGCGGAATGAGAGCTCAAAAATATAATGATGTTATTAAATGCATTGTTATTCTGTTGCCTTTTTAAGTTCCTTTTCATAAAATCATAAAAACCCTGATTACACATCAAATTATGTAACGATTAACTCATGGCAAAATAGCCCACTCCAGACCACTAAAAATACATTAAATGCGAAATATCCTAAACAACCGTTTCGAAATGATGCCAAGGCGAGCCGAGGCAATTAATTAAAACCACATTATTTCAATATTATATTCCGATAAACCCCCCTTCCACGAGCACGACACACAGTGGAAAGCAACGCCTCGTAAATTAGGTACAATCTAAATCTCCATTTCCATCACCTACATTACCCCACCCCACCCTACCCATCACGTCATCATTAGACCCGGGCCTTATACAACTGGTATAGTGTGCTTTGCTGAAGGTATGATGATCCTTGCCATGCTGTGTTCTTTCCTGTTCCTATATTTGTTAGCCAAACACTTGTGTAATTTATATTCTTTTCATGGGACGGCGATGAAAACGGCACCCGGACTGCTACCGGGAACCATAGGACCGGGACCGGCAACGGCAAGGCAAAACGGTAAACGCTACCCAAAGCTAAATGCGTAAAGCTTATATAGCTTGTCAAGAATATTATACGAATGATGATGGTGGTTGTACATATATATAAAAAATATATAGAGTGGTAGTGGTAGTAAATTTGTCGTTGCAAAGAAAAGTAAACGATGATGACGCGGACGGCAAGGTCCTTTAAGAGCATTAAATCAGCCGGAAAATCGCAATAAAAAAGTATATATTGGGCGGCATCTGGCTATGACGTATTTTAATCATAAGAAAGAAATAATGATTTTATGTGCCCGTTGCCCAGGCCATGGAGTGTTCCTTTTCGAATTATAGTCCTTCACACAGGATTTTTCCTTATTTCGCCATTCTTCATTTCTTTTTTTGTCGTCATATTTCTTTCATTTTTTTTTTCATTCATCCTTGTCCTTATACAGGGGGGATTGTTCATGACTTCCAAAAATCCTATTCAAATCCACAATGGAATACAACGAGCTTTAAGGACATTTTAGGCTGACACAGGATATTTTATTTCGCTCTTTGTTCCTTGTAAATGGTAACGCCTCAAAGGATACGACTCAATTTTTTGAAAAATGATTTACGGCAAATCTACAACTTTATACAGATTGTCAAGAAAGATTTACAGTTTTGCCAAAAAAAAAATATGACTCAAACCAATTGGACGGACGAAAAAAAAAATAAAAAGAAAGAAAAATGTGAATATCATTGTGCCAATCTTTATTAAAAAAAATGGAAACAAAATGGCTGAAGATAATTTCTAAAAAAAATATATTTTTTTTCATATTTCGTATAATAAAGTTACCAAATGAGCGAATAACGAAGCATTATCATTCAATTCAATGGATTTCAGATTCACATTAAAGGATGAAGATGGAAGCAGAAACATAATAAAAATAAAAAAAAAATGGAAGCAAATTACGATTCAAATTCAATTTCTGCTCCTGACATTTAGTTAAATTGAAACCTTTTAAAGCAGTCAATGGCGGTGGTATGGTGGTGGTGCCAGGGTGGTATATATATATAATTATGTGCCTTTGCCTTCCCTTCACTATAACATAGCAACGCTTGTTCATTTTTTTAACGAAAAAAATCTCGCTTTTTTTATTTTGCTAGAAAGATATGAATAATTTATTTTATCCCAAGGATTTTTAGGTATCTAGGATCCTTTAGATGTATATCCATACCACCTTGTTTAATTTTTTTCTGGGAAATGGTTTTGATAATTTTCAAGGAAATTTATATTGGATTCATTTTTTTTTCAGTTGTATATCCAGTTTGTGTTTTTATAAATACCATTTCCTTAGGTCAAAAAAAGAGAGCAGAAGGCTAAAAGGAAGTAAAGGATACTATTTTCAAAGAATTTGTGTATTTAACTCGAATTTAAATTGAGTTCGCATTAAAACACTGTTTTACTTTACATCTCTCAGTGCTTAAACTCGGGCGTTCAATATATTCTCGGTATCGATATGAAGGAAAATGCGAATTCAATTTAAATTGTTTTTATTTTTCAATATAATCTCCCATAACATCAATGCATTTGTTACATCTTGAGATAAGCTTTTTTAAACCCTCAAAAAAATAAATTTCCTCTTTCCCTGCAAAATACCCATTTATTGCCAACTTGAGTTCTTCATCATCCGAAAATCTTTTTCCACGAAGACATTTTTTCAAATCCGGAAACAAGAGCAAGGTCTGGACTATAGGGTGGATGTTGGATTTCTTCGAAACCACAATCTCGCGCAGCAGCCTTGGAAACTCGCGCCGTGTGAACAGGAGCGTTATCATGAAGAAGCAACACACCCGCTGCGAGTTTACCCCGTCTTTTCTTTTTAATTTCCTCCCGCAAATTGTGCAAAGTGGAAGCGTAGGATGTGGCGTTGATGGTTTCACCTTTTTTTTATTGTACTCAATGAGCAAGATTCCCTTTGAGTCCCAAAAAACTGTGGCCATGAGCTTCCCGGCAGACGGAGTGACTTTGAACTTCTTCGGGGGGCCTGTTCCTTTTTTATGCCATTGCATGGACTCTTGTTTGCTTTCAGGGTCATAGTGGTGAACCCATGTTTCGTCTCCAGTAACAATTCGATCCATAACACCGTCCGCGTTCTCACTACACATCTCCAAAAGCTCTCTACAGCATGCGATTCTCACTTTTTTCTGAGGCGCTGTGAGCATTCGTGGCACCCACCTTGCACTTTTGAAAGGTTAAGATGGTCATGAAGAATGGTGTGAATGGTACCAGTTGAAAGCTTGGTGATCTCTGCCATCATTTTCACCTTTATTCGGGCATCCTCAAGAACAAGTTTTTCGACTTCTCTGATGCTTTCTCCCGTACAAGCAGTAGCCGGGGCGCCGGAGCGGGGGTCGTCTTCAATGCTCTCTCTGCCTCTCTTGAACTCACTTGACCACTTTTGCACAGTTGATAATGAGAGTGCGGAACCCTGGTAAACAGCCACCATCTCTTCATGAATAGTTTTTTGACTTTTTCCTTGCTTAGTGAGAAATTTAATTACAGCGCGATGCTCAATTTTCACCATCATCGTCTCAGTTGCCATTATGATTCTGTTCAACTAGAGATGAAACGCGAAAAAATAATCACATTTATATGAAATCTTACATGAACGCAATAAAATAATAGTATTACTTGATAAATAAGTCAATTTATATATATAACCACAGCTTCACCCCGATACCGAAAATATATTGAACGCCCCTTTAAACCAAAAAAACAGGTTTTAAAAATTTTGGATGTAAAAATGGTGATAAGAATAAGGACGTCCGTCGGTGTTGGGGCAAAAAAAAGGATCCTAGAATGGCTTATAACTCAGAGATTCTAGCCGCAACATAAGAAGCCAGAAAGGCATTGATGTCGGAAAGCATTAAAAACGAATTCAAATGTTGCAATTAAGTCCAAGATAGTGAAAAGAGGTTACGAAGATTATGTTGCACTTTTAAGGGTCGAGGAATCAATTGAAAAAATGAAAAAGTTGACGAAATGGAAAGGTTTTGGAACTTTGACTTGAATTTGTAACAGCCACAAACTATGTGATCTCAAAAGCAAAGATAAAATCCTTTCTATAAAATGGAACCCTCTGGACACTCGTGAGGTTATAACAAAAACTGCCGAGAAAAAACAAAAACAGTTATGCAGTTACAGTGTTACTTTGAGGGAATAACATGACTAAAAACGACGACAAGAAAACCACGTCCAAATTAAGAAGACCTGTGCTGGAGCTGCAATGACGAAGATGAGCTTAAGCAAACTATACCCACTTCTTCTGTAGTTGGAGCAATATAGGACTTTCTAAAAAAAATACTTTCAGAAGATCGAAATTCACAGGTTCAACGGAAACTCCATATGGAACTCAAACTGAGTATACTAAGATGAGGAATGGATAAGCCCTTAGATGGGTATAGCATTGTTTCTATACACATATCTGGGTGTGGTCGAGTGGAACTGGTTTAATTTCACCCAACAAGATGTCCCGATAAATTTTAAAGCACTATCCAACATTGCCACGCTCACCATCCTTGTTAGAAGCAGGAGGCAGAAATAATCTAAAACTTTCTACTGCTCTGAAATCGCGCCCTTTTGAAGAGTGCGAACCCCTGGAGTTGAGGCAGTGGAAAGAAAAATAAATGTCCTTAGTCTTAAAACATTATTGTGTCGTTTCATAAAATCACGATGCAAGTGAAACTTTTTTTCGGATCATAGGCATTTCGCACTATTCTTGGTTTTTCCCTTGTTGGACGGTTAATTTTACTTTTACCATTGGGTAAGGCAAGAGAAACCGGAAGACAAAGTTTTTCTAGGTTTTCCAAGGCCTTGTGACTTACAGTCTCAACCATTCCTGTGTGCGACTTGATATTCTGCAAGGGACCTACAATTTACCGCCGAATTAGAACGGCTAACAGAGAAGCAAATTCCATGACATGATTTTCTCTTGAAAGATTTGCCTCGCAAGAGAAACTATTGCTACTACAACCTCCTCCTGATTACTTTATATGTAAATATACTATAGTGCAATCTTAAGCCCCCCACCGCGACAAGGTCAACCTCATGAGAGGGGAAAAAACATAAAACAACTATTTCTTTCTGTCTACGTGGAAATAACGGAGAGAACCAAGACCTAGCGGATTTTGAAATCCGAAACAAGAACGAGTGAATCTTCGGAGAAAAGAAAAATCGCCCATTTTTGTAAAAGTTAGATACTCGTTTCGGATCTGTCATGAATAATCTTTTACACTGTAAGTCATTTAAGCAGTATCTTTGAATACTTTAACTGAATTCGGACATAGACCCCATTTGGTATTTTCAAACCAGCTCAACTGCTCGATACCCTCCTGTTGTAGCTTCGCAGCGTCCTTGTATGTTTGTGTCAAAGTGGCGGCTCTAGTCCCACTTTCCCTATCCCCAACACCAACACGTAGTACCTTTTCAAATTAAAATTAAAACGATATACTTGTTCTAACAATGACATTATTATAAAATAAACTTCCCCTCTTAATTTATAATTAAAACTTTCATAAATACCTCCCTTAACCAAAGCACAACGGCTCTTAAACTTACCCCAAAATTAATCAATTCAATATGTTGCGCAAATCGCAAGATGACGGCTAACTTTTCTTATAATTATTATATTCCTTACACCCCCTTCACATCATCATCGTATTCGTATTGGAATACAATTCAAATAATTATATTCGAACGCAATTTTCTGCATTTGAAAGCCCATAATAACCGTTATTGACGCATTATTATTACACTCCATACCAAATAAATACTGCCTTACTCCATAACACCACCAACAACAACAAAAAACATCATCCCATCAAAAAGAAAGTCCTGCCAAAGCCCAAAAAAAAAGGAAGAAACAAAAAAGAAAATCATCATCTCATTCCATGCACGTAAAACTCCGTTTATGGAATCATAAAAATAAATAATATTGTATCCCAAGCAATTTGCCACCACATTTGGAAATACGAAATATATATTAGGTATTCGAATGTAACCCACCAATAACGTATTCCTTTACTCTCTTGCGCTCCAATTGACGGTATTTACACCCTCGTCATTCCCATTATATACACGTCTAATAGAGCAGCAAGCTGCTGTCGTCCTAGTCGTCTTATTATAGTCGTCGACTTGACTCAACTGACTCGGTTCGATTCGACCGAAAATATAATAATCTACCCTTAAATGTATATCCTTTCCTTGCCCAAAATCTATTTCACTTGGGTTTTCAGGACGCAATATGTCTCTCTATAAGCCAGCCGCCGCCGCTACCTACCCATTCCCATACCCATCCCATCCTAGGAGTCAAAAACTTATTCTTCCATGGACAAGGCTTAAATATTCCCGGTTTCCGTTCCCAGAAGAAGAAAACATACATAGGTATACTATACGCAACGCATTCCTTTTAAAAGAAAGAATAATAACAACAACAACAACAACTCCATAAGGAATAAGAAAGAATAATCTCATCAAGTAAATAAATAACCTGTGAAGAGGAAGTAAAAGAAAGTTTTTCCTTCCATTGGTAAAAAAAAAAGAGAAACAAGGGGGTAGGTTGGTGGATAATCCAATAAAGCGCGTCAGCTTGTTGCCCACTTAGGATATTTTAACGCATTTTGTTTGCGTTGATGGCATAACTTATGAATTATTATTTTATCCTTCTTTATACGAAAACATATCTATTAGAGGGCGAAAATAACTTTCTTTTGTATAATTTGACAGATAGAGACGTCATCGGGGAGATTGTAATTTAGTGAAAGTGTCATCTTCTTTCTATTCAAGATTAATAAGAAACTTTTTACTATCTGTCAGAAGAAATGTCAAAAAGAGGAAATCACTCTCATCTGTCAAAACTTAATTATTTGACAGCATTTTTTAATTTAATTAATTTAAAAAGAAAAAAAACAAATAAAGATTCCCTATTACAAATTTCTAATAATTGGGAGGGGGTCGACGAGACAAGGAACTGAGGCAGATTTCACATTTACCAACCTATGATTGCAGGAACACCATAGAAAATCGGATACGCATTTTTTGACATTTGGTTGTATTCATCACACAGAAATACAAGGTATGCTGAGTTTTTGGTATTCTGTGACGTCACAATATTCTTGTGTATTAATTTTTCATTTCTTTAAGTGAACACTGTTTGAAAGAATTCAGAACGAATGCAAATTGTTTTACGATTTCAAGAACTATACAAAAACAAAAACTATACAGAAACATAGGTACTTACAATTTGAAGTTTCAAAGATAAAGGAATGAAATGTCTGAACTCTTCATCTGCAGTAAACCCTAGACAGTAGACAATTCTCAAGTTTTTGAATTCTAGGTTAAGATGTGTAACAAACCTTTAATTTTAGTTCATTTGACTTTCAGTTTTCTTCTTCAAGTTCAGGATACAAATTTACACGAATAAGAAAAATAAATTGACAGATGCACCGTGGTGAATACCACTTACTTAGTGGGGAGAGATAAATATTGAATTTTTTGACAACTTTAGAAAAACACGATTTCTATAAAATATTGGTATATAATTTAAATATGTATAAGACGATTTTAACAAAACGTGTTTCTTTTCACATAAATATAAATACAATTTTTAAAATTACTGTACAGACATAAAATAGTATAGAAAATATAATTAATTAAAATAGAAAACAAAATTGCATTGTAAAAATATTATAGTATTAGAATTTTAAAAAATTAAAAAAAAACGTTGAAACGATTTAAATTCAAAAATGAATTCACACTCGTCAACAACGCCTAACAATCATTGTGAGCTTTTTGCTTATGCGAGATTCAAACCAGTACAACATAAAAAATGTAGGGCATTGTACAGCGCCACCTATCAGAATTGATGCATGGAATTGTGGTAATCGGGTCTATTGTACCGATGGTTCGGAGTTCTGCTAGAAAATTGGGAAATGGAGTCGTCGCCATTGTTCATGTGGTGTGGTGGAGCAACTAAGAGAATCGGTTGAAGGTTCAGAGATTTGCGCGAACCGGCTAAACTAACCGCATCCGTTATGTAGGCATTGTTGATTTCGCCTGAAATTTGAAAAAACAAAACAATATTTGAAATGGCAGTTGATGATTTAAAATGGAAAACGGAATTTACCTTTGTAAAGGGAATTTTGATAAAGTGGATCCGGTTGAAGTCGTACATGACGAGTGGCTAAAATAAATGCAAGAGTTGATAGAACAAGGCCATCAATGCAACCTGAAATGAAAAACATTAAAGTTATTGATTGAAGCATAATAACAAGTGAGGAATATTAAAACTTAGAGTTAAATCTTGGTTTAATTAATCCTTACCTATGATTGCAAGTGGATAAGCCCATCGTATTCCACAAAGGCCAAGTTCAAAGCGGTTTGCTTCGGGTCCACAGATTTTTCTGAATTCGTCAGAGTTCCAACCAAACGGGAAGGCTACGCAGCCAACAATCATGCAAATCGCTGATGACAAAAATAAAAGCAAGTTTTAAATCAAAACATGGCAAGGTTAAGGCTAATTCAGTCAGTCTGTCTTTTGACTTTTAAAAGTCAATGCACAACTTTGAAGTTTTGTTCTTAAAACATAATTTAAAATGAGAGTTTAATCAAAAGTCTTACCTGACAGTATTTGCATCCAACCGCAGATATGAAAAACTCTTGTCGACTTCATGAAAATCATAAAAACTAGGAAACAAATTGTCAGAAGGGCTGTCACCACTGACACGGCCATAAATATCGTTGCCAGCTTGAAGAAAAGAAAAAAAATTATTAATGACAGTCTCTTCCTTAAGGCTTTAATCACAACAATCAAATCAATAATTAACATACCTGAAAAGAAAATGCCGGAACCGCAATTATATCTTCCCATCTTCTCTGGCAATTATTGAAAATCTCTTCCCTTTGACAAACTTGCCACAATCCCAATCGTCCAGCACTTTCATTATCTGGGTCACCAACCCATTCTAAAAACACACATTAACAAAAAAAAAAAACGTAAAGGCTGATAATATAATATTTATTCGTCAACTCGTTGTTACAACTTACCGGGTGTCACAAATGCCACAATTCCAATTATTGCATAACAAATTGTAAAAATCGCCCACAATACTGCAATTGCTTTAGAATTCCTAATATACTTTGTTGCATATAACTGCGATGTGTCAACGTATTCTATCTTGGTTCCCATATTCGCATTAAGTTAGCTCTGTAATTAAATAAATAAATAAAAAAAATTCATGAGAGGAGGTTCTTTCTTGAACATTAAAATGGTTACTTAATAAACAGCCAAAGTAATTAATCTTTGAATCTGAGGAAAATAATAATTTTGAGAGAATTTTGCTAACACTCTCGCTCATTTGTTTATGTTGTGTTTTATCTGACATAAAGTAAACTAATCAAGACGACCTTAATCAAGAAAAGGGGTTTCAAAATGTCGGGTAATTAGCAGGTACAATGACTGTTGAAGTGTTGAGGTTATGAGGTTAGGGTCATTAGCACCGAATTTTAGGGTATTCGCCCCAGATATCGAAGCTGTCATTGAAATCGAAAAATGTTTAACAAATAAATAATTTTAATGGAAACTGTTTGCTGACTATACACAAAACTGTTTTGACAAGAAGTACTGTAATGGCGGAAATCTTGAAATAATGTTTTGACAGCTTGCACTTATTTTAAAGCTAGGCGGGGTTTAGGCATCATTGAGTAATTACCATTTAAAGCTTACCTTAATAATGCGAAGCATTTGATATTAAATAATTTTACGATAACAAGATACCTATACAATTCAAGAACACAGCTGTAATCAAGTTCAATTTTATATTTGACTCATAATTTTCTTGGGCTAAGATGCAGTTTATTTGTTTTGGGTCAGCATCTTAGGTCAACGATTAACCTTTCTGCCATTACTTTGATCATGCCAAGATTGCAGATAAATGGGACTTTAGCATCTTCAGCACACAAAAGAGTAATTACCTTGAAGCAGGGAAACATTTAAAAAATTGCGAATAGCAGAAGACCGGAAATTTATCTCTGTGGAACTCCTCCACATTTCAAGAGAACGAAAAAGCTTCCAACTCTTATAAGCTTGATCTCTTTGACCTATATAATTTCATATAAATCTGGAGGGCGTAGATATGTGTACCTACCTATTGCAAATTTGACTTATTGAAGTTCGAAGGAATTACACTTGGTCTTCATGTAATTAATGGCAATTGATACACATTTGGTGCGTTCTTTTTTAACCATAGTCAACAATTGCTAACAATAGTCAACAAAAAGGCGTTCCTTTAATAAAAATTAGTTACGATTTGTAACTATATGACGTCATAACAGCGTTCCTAAACTCACGTTGAAGTGTCAAATAGTTGCGATTTGTTACTATTTCAGACTCACCTCCATGATATGAGTTTAAATTGTTGATCTGTCAAATTGGACCTTTTGTTTAAGCAATTCAGTCTTTATTAAAAATCAAACCAAAAAATTACAAATTCTCGATTTGAGCAGGAAGCACGTCTTTATTTTGTTCGAGTGATCAACAACAAAGAATAAAATAAATTTTTCGCCAAATTTTGAGCGATGAAGGAGAGTAATTTAATTAGTTCCTCAATTCACAAAAAAAATGTTAAAGGTGGTCGTTTGACAGTTTGAAAAATTCTCACAATGATCGTTCTTAAATGGTTTGTAAAAAACACAACGTATCCTAACAATGACACTTAAACAATTTTTTTTGACATAACAACAAATGTTGACTATGGTTAGAAAAAGAAGGCTAGCTTTTTTTAAACCTATTCAGTTGACCGCTCACAAAACCCTATACTTAAACCGAACAACTACAAAATGTTAAAAAGACTTTCACACGCTGAATTCTATATGGCGTTTCGCATTGCGTCATTTGCACACTAAATATTCATAATAATGTAATACTCAGCAAATCACAGATCGATATTAAAAAAATTTTAAATTAAGGTTATCTGAGCACACAACACCACACACAAAAATAAATGTGTAGCGTATGGTATGCATGACCAAGTTGGTGAGACTCAAATTTTTAAATTAAGACAAAATTGATATATCAACTCAAAAAACTGCCCGCATTGCATGATCAAATAGACAAGGTCGTGACAATTGATCGTGATACCATAATAAATAGTGGCTTATTCCAATCTCGTTTGTTTCTTTACGCCTGGCTCAATGTCATTGAAGTTCGGTGTACGTATAGATACGTACTCGAACACACACTGAAATGTGACTGACTGCCATTGCTGCGAGTTGCAAGATAATGCTAGCATAGCATTCTCTAGGCTTGGTAAGCATTTCTGCATGGGCGCAACTTTATATGTTTGCATTCCCTTCTAAAAGCAGACTATTATAATATTCCGTAAAGTGCAATAGTATCTAGCTGTACTTTGATGACTTCAACGTGGTAGGTAAGGTATGTATATTATTCTTCCTGAACAATATTATGCCTTCATCAGCACAATCGGCGTGCGACAGCATCACCATGACGACCGTTGCGTCGTCGGTCGTCTTGGTTCTATAGACTCATATTTCACTACGTTGCCGACGACGACGACGACGGACGTGATCGCTGGAGAACAGATATTTTCGCAGTGAATCAGTGACTCAGAAAAATAGCAAGCTTTATGATTTTTGTTTTATTTGATCAAGAGTTGTTTTCCTTCATTGTTAAGCTTGTGACCGGATTTATAAGTTGTTTTTTTTTTTTTTTTTTGATAAAATATGAAGTGAAATTTCGGACATGTTTTATTTTTAATTTGTCAACCATGTTTGTTGTTAACTGAAAACGTGTTTACACTACTTGCCTTTGTCGCTATGAAAATAAGAATTTTTGATATAACAATAAACAGAGTATGACACTAGACATGGACATTTGACAAACCTCAAGACAATAACCGCTGAGGTAACAATTATTATAAACTTAAATGTTTATGTAGCGATAAAGTCTCGGATGAAACAAACAAGAAAAAGGTTATAAAATTAAAGTTGATGAAGGTGAGAAAGTAAAAAGAAAGCAAAGTAAACAACAATACTATCGTCATCCATTAAAGAGATGAGTTTTCGCTGATGTTAAGTCAAGACAAGACATGGCCCAAAGACAATGGTAAAACAACACACTCTGTGCGTCTAAAGTAACCCCTTATGGGAGAAAAGTATAAAAATAATGGAAAATCCATTGGCAAAGGTTAAGATGCGAGGTGTATATTGGGTGACTGGCTTCTATTATGGCAAAAAAAAAAAACTTGTTCGAAGTTCATTGCTATTTGGAAGAAAGTGGGCGTATGCGTTTCACATGAATTGTTGATTTCTAATTATCGACATAAAAGGTTAAAGATTCTTGATACACACTACTGTGACGAGGAGTAGGTGAAAATCAATAATCTTTGTCTATTTCATTCATTAGGTATGCATGAGTTTATTATTTAGACGTAGAATTAGTTCTGACATTTGGAATCCTTTGACATTACCTCAAAAGCTTTGTTTGTTGAACTTTACCCAGGGTCGCCCTGGGTTTTCTTGACAACTCCAAGAGTTGTCAAGAAAACCTGGGTTTTTCGGTTCTCAAAAAACGCATGACGGCTGCTGATTGTATATTTTTCATAACACACAAAATCAAACGTTTCCATTTTGCTTTATTTGTTCGATTTGTATTTACTTTCATCAAAATAAATGCATTCACTTGCATTTCATTTAGTTTTATCGAAAAAAAGACATCAAAAATCAAATACAGAAGAAAAATACACAAGAAATGCTTGACAGCAAAAGTCACTTCAACAGCTGATTCGTTACCTCAACTCGCCCCAGCTAAATAGCAAGATCGACTTCAGGGTGACTTCAGGGCGACCCCAGGTTTCAAAAAACAGAGAATTTTCTTTTGAGGGCGAGTTGAGGTAATTCAAAAAACGCGCTGTGGCGACCCCAGGGTGACTTCAGGGCTCAACAAACAAAGCTATATGTTTCCACACTATTATACACCTGTTTCATCACACATTTTTGACATGTCGTATTACACTGTGGGATAGTGTGGAACTACCTTTAATAGTTAGAAAGATTTATTACATAACTGTGGACATCATCCACACACATTAGCTTTGTTTGTTGAACTTTACCCAGGGTCGCCCTGGGTTTTCTTGACAACTCCAAGAGTTGTCAAAAAAACCTGGGTTTTTCGGTTCTCAAAAAACGCATGACGGCTGCTGATTGTATATTCTTCACAACACACAAAATCAAAAGTTTCCATTTTGCTTTATTTGTTCGATTTGTATTTACTTTCATCAAAATAAATGCATTCACTTGCATTTCATTTAGTTTTATAGAAAAAAAGCCATGAAAAATCAAATACAGAAGAAAAATACACAAGAAATGCTTGACAGCAAAAGTCACTTCAACAGCTGATTCGTTACCTCAACTCGCCCCAGCTAAATAGCAAGATCGAGTTGAGGGTGACTTCAGGGCGACCCCAGGTTTCAAAAAACAGAGAATTTTCTTTTGAGGGCGAGTTGAGGTAATTCAAAAAACGCGCTGTGGCGACCCCAGGGTGACTTCAGGGCTCAACAAACAAAGCTATTATATTATTGATTTAAAGACCTAAAATAACTGTAGCGAAAACCATAGCTGTCAAAGTTGGGAACACCCAATTACAATAGAATCTTAAAGCGTAGGTATTTGTTCATTTATGATTTTTGCTTTGTTTGTACGCATTGTGAAGCCAGAAGTTTATTTCATAATTCCACCTTATTTCTTAAGATGTAGGTTTTCCTTAATGTATATTAGAAGGAAGTGCCAAATTTTTCAAGATTAATTCTTGTCATAGAAAAGTGCATATCTGCAGCCTTTTGAATTAAGCAGTAAACTGTGAGCCCCGTCCATTCCTGCAGAACATTGACGCATACCCAGAAATGGTTGAAATTGTTGGCTTTTCACAATATTAATTTTTTTTTTAAATCGCTGACATTCATCGGCAGGGTTGTAAAGACTGATTTAGACAATTGAATAAAAATACTGATAGTCCAAAGTCTTTTTACTTACGAAAGGACTTATACTACAAACAGCACTTTTTGATGCTCAGTGCAGTTAAAAAAGCAGTCAATTGACTGTAAATTTAACTGGTATCAGTCTGTCATTTGAAAGTCTTTGGTAACTTGAATGATATCGCTTTTAGTCATAAAGTTTTTCAACCACCTAAATACTGTCAATTAGGTATCTTTTAATTGACTGATCAATTTTACTTTTCAGGCAGAGCTGAGAATGCATTATTTTGGTAATGTAGTCAATTAACGATACATTTTACTTTCAAATTTGTACCTAAAGAAAAACAATTATTTGATTATGCATTTAATTTCCAGTGGATAAAAGACAAAATATATTAAGTTATTTCTTACATTATGTACCTATGTCTTTGTTATTCAATAAAAAGAAAAAAGATTCCACGCTCACGGTGTCGCCACAGTCGATACTGCTATCCATATTACTATAGATTTCATATACATGCCACCACTAAAAAAAATCTCCAATAGAAGATGTTTCAAAATCGGCAAATTGTTTAGTGGAAAGATTTCGAGATTGGTGGGTGATCGTATCATTGCATCCGTGATTAGTCCTTCTGTGAAGCTAAAGTAGGTTTCGGCCTAAATCAAAATTTTAAGGAACCGAAAATATGTGAAATCAACTCCATAGTAAGATCAAGATTCAGCCATCTTGTTCTTGAACCTTTGCAATAATAACGGACTGCAGCACCTGAAAATTTATATTTTAACGTTTTCGTGGCAGGTTACAAATTTAAATTTAAATTAAAAAATGATCATGTAGCCGAGAAAAATAAAATGTCGACCTAAATCTTCTGCAACAATTTACATCGCTGGATTCAATCAACGAGTAAGGAATAATAATTCATCCACCCCGGCTGTAAAACATCCATTCAATTGTTAGGGTTTTCAATGCTTCTAGAGACAAGGAACGCTTTCACACATCGATTCCGAGAAAGTGCTGCTTCTGCAAATCGCTACATTTAAAATTTAAAAAAATCGAAGATTGTATTATTTGTCTTAGAATCATATACGTATATGTACATAGGTGAATTATCTAATATTGAGTTTCATTAATCCAAAAAACCACTCTCGATTTGATCTGGAGGACTTTCAATTTTTAATGAAGCCAAAATAACAATCTCAGATTGAATCTAGATCACTTTTCGCAAATCTCGCTTCAGAGCCAGATTTACACATACCGTTGGTCAGCATAGTGTCGTACAGTATTATGAAAACCAATAATAATTAATTTGAGCTCTGTAGATTCAAACACAAAATCTATGTAATATGGCTCCGTCGAATGAACTTATAATAAGTATTATCTAATTTGGCCAAAATTTTATAATGATTATATGCTTTTATAATCTCATTGTGGTTGTTTGAACTAATTTCTTAACTATAATGAGTCCATTGTTTTGGTAGAAATAAAGCAATACAAATCTCAAAATTTTTACCGGTTTTTCTCCGATTGGCAAGAAAAAAAAACCTTGTCTTGTTTTTCTTTTATTTTAATAAAATTTTTAACAAACTTAATTTTCAAAGTTGATACTTTTCTAAAGAGAAAACAAATCATATTTACCTACCTAAAATATATTTAGTTTTAAAAAAATCTAAAAAGGAATAAGGAAATGCGAGAATGATTATTATTTATACAAAAATTCATCTTTTGCACATGGTCATCAGGTCATGCGGAAAAAACAAGGCTTTCCTTTGCTTAAGTTCAGTGGACGTTGACCGATGTTAGTTTGAACCAGGTTTAAACAACAAAAATAGAAGGCTTATCCGTGTGTGTCAAAAGCGAAACAAGTGGCATTTGCATATACCTACTATACAATGGTTGAAATATTGCGTCAACTTTGAATAATTATCATTTCAACTTTAACTGGCATTTGAAGATTCGTAGTGAAGAAAATCTCATGTGAATGTATAGAGATCAAAATCCACTATGTACGAGTATGTAGGTGTTAATTAGCATTTAAAAAAAAAGCTTAAGACAAGAGAAAATGCTCATCATAATTGAGAAATCATTGAATTTTTACATTTTAGTTTAATTGTTTTGTGGTAAACCAGCGGGAATATACCCACGTCAAAAACATAACTCTGGCAGTGATTTAACCGGCTTCAACACTTGCCTTGACAATATTGGACTTTAACTTTTTGTCTTGGGAGTCAGCAGAAAGCATTGCTGCATTCAATTTTATCAGTGTGAGAAGTGTGTTGAAATATTGAATACATTTTGTACACAGTTACTATTGAGACCAAATCAAAACTATCTTGAATTTAATAAAATGTACTTTTTCAATTAATATGGCTACTTTTTTTAATTTTGGAGATAGAATCTATTTCTAAAATCTTAGCCTTCTTAAAAGTAAACAAGATTTCTCCAATTTCAGCTGCAAAACAAGTAGATCTGCAATTTTTAATTTCCTTTATCAGTAAGTTGTGGTAGAAGAACTTAATTCTAAGATGAGCAATAGAATATTTTGTGTAATTATTCTTTTGTGAAAAAGTGAATTAAAAATATATTTTGATATGAAACTCAAATAAATTTTACGAACTTTGAAGTGTTGCTCAATATAATGTACTATTGTAACACAGGACGGTTTTATTCTTCAATAATTATTCAAGGCGCCAACCAAAAAAATGCAATACGTATCGGTGACTTTTATTTTGAAAAATTTAAAAGCTTGGAAACTTAAGGCTGTGTTTAGATGTAGGCATACAACTTTTAGGTTGGCAGCACTGTTTTCATTGAGAGGCGTTTTACATCCAGAAAAACTGAAAGTTTGGTGTTCTTTATGAGCTGGTAGAAAAATTGGTTCTTACTTCTTTAAAAACGATGCCGGCCAGTTTTACATTCAATGGAGACCGTTATAGAGCTATGATTATTGACTTTTTTCGTTCCTTGAATGTGAGGGAGCTGTGGTTTCAACAAGCCGGCGCAACATTACACACCAGCGCGTGCAGCAATTAATTTTTTGATGGAAAGGTTTGGTGAGCGCATATAAATTCCCGTTTCGGACCTGTGGTTTGGTCTCCAAGTTAGGGCGATTTGAACCCGCTAAACTATTTTCCGAGGGGGTTTGCAAAGTCGCTAGTCTACACAGATAAGCCAGAGACGGCTTGGAAAACAACATTCGCAGCATTGTTGTCGATAAACGACTCCAAATGCTGAAGGGTGGTCGAAAATTGGACCTCAACATCGGACCAGATCTGCAGCCGTGGCCATATGCCAGAAATCATATTCAAATAAAAATGGTAAAGCATTATTTTTATAACCTATTCTATATAATTGGTATATTATATTTGGTGTGGTGTTTGTAACAAAGATAAATAGTTCCGTTAGGTATAGAAAAGTATGTATATGTATGTATAGTACCTATATACATTCTGACTCAGAACCAAAGGCCTAGTCGATTTAGCGATTTCCGTCCCTCCGTCCGTCTGTAAGTATACTCTCTAGAGGTCGCAAATTTTGAGCTAGAAAGCACAAATTTGCTATATATAATTTTTGGTTCAAGAGCAAAGCTAAGTTCTTGAACCGGTGAAATCCGCCGACAAACACGCCCACAATCGCCTTTTTTGGTTCACCAACCTCTATCTGACAAAATTAAACTGTGTTTTTTGTACAGTAACGATCAAAGCACAACTCTTAAATTTTGTACACGCAGGCTTTAGGTTAATCTTCTCTTAATTAAATAAAAATATTTCTTTTTGGGCGTGGCTGACGCCATACAAAATCTTCAATATTATTTTAATAAAATAAAGATGCTTATATCCGAACAAAAAACCTTAAATTTTGTGCGTATTATCTGGTTGTACGTAAACATCTTGGTTATGAAAGGAAAAAATTGATTTTGGGTGTGGCTGAATTTCAGGCGTGTCTTACACCCACTTTTCATGAAAGAACGAAAAACGAAGTTTTAAAAATTGAAAGTAAGTGCCAATATTCAATTTTATCCAATTTTTCCGTTCGTTATATGAAAAATATAACTCTACATTTTGTAGTGTAAGTTTTTTTAATATGCCACTTTTAAGGGCGTGATTTTTATAAAATACCTTTATTCGGGTAAGATCGTTAAGAAACTACTCGATTCAGCTGTAGTTTTACACATATGCCTAAAATTTGACTAATGATTTAGTGCTTTAATTTTTTTTACAATTTTTTAGGACACGCCCACTTTTAAGGGGCGTTTACGCCAAAAGTCGTAATATGCATTTATATTCCTTGGTTACGTGGCAGGTCGTGGTTCAAGAATTGTTAAATACACCCATAATCGCTATTTCCGTTCAAAATCTAATTTTAAAAAATCCATGTTATGTATTGTTTTGTTCGAATCGAGCTGCAAGCTTAAAATTGAGTGTCACTGACCTCATAATAATTGCCTTGTCAATAAAAAGTCTAAGCTTTGGGAGTACCACATGCCCTTTTTTTATTGCGCTAGCATTTATTGAGCATTTAATTCCTGTCTGCTAAGGAAGAATTTTGTTTCTGGAACTGGACAGAGGCTGGAGTGGGGGAGGGGTGCCCAATAGTTCTGTTCACTTTAATTAAAAGTTCTTAGGGGTCCGAGAGCTTTCAGTTTAGTTTAAATAGGAGCATCTCAAATTCAAAAGATGTAGTTTTGTTTTGAGCCAAGTGACAGTTTAATGGTGAATAAATAGTTGAACAGTAAAAATTGTCAAATAAAGAAATAAAGTGAGTTTAATTCAAAAAGACCAAAGTAGTGATTTAAAAGTAAAAGAAATAAGATTTATTTTTCGAACGCAGGACTAAAAATATTACAATATTCTTAACAAATTAGATTTATGGAAGAATGAAACGTTTTCTTACCACTTTTATGATATAATATTATGTTATTATTGTAAAATCCGACTTGAGTGGCATGATATATTGGTTGGGAATGTAGTTTGATTTTTTGTATAACTAAATGAGATCATCTCCTTCTCCATCTCAAAAGAAAATAGGGTTGAATAAACTGGGATTGACTTTTATGTCAGAAAACTTAACTGCCGAATAGTAGAGAGTCGCAGGCATTAAAAAAATATTATATTTTGTCTATACCCAAACCCCATGTGGATTTTTCTTGGTCGGCACTGCGTTTTCTAGTTGACGAGGTGACCCAATAATCCGCCTACTACTGCCAGTTTTAGTGGACCCTTCAAGTAGGCTGCAAATTTCATCTGAAGGCTTAACAGCCAAACTTTGTAAGTTCACTTCCTTCATTTCATTTACAAGCTGTTCCACTTGCCGCTTTTTGTCAGCTATTGCGTTCTCAATCATATTGATTTCCTTTTTTAAATGATCTATTGCCAGACTGGATGAGTCTGTAGCATGTATTGCTTGGTCAATTTCTATTTGAATTCTTTCCATTTCGATGAGGAAATCTCTCTTCACATTTTGCCGATCATCCATTTGTTGAATTGATATGGCTTTGTGTTCTGCTTGAATGTCATCCATAAGGATTCGCATTTTATTTTTGCACTGCAGTAATTCAGTTTCACAATTGGCTAGCTTTGATCGTAATAATTTTATTTCAGATTTTAATGTCTTTCCTTGTTGTTTGACTAACTCGTTGTCTTCAACTACATATTGTAGTGTCTGTAACTGTTCACTGCCCTGCCGAAATATATGATCAGATTTTGTTATTTCCCGAGATATGGCTTCGAGATCCTGGGCTTGATCACGTTCTTTGTTTTCCAAATCCACAATTTCTGCATCGTATTTTGTCAGCTCAGATTGCTGAGATGTGATCTTGTCTCGTTGAAATTTTATAAGTTGTCTCAAATCCTTGTACTGGGCGGTTTGAAAGGAGTTTTCATTGAAGTCCATAGAGGGTATCGAATTTGTACGCAGTGCATTGTTTCCAACATCGTTGGTGTATTTTAATAGTCTAGAAGATTGAGTTTGTTGCTGCAGCTGCATCGGACTGTTTCGTGGTGGTGGTGGATCTCGGTACGGTGGGGGTACTAAGGCACCATTGGATGATATAAGCGGTTTTTTGGGATTAATTTCAATCGAAGGGTTTTCGGCAAAAAAATTGAAAATTGTGTCTGAAGCACTCGGTAATGAGGGCATGCTAACGTTTGAAGTGGATTTTTCATGCTTTACAGATTGTTGCGGAAGTGTGGGTGTTGGTTGTTGTGAAGGAATGTTTTGCTGTTTTACTCCTGGGAAGATCCCAACATTATCTATAGATTTCGCTGCCTGAGACCCAAAACTTTTGCGTAATTCTTTGCATTGGTTAAGAGATGTGTAATTAGTATCCGCGTGTTTTGGATTATTCTGCTGCTGCTGCTGTTGCAATTGCATTGGTTGTTGTTGTTGTTGGTGCGGCTTCAAATCACTGCTGCTGCTTGCAAGCGGTTGCTTTTTTGTTGTTTGCTTCTCATCTGATGTTGCTGTTGCTGCTCTGTTTACCTGCTCTGACCGCTGCAGTATAAATTGTACATCACTTGCGTACTCACCCCATTTAAGGAGCAATTTCAGAGGATTTTCGGTTGGGGCAAGTAATCGCTCATTGTTACGCCATCGTTCAATCAGTGTGAATCTCCCAACTTTTCCTGTGGCATTAGCCAGGGCAAAGACAACTTCCTGACAAGTTGTATTCACAGTCACTCCACATACTATTCTCTGGATTCCTTCAACCCAAATTTTCAGTTCCATAATTAATTGCACTTCTTCTTGTCTGGGTGGGATTTTTCAGTCACTGTTCAATTTTTTCAAAAAAAAAACAATAAGTCCTTAGTCCCGATTGATTAAGTTTTTACATTATTGTTTGAATTTTCAAAAAGTAATACAACTTGGAGAACGCTTGCAGTTTTTGACTCTGAAAATAGTATGGGGCACTTTTTAATTTTAGCAAAAAATATCTTTTATGAAAAGAAAAACATTACCGAAACGCAAAACTGTAAAAATTCTTAGTGCAGGCCCAGAAAAATCCTCAAAATGTATCTAGATTATAGGTAGACATAAGATTAAACGTGCTTTTTGATTGCGAAAAGTATGGTTCAACACAAAAGTATGATAGGAATTGGTCTCAAAATATATGATGAAAACAAATTTAACCAACATTTTTAAAAGAAGCTTTTTCTTGTCTATTTTTGACTGGTAATTTGTGATGGAACTTAAAGTATACAATTTTTAAAAATTTTCCAGTCTATTACCAAAAGAAACGTTAAAAATGATTTAGCATCTGATCTCCTAGCCATCAATGCCAATGCCATAGCCAAAGTCGCAAGAGTTAAAGGGAAAGAGGACGATGATAAGATTACATTTTGGATTTAGGAGGATTTGTCACTTCATCGTTAGAGGAAGTTCTCCGGAAAAAAAATCAGGTGGAATCACGAATTGAGCCCAGAACATTCGGTGAAGCAGAATTGATCCGTTTTTGGGAAAATCGGTAAAAGCGTAGAAAAAAAAAATTGGCTAAAACTGAACTGCTCGCTACATGGGAGCTACCGTTAAGAAAAGTTTAATCTTGTAGGTGTCTTACCTTTCTAAGTACCAGTTGTACAATCGTGCTTCAGCACTGAACCTCGTTTTTAAATTCTTGATCCGTGGGTTAACTTTATTTAGTCCACCGAAATCTGTGGGTTAACTCTTGAACCACAGTCTTAACATTAAATTTTGATCCGAGGATGAAACACTAGCCCTAAGTCTGAAACATTCAGTAAATGTCGTTGACAATTTGTGGTCAGTTTAATTAAGCCGTTAAAGGTTAATCCCAAATTTCCGTGATTTGCAGTTTTGCCAAAAACATAAAAAATGCTTAAAGCCATTTTTGAGCAAATTAGAAAAAACGAACAAATTTTGGCTAAAACGGAGTGGCTCGTTGTATGGAAGCTACCGTTTTCAAAGGAATAACTGAAAAACCTGCACTGCCAAAAGAAAGGTTTGAGTTAAATCGATTAAGCCGTGGTCAACTTATGTGGTGCGTTCTTTTTCTAACCATAGTCAACAATTGTTGTCAAAAATTTTTTTTGAAGTGTCATTGTAAGGATGTGTTGGTCTTTTTTCAAATCATTCAGGAACGACACGTTGTAAGAATTTGTTGAACTGTCAAACGACTACTTTTAACATTTTTGTTGTGTATTTAGGAACTAATTAAATACCTAATTCTCCTTCATCGCTAAAAATTGGCGAGAATCCATATTATTTTTCTTGCTGATTACTCGAAGAAAATAAAGACATTCTTGGTTCTCAAATGGAGAATTTGCAATTTTTTGGTTGGATTTTAAATAAAGACTTTGAATTGTTTAAACAAAACGTCCAATTTAGAAGATCAACTCATAGCATGGAGGTGAGTTGGAAAGAGTAACAAATCGTAACTATTTGTATTTGACACTTCAGTGTGAGTTTAGGACCGCTGTTATGACATCATATATTGTTACAAATTGTAAATAATTTGGATTAAAGGAACGCCTTTTTGTTGACTATTGTTAACAAAAAAACGCGTTAAATCTGATTTTCGTTTTGAAAATTTAAGCCAAAAATGCAGTTTTGTCGAAAATCCCATAAGCTTTTTTTAAATTATGAATTTCATGAAAATAGTTAGAGCCATTCTCAAGCAAATTCAAGCGAAAAAAACCGTTACTTGACAAGTACCACTTTGAGCTTAAAAGAAATAAAGAAAAAAAAACTTTAGGCGTTAGCTTCACTTAAAAAAGCGCACAAACGCACAGAAAGACCGACGGACAGCATGGCGAAAACCAATTCCACGATTTTTGTTTCTAGCACGAAATCAAGACATGCCCTTAAGAGCAAGCAAGAATGTAGAAACCTAACTATATTGAACCCGTTCAGTCCGTGGAGACATCTAACAAGGACAAGAGTTTTAGCAAAGAGCTTCGTCCTCTGAAGTCGCTCTTTAAATTGCTGTACCGATCGAAAAGTCAAATAGAAATAGACGCTCTGATCCACCTTGATTTGAATCAAATAAATTCTGCTTTGCTTCCACATTCAGCATTCTTTTGAAGAGAACTTTAATTAACATAGGCCAGTCGGCATCTGTAGACATTACATTGAAGCCACCTTTATTTTTTTTTTTAAGTGGTTGGTATAATTCCAACGCCCATTTACTTTTATTTTATTATCATGTTTATAACTTACTAACAATACGGTCCAATATTTGCTCAACTATTCCTAGCATTATGATTCACTCAAGCAAAAGTCACACAAAGATCTTCCATAACAAGTTACTACATACCCATATCTCTCAAACTTAACCATACATATTGTCTGGCCAGAAATATCACCGCCTGTCTAGCTTAAAGCGGTTTCAATAGAACTGCTACAACTATATATATAAGCCAAACTTGTATTTTATGAGACAATAGCGTTAAGAGCGTCAAAAGTAACTCTACCAGACAACCACGGTAAATTGCACAATATTTCGAACGGCTAAACGGATATAATTGCCATTTAGACGGTTAAATGCGATTAACAAAAATTGCTCGAGACCAAAAAACCTTGATGCACGATCACTTACCAACCACTAAGATAGCTATGCAAAACAAACTAACGGTTTTAAGTGTTAATTCATGCTTAAATGGTAATGCTTTTGAGAGAAAACATCTCACACACGATCAGTAATTCCTGATCTTCAGAGATTGACAGCTTTCATTGATCATTTATTCTATTTTTTAATGAAAGCCTTCTTTTCTGCAACTAAACTGCAAAATGCGTAAATTTCTCTTACTCAGATAAAAAACAACAAAAACGCTAAAGACTCAAAGTTATGACGACGCGTTGATCGGTTAAATGGAAATGGAAGTATGTCGAGTTACAAGATCCGTCTCAGAAAGAAGATAAATGCTGATCGCCACCGGTCATTGTGCGTCGCATAGCATCGGTTATAGTTATAACGAAGCCAATCTTTCTCCGACAACAAGATTTATAATTTTTATTATTGGTAAAGAGAAATTCCCTTTCAGCTAAAAATGTCCATTGGAAAGTAAGTCGTCAATCCGCCTACCTGAGGAATTCGTAGTTTTTCTTCATTTTTTTGTTTTGTTTGTTTTTGTTACAAAAGGAACCAATCTCCTTCTCTCCACTCCAAGTGGTGTCGGTCGGTCTCGGTGTGGCTTGTAAGTGCATTTTAGAAATGAAAAACGATCCTCGGAAGTATGTCATACAAATAAAAACTCTGTATCTGTAAAGTTAGAGGGCATGCATGCGTGAGGAGTTGAGTGCAAAAGAAGGAAACTATACACAAACTGGGATAACTTGTATTGTATGGCTTCTCAAGGGACAAGTACCTGTATGTACCTACGTTCTATTTTTGCATCTAGATGCATTTTGGATTTAGCAACTGCGAACCGATATTAGGTACCTATTCATTCGAACGTGATTTCTGATTCAATTTTGCAAAACTCGAGTGAACACGTCTTGGTAAATTAAATTATACTTTTTTTTGTTCCCTTCACCTTTCACTGAAAGATTAAACAAAAACAAAAAACAAAATTGGTGACAATAAAGTTTAACTGTATCCGCCTTAAAGTAAATGTTATGAAACCTACCGCTAGTGCTGCTACTCGCTCAGGTACCTACCTTTTTATTATTTGAAAAATTAAAAATTCCAAGAATTAACTGACGACAAACGGGTGAACAAAAATGTTTACAGTAAAATTAGCGGCTTGAAACACAAAGCAGATGTTGTCAACGAATTTCCACAAAAGAAAATTAATCTTCTTTCTAACTGATCTAGTTATGATGAGACAACAAACTTTTTTTTTATTATATTGCGGTCATAAAGTAAACTGAGCCGTGTAACACTTTGGCATTTTGTTTTTCTTCTATTTTTTTTTTTTTCTATAAAGATTCTTTTTTTTAGTTCACTTTAATGGATCACGACTTCCATGTTGCGCATGCGAAAAAAAAACCGAACGATCGTAACGCGATCGAGGAAGGTAGCTAAGCTATGTGTACATTAGATTCAAACAAAAATCGAATTGAATTTGCAAAATAAAACAAGAAGAGATAAATCTCTTGTGGTGTGGTGGTATGGGATGAACTTTAGATCAGAGCAAGTGGCATTTACCTAGCTCGACGGCGGCGCAGCGGTGACGCTAACGAAACGAAAGTGCTTTTAGTGGGCAATTTTTCTTCTTATTAATGTGTACACTATAGTGGAGATTTCGGAATGGACAGATAGATACTTTTTTTTTTTCTATTCACTCTATGTTCTTCGATTGAGGCTGTGTAAATAAACTTTTGTTTGCCACCTCATTCGCGGGAGCTTGACTTGAACACGTCCGGTAGTGAGTAAAACCTCGAAGATACTGGTATTGGTTTGATATATCCAACTCCAACATAGTTGAATGGTAAGATCACCTCACCTGGCTTAATGAATGTATCTGCTGAGCTGAAGTAGACCAAAGCAGGTAGATTTCTATGTGTTGGCTGGCATGGGAGGCAGAGGAAGACAGATGCATTTTGTTTTGTGTTGATATATCGTGAAAAGAACAGGTAGGGTGGGTTTTTTTACCTAGTTATCTCTTTTTAGTTGAACCATATCTTTCGCTAAACGTCAAAAAAATGACACTTTGAGGGAAAACATTTGATTATTCGGCAAGGGCGATACATTTTTTTAAAATTTGAATTTGAAATTTTGTAAAATACAAGAAGGTAAGAAATAAATTTGTAAGCTTAAAATTAATTTAAGTGACGGGTTAAAATTTAAAAAAGGAAGTGAAAAACCTCTGTATGATTTGACTTCGTAAAGCTGTTAAAACATATTTGAAAGTTCGTACCTACTTTCATCCCAGCAAAAGTCATTTTAATTTTAGTAATTTATGTGCTCAAAGATATTATTTTGGATTTTATCGTTTTTAAAAAATAATTAAGTGAAAATAATATTTTTTAAAGTTTTAATACTCTGAGTACCATGATTCATCAAATCTGTAATTCACTCCTTTTAAATCGATCAAGTATTAGCAATTTTTTGACATTTTCACGACTTTTTATTAAATGTCAATCAATTTCATTTTCACTTTATCAATATTTGCATAGGACTTTACATTGGGGGAAAGAAGGGCTCAGAAGTACACGGACGTCTTCTGAATTCGTTCCCTTCGTAAACAAATGTTGCTTCTCGATTTAAATTTAAAATCCACTCAAGAAGCACAAATATACATAAAATGTCAGTGTCCTTTCGCATACAGCATTTCCGAAAGTTTTGATAATGTCAAAACATGTGACAAAATTTTGAAACCAAATTGATATAGGTAGACGTCGAAGTTCAGCAACGAAATTGAGTGAGCGGTGTTTAGTACGAGAAACGTGTAAAAGTCCCTCTCTTCCGCGACTTCGACTGAGCCTATCAATTTGACACTTTCAAAACTTGCGGAATTGATGCATGTGAATAGACATAATGTCAAAAAATGGTTTTTGGAATGAGAGGTTCCCGGAGTCAAACCTATGGATAGTACTATTATTGAATTTTCACGATTTTGGTAATTAAACCGACTTTTCGATTCACTTAAAGCAAGTTTTTGATATTTAAATAAAGTTTTTAAGAACTTGGAAAATATTTTGTATCAAATCAGTTTTGCCAATAATGTTTTTCCTCAAAGTGATTTACCTGTCAAAGTATTGTTTTTCGGTCATTTGACACTGACGTTTTCCGAAAAAGCCCTATTGGTGATGTAGTTTTACCTGCGTTCAAGAAATAAACTATAAAATAGTCTACAAATACTTGGCTAATGGTTTTTGTTGCGATTCAGTTGCAGCTTTTTAATATTTTACATCCATTTTCCTGTAACGAATATAAAAGTAATTTATTAGCAAATATGTCACAACTGAAAATAGTCCATCACTGGTAGATCAATATGGCATAAATGGTAAACAAATAATCACCTAAATCAAATTTTTCCTGGCCCGAGTTCTATGATTGGCTTAGGTCGATGTTTTTTACATCAAAATATGCCGAAAGACTTCAACTAAATTTTAAACAAATAATAAAGTTGTAAAAAGTAATTTAATTTATATAATTTACAATATTACCTCAAATATGAAGGGACAACAATCAGCCATCTTGAAGAAAATTGGACATTATGAAAATTACAAAGATGACAGATGATGAAGACAGCAAATAACCAGTATTTTTACTATGTCAGTATTGCCAGGGAGTCATTTCTGTTTGCTGATATTTTACTTAAAATAATTTAAGGGCTTAACCACATTGGCGGATAAAGTGGGGTATAAGTTTTTAAAATTGCGAGCATAAATCAGAAATTTTCTTAAGGATATGGATGCTTGAATGTAAGCAAGGTGTAGGAAATGTAATGTAATGTAAGAAATAATGAAATAAAGGATTTATTTAACAAAACTTAACTCCAGGGAGAGAGAAAGCATTGTCAAATTTGAACAATAAATTCACAGTTTTGTTCACTTTATTTTAACTGGTAGATTTATGTAGATTAAATGAGTTTAATATGATAAGTAGCTATTAAATCATTATTTAAATAGATGGATCGAGAAATAAATTACGACATAAGCTGACGTACTAAGAAATATAAAAGTTGAAGAGGAATTCTAGAAGAATGTACAAAGTAGAAAAGCTGAACGAGAGAAATAAAATACTTAACCGTAAAGAAGGAAGCATACTTATTATATCGAGAAAGATTAGTCTGCTCTAACCCATACCAGCTGCTGGCAAGACAGTTGCAATACACTCACATTTTCCACTGACATAGATAAACTTCCAGCCAAATGTAACACATATAGGTTCTGACAATAGGTTCGTTTGTTTACTGTTGTGGGCTAAAATGGGAAGTCTGTCAAATATTGAAGAGTGGGGATGAAATTCTCTCAAATTCTCTCAATGAGAGAAAATTTGTGAAAAAGTAAACGAACGGGTTGAACACAAAAATTGTGTTCAACGTCAAAAAATTAAAACGTCAAGAAAAAATAAATATTTAACTTGGTTTTTCGTCGTGATTTTCCGAATTTTAAATTTGAAAAATGAATAAAACAATATAAATTTCAATTAATTACACACAGGACGCAAAAACCACGTGATGAAACGCAAAACCGCAAATGATAAATTTTTTTTTTTTAAATGTCAAATTCTAGTTTTGACAGAACTCACATTTCTACCCGAAGAAATTTCTTGGGCTAAAATCGGCAGGAAGGGGAAATGTTTTTCTCTCTCGTGAGCGCTCTCTTCTGCCTAAAACTACCGAATTTGTGAGTTATCGAACAGGATTCGGCAGAAATTGGCAGAAATTGGCAGAAATTGGCTGTTTTCGGAGGTAAACAAACAGACCTAATATTAATACATTTAGTAACTTGCTTGCATGTGCTGAACGCGTGGCGTCAGGGTAAGGTACTGCAAATTACGCGCTGTGAGCAAAACCATTATATATATATTTTTAAAGTAGTTTCATGGACCATGTTTTTCTGTTTGTGAACTTCGTCAATAGTAGCGCTAGTTGTTGTCGTTTGTACTTTATATGAAATGACTTCTACTGTTGTTTTTGCTTCACATGGATTGCATAGAGAAAAACCACTCCAATAACTCTCCAATCAAGTTTTTGTGAACTTGGTCTATAGATGGCGAACATAAATGCTCGTCTATGTTATGCCGAATGATGCCGATTGGCCTGTGCCGAAAGCCGTCCTGAACCGAACCGAATCAAATGGATACTCGTTCGGCTTGGCCGACTAGCATAGTCCGTTCGGCATCATTCGGCATAGTATGGACGTGCCTTAACGTTCCACTTATTAAGAGTACTGTAGATGATATATACAATGGCTAAACTAAGAACTAAAATACATAAACAAAAATAATCGGTTTTCATACGATAAAATATAAGGCAGGTACCTACAAAAAAATAAGTCTTGAATTCGGTTGGCCGGCAAAAAAAAAAAAACAATGTGTGGTGGGTCTAAGTAACTTTAACTGTGAACGCATCTATTGGGAAAATTAAATTCATTTCCAAAATGAACATCTTTTGACGGATGTGCAACATTGCACAAATTCATTCTCAAATTTATTAGTTTAGAATAGACAGCACACTAGAAATAAGTTAAGTCTTTTTATATTTTTGTTATTACGTCCTCAAAACCCACAATCTTGTAAATAAAATCAATCATGAACGCCGACCAAAAACTAGAAGTAATCAAAAAACACATCGGCGTATTTCCTGATTTCCCCAAAAAGGGAATAATCTTTCGGTAAGTGGTGTCACAAATGTGCGGCTCAAGTTCTCGATCACACAACTCGTCATCAATTTCTAATCTTTTAGTGATATCTTTGCTGCACTAACTAACTCTGAAGTATGCATTTATCTCAAGGATTTATTGGTGGCACACATCAAAGAAAACTATCCCGATGTCGATTTAATTGTTGGTCTTGAGTCCAGAGGTTTCCTATTCAATCTATTGATTGCCTCTGAATTGGGAGTTGGCTGTGCTCCGATTAGGAAGAAAGGAAAACTTCCTGGCGAGTGTATATCGGTGGAGTATGTTCTTGAGTATGGAAGCGTAAGTTGTAATTATACAGCATGATAATTCTTTTAAATATAATCGATTTAATATTCTAGGACATCTTCGAGATGCAAAAAAACGCTGTGAAACCAGGACAGAAAGTCGTTATTGTTGATGATTTACTGGCAACTGGTGGTTCTTTAGAAGCAGCAATTAAGTTACTACGTAAAGCTGGTGCTGTTGTTCAGGAAGGCTTAGTTGTGCTGGAGCTATCTAGCCTGCAAGGTCGGAAACGCTTGGACTGCAATATACATTCCTTGATTCAATATGATTAAGTGGAACTAAAGTGTTGTTGAATGTTAATTTTTGTTATTTTGTAAAGAATCTTCATTTTGTTTTTATTTTTTGTAGCTTTTATCGTCAATATGTTACGCACAAACATCGGCAAAGTAAATGTTTATTTTATTTACAAACGTATCCAGTTTCTTTTATTTTTCTGGATTGATATCGAAACGGAAAGTCTCGCAGAGTACAGAAACAGATAGATATTGGTTGAGTATCCAGGTCTTAAATACTTTCCAAGTCACTTGTCAGGTCAGGCACCAATATCCGAAAGTTAGATTAACAAAAATTAAGCTGGCCATTAATTTTTCTATCGAGGATTGAACGTGTAGCGCTATGGTAGTCAAAGGACGTTAAAAATCGTTTTTAAATCTCACAGTTAGTTATACCTTCGTCATTCACTCATATAAAGGGTTTTCCAATAGGAGATGTTATTTTAACGGCTCACCAATAAGAGGTGTTATTTTGATATTCAATACAAAATTGCATTTTTTGAGATAAATGATCAAAATGTTTATTTCAGTGTAAATGGCATATTTTCTTCTTTACATTAAAATAAACAACCGATCATTTATTCCAAAAAATGCCATTTTTCTTTGATTATCAAAATAACACCACTTATTGGTAAGCCCTTAAAATAACACCTCCTATTGGAAAACCCTATAGTTTATTCTTGGATTTTCTTCGCCAGATGATTATTTCTTTAACAGAGACAGGACCATAAATCGTACGAAAAAGTATTTTCTCGAATACTGCAAGGGAAGTTCGATCTGGCTAGAAGATTGTCCATTTATTCTGCACCATACAGCAGGACCAGGATGATGAGGGTTCTGTACAACGTCTTCTTTTTCTTTCTTCTAGATTGGGCTTCATTAATCAATTACTTTAGTACTTCGCCAAAAGAAAAAAGCGCTATTCTACGTCTAATTTTGATGTTTTTATTATGTTCCTTTTATTGGCCACGTAGTTTCAAAGTCGACCACTTTTGCAATCAAAACTAGAACTTCAGGAAAAAAAAACCTGGGATGCGTTAGCGTGCTTCAGTGTATATTGAAGGCGCTCCAATCTGCCCCAGTTTCCATATCAATCAATCCTTCACTGTGGCATAAAACGCGTGTTTACTAAAAGGAATCAAACCAATCAGCTGAAAACGGAAATTACAAAAATTGTCAAAAGCTTGGATGATTTTCGTTGACCTTGTTCATTTAGCAAAGTAAACTATTTGAAAGCAATTATGATTGTCTTCTCTTTTTCCATTGCCAATTTCTGGGAAACCAAAACGATAAAGAATCCCAAACACTAACAGCCCATTTCCATCAGAGGAAAAGAAGCATCCTGAAGTCTTCTGAAACAGTTAACTTGTCGCAAAAATTGCTGTTTTAAATTTGAGGTTCAGGATATTTTGAAGAAAAACTACATTTTATGTCACTCAAGAATTTTCTCTGTTTAATAACACTTTTCATTAGTTTCACTCGGAAACCACTCATTTTAGAAACCAATAGAAAAAGCAAAATTGCTCTTGCTTAATTTTTACATAGTGTCTATTCACACGCACTAGTTTCACAAGTTTTGTGTTGATGAAGTGGTGTGCTCAGCCCGATTCGCATTACAAATGGTTCTTTTATTGCTCTCACTCAACTTTGTTGATCAGCTTCGACGCCTCTATATCATCAATTTTGGATTCAACTATATGTCACATGTGTCGACAATACGAAAACTTCCCAATACTGCGTAGACACTTGACCAACTAGCGAAGTTGCGCGAGTATTACTGAAAACGAAGAAGTATTTAAATTGCGTTTATTTAATTGGCAGAACTACTGCATGCGAACAGACACTGCGTCAAAATTTGAGCCGGAGCAACTTTTGGTTGTTCTATTGGCTTTCAGAATAAATGCTACTTACGCACAACCCCATTGGATTTTAATTTTGTTCCAAAAGAAATCAAGAGACAATGCCTTTGTATTTAAAAATAAAGAAAAATCAAAACAATACAAAATTGGAATTGGCACAATTTTTGAAAATTTTGGATATTTATAATGTTACCAGAATACCGTCTACCGTCCATACCACACTTTACTTTATTTATTCGTTTACTTTCATTACCAGATAGAACATTTTATGTTAAGTTAGTAGGGGTCTCAGGACGAAGTCTCCATTGTAATCGTATGCCATGTCTCTAGAGGATGCATCTGTTCAGTGATATCATCCTGGTCCACTTGTTGGTAAAGATTGAAAATAATCCTCACTACATGCTGCACTTTGAGAAGGCCAAAGATCTGTTTTAATGCAAATGTTTTAAAACAAATTTTGTTCCTAAAAGCTATCCGCGTAACTTCCTCATTCAAAGATCTTAACATGGAAGTAAATTGGTACCTTTAATCAAACTGATATTCCTGCTCGAAAATTACAAAACAAAAAACGATACCACTTTGGCAGGCTTTTCCAACAGCTTTGATCTTCCGAGACTGTTTGAAATGAGAGAAGGAGAACAGAATCTGTTCATACTTTTGAAACAGGTCCTGAAGCAAAATCATTGAGCATGGCTTTTTATAGTATTCATTTCATTTACTTCAGAATGACTATGATGGGGTTGCCTTTGTCCAAAAAACAGTTTGGATATTGTGGATGATGTCTTTTAAATATTCACTTCTTACAGAAGTTTCTATACTTTCTGCAAGATAATAAAACCTCTTCTTCTTCCTATTCCTCACATATTCCGAGATTAACAAAAAAAAAAAAATTATCAAATGCACTATGGCGTATGCGTACTTTTTTTTTTAAATACAATCTGTAAAGGAAGGAATGCAGTGAAAATGAGCAAATGCTCTGAAAAGCCTGTTCAATTTTTGTTAAACTGACAAAAAGTTTACATAAATGTGTCTATCTAGTGTCTATAATCATACTAAGCATACTAAGCTAAGCAAAGCTGTAAGGTAAATAAGTTTTGAAAAAGTGCCTGCTCAGGCGGCTTAACCATTATGGTTCCAGAAATTCTTATTTTTCTAAATTCTTTTCCTAAAACACCCCAAACAAACAAAAGAAGTCTCATTATCTGTTTACCCAACCCAAACAGGAATAATACCAACAACGAAAGCCACAAATCTCCCGCCTAACTATTTAATTATTTACATGTTCTATTCTGGTATTTCTTTCTCCTTACCATCCCACCAACTCAATTAAAGAAACTACCTCCCCTGCACTTTTAAATTAAATCAAAGCATTAGAACAAACTGCTGACTAATATAAACATGACCGCTGTGTAATAACCCCGACTGGGAATCGATATTTAACTTGAGAATTGCTGACCTAAACACACAGTACACAGGCGTTCCTAAGCAAAAAAAAAAAAAAAAAAAAAGAATTACTTCTTCACTTCAACGGAACCACCACTGCTGCAACCCCAAAAACCCATATTGCCTTCACGAGGCACAAACATCCGGCAACAAAGCTATTGTGAAATTCAAACAGACCCAAGTTAAGAGAGTGGACGGGACGCGGCCAAAAACAAAGATCAATGGTAAGGGTCGAGATAATTAACTTAAAAAATAAGCAATGTCTGTTCTTTTTTCTTTAAACAACTATACTGTCTAAAAGTACCTACTTTTTTTTACATTATTTAATGAGGCCAACATTGAGACAAAGAAAAGAAAATGACCCAACTTGATGACAAAACTGCTTACTCTCGGATCGCAAAATGTAATAAAAGGCATAGTGAACCAAACCCGGAAAGTAAATAATTCTCACTTTTTTAATTAAACTTTTTTTTTTTCAAACGAAAGTCACGCATTTATGAAGGTACTTAAACACGACAAAGTGAAGAGAGCTTTCCAGTTTAAATCAATCTTCACATGGTATGAAATGCATAGAAATTCCGAATACGTGTGGGCCCAAAGGCTTTGGTATACATTTCCACATACCATCTACCATCTATTTTGAAGAAGTAAACCTCCACTTAGGAAACATAATACACCTGACAGGGCACAATGTATATGGATCACATACATATATTGTTTGTTTTGTTTGATTTTACTAGACATCTCTTCTTCTGCACGTTGCACGGAACACGGAACAACCACCTCAAGAGCTTTCTGAGATTCATCCATCCACTTTGTATTGGTTTTATTGTGTCTGTCATTTTTTGCTCTGGTCTGGCTTCTGCGCTCATGCTCCTATGCTTTTTGAACCATCGACCACGTTTTGGAACATGACAATAGCAAACTTTTCTACCTTTCCACTTCCAAAATAAGTGCACTTGAAAATGTATAAACTTGATTCTATTATGCCGCAACACTGATGACGCTAAACCAGTGCTGTCGTCGATAGTTCAACGAAATTGAATACCGGAAATAATTTTAATTGGAAAAAATGAAATGAGAATGGTCGAATCTAGCGTGGCAGATCTGAAGTTCGAACGTTCTAAGAGAGGGTAAGACTTTATCTCCAGGGATACAAAATCCTGATTGATGGAAGCCTGTCAAGATGAGCGCATATATATCGCAGTAGGTTAAAAGTGGATACTAGGAATTTGAAAAGAATACTTCTGAAGCCTTTTGTACTGAATTAACTATTTGATTTGGAGGACGATAAACAAAACATCAGTCCAGTGGCATGAGTTAAGTAAGTATGGGTAGCGATATCTAGATTATACGTGGAACAAGGTTATTAGTCGACCGAATCCTCGAAAGCAGCGGGAGTTGTCTAAGCAATTAGTAAGGAACATACACCAACTTAATTTTTAAGGTTTGATTAGATGAAACTATGCATGAAGGAAGGAGATTCTAACCTGCAGCAACTAGCTACAGAGCTACTTATAAAATCTTGTAGTCTTTTTTTTTTGTGAACGTTTTAAACCTTTCGAGCACGACTTGATTGTCCCCTATAATTTGTACATTTCGACAGATTTTAAAAAAGACTCGAAAATTTCAGATCGAATCGCACCATCTTGTAAAGCTGCAAATGATAGCGTAAATAAAGACGTTTTTTATAGAGCGATGTCACATCTGGGCATCTCTGTCAAATAAATTATTATAACTTGACTTTGCTGATGATGCATTTATCTCATGCGGCAGGCAATTGTACAGTAGTGCTTGTTTTGCTACCCTAGAGTTCGAGCTCCACCAGCCTGTGTAGCAGTTTTTCTATACTCCCGCAGTTTCAACTGCTGCCACCCGCGGTATTTTCGTGAAATATATGCCGCAATCCACTATGTACCGCCAAAAATGTACATGTATGTATAAACAATTTTTACCATTCTGGCCTTGCTTTAAGAGCAGAAGGCTGACAGGCTATTCTACGACTTTGTAAAAATCTCTAGACTCTTTGTAAACTATGGTGCGATCAAGTGGAGAACAATCTAAGCCAACTTCTTTTGTGTAATTGAAATAATCTTAACACTATTAACACTCAATAAATAATCCTTCAGAACGATAAATCTTTTTTCAATAATTGTGAATCTTATCTAAAAGCTAAATACTTTTTTCCACAATTACAAGCTCTTATTTGTCATAGTTTTTATAAATTCGATTTAAAATTATTCATGTTCAATGTTTTCATTTGAAATGATTAAGTTGTTCTGACAAAACAACAACAACTGTCATTTAATTTATTGTTTTATTTGAATTTCACATTTCTAATACATTTTCTAATACTTTCATCTTTTCTAAACTTGTATCATAGTTCCCACTGTCAGCATTTATTCTTCTCTCCATACACATAAAATTGGCAACCCTTAACCATAGAAAAACTCACGAATAAAAGCTTTTATCGTCTCTTTTTCAGTGTTAGCGAGCAAAGCATTGAGACACCAAAATAAACTTCCCCATTCAATCCAAACCAAACTCAACCAAATACCTAAATATCCGAAGCATTCTGATTCTTGTTCTCAGTTGAAATTCATCGCGATTCCTGAAACGAATTGCTTCCCCACACACACTGGATGGTTGTTATATTGTTAAAAAAAAATCTCGGTCTTATCCGCATTCTTTTTTTTTTATTCCCCGAAAAGGCTTTTGTTTTAATCGATTTAAGTTTATAGTCTTACAAAAAAAATATAAACATTGTCAAAAAGACCGTGTGTTTCAAAGGAACCAGAATAGAATATAAATATCTCAAGGCGAGTTGCTTAACATTTCGCAAAGTGCGAAAATTCAATAATAATACAAAAAAAAAACATCGTCCTTCTTTCACCGAATTCGAGGAGCAAAATGTTCGGGGATAACCGCACTTTTTGATATCCATCCCTGCAGATAGATGCATTTAATGCGGTAATGTTAGTGGAACGAAATATACCCCCAACTCTCTGTCGTCTACACGATACGATGCAGTAGTATTATATTGTGTGCTGTGATTTCTGTTGTTTTAAAAATCAATATTCAAAAAGCAAAAAAATTAATCTCCAACTATTACCGCATCATTTGACGACGACGAGTAGCGAGTAGACCGAGACACATCAGGTCAACATTTGTTTTTATTATTATTTTATACTCTCGTATTAGACGGTTTTGTTTTTGAATTCTAATTGATAAGCGAACCAGTTTAATTGAATTTAATATATGCATTGTTTTTTTTTTTGGTTTTGGTTTAATTTAAATTCAAAACCCAATCACGGTCTCCATAGCATAAAAGAGTGTTACGAAATTGGTCTTCCATGAATTATTTTCCTGACTCATTCCAAAATATTGTTTAGATTTAAAGTTTTGCATTTGAATTCATAAAATAAAGTACACAGACACAAAACTATTGTTTGTCATTTATTTGTCACACATAAATTTTGAGTCTATTTTTAAAAAGCCTCTATATAATTTGAAATTTTAATTATTTTTATACTTTGCATCTTTTCCTCGTAATAGCTGCTCGTTTGTAATAGATACAAATATACTTTTAGTTTTGCCAAAGTAAATTGCAATTAAAACGCATAACTGTGTCTATAGTGTATAGAAAGTGCGTCCCAAAGAGAAAATAAAAAAAAAATATAGTGCTTCGGTCTAAATTTTTAATTTAAATTAAAAAAAAAAAAAACAAGAAACCGAAAAAACAACAACAAATTAGTATTAACGACAAGCGACGAACTTTAAAAGAGGTGCTGAGCAATGAAATTGCGGCGCTTCCATGAATTTTTAAAAATTAAATGAGATCAAGCAAGACATATTGGCGCGCCATCAGGCGGTATTTTTTGTTCTTCACGGCTATTGCATTGTTACCGTTAGCATTAGTGTACTTGGTTACCAATGAGCAGATTTATAAGATTAAAGGATTTGAGGTGAGTTGGTTCTTTTATATTATTCTGTGATTAACTATGCAAAGCAATACGCGTACCTACTTCCTTTTTGCTGCCATTTTTTTTTTTAATATCACTTTTCACACTCACCTAACAATTTGATTGATGAATTGAATTTGAAACAAAACACTCTGATCATCACCAATATACTAGGTACCGTTAGTTATACATTTATACAATATAGAATTTTATACTTTATAGACAGTACACAGAGAGTGGCAAAATTATTAATCGTCGGTCGGTTGGTTGTTTTGTTATCTCTGTGTTTGAATTGAACTTTGATTTTGAAAGTGTTTTTTGATTCTAGAAACGTGGTTGAAATTCAAATGAAGACATTAAAATGGGTAAACAAGAAGTAAGCTTAGATTTTGTGTTGTTGTTTAATAAATTTATTGATTGTCTGGTCTCAGTTTGCCTCCATTTATCTCTCCTCGATTTTGTGATTTGATATAATTTTATTCAAAACGAACGAGAAGCGAGTGTCGCATCTGTTTTAATATTTCTCATTTTCCTTCTTGATGAAGAATCATCTGAGACATCATGAATCATTATGATGTCCTATTTTGTGTTCCTTGACACTTTGCATAATCGGTGTGTAGTTATATTTTGTTGTCTTCTTGTATAAACTTATCCAGGAGGCATACTCTATTTATAGAAAGTACTATACCAAGGATTTGTTTTTGGACAATTTTTTGATTTTAATTCAATTTCATAACTACCTTGGAACTTTAATTTCTCTTAAATGTCTTCTATGTGAATTTTTTGGTAAACATTTAGGAAGCCTATACCATCATGCACATACTTACATACATATATGTATATGTAAAGTCCTGGCCTGTTTTCTTTTTAAAATTTGAACAAAACCAAGGCTTATGCACTTGACTTAACCTAGATTTTTGTAAAAGGATGTAAAATGGATATCTCAGATCAAGATGAAAAGGGGGTTTATTTTATTGGGTTATGTGCATAATGAAAGCGAGGTAAGGTATGTACCTTCATGGATATGCCAATACACTGTATGTGCCTATACGTTTCCACCCTACATTTAACGCTGGCAGGTGAGTTCAAGAATAAGGGTCAAGGGAATTCTACCTTTGTGGATTCTTTTTAAAAGGAAATTCACTAAAAGGGTGCAGCTAGTAAGTGCATTTATATATGGGCTTGTTTTTGGTTTTAGCTTTTTTTTTTTGAATATATGTATATAGTAGGTATATGAATTGTTAATGGGTGAAAGAAGAAAAAAAATATAACCAACTAAGGAACAATATATAAAAGTGGGTAGTGGGAGATGACTATAGGCCACATGAACTCCATATAGTTCCATGTTGTTGTAGGGGAGGATTAAAAACAAAAACTAAGAGTCTTAACAAAAGGTTTTATATAATTATTTCATTCATTTCAGAGCCTTGAAGTGTAGAGTTTTTTTTTGGCCTGGAATATAAGTTTAAAAATGACAATAGTTAAAGAACCTTCAAGGATCAAGAATACAAAAGGACACATAAGAAAAAGATATTTTGTTAACATTTATTAATTCTTTGTATCATTCGGGTTGGTTTATTTCAACAATACCAAACCCACATCTAAGTTCAAATAAAGGGTATGGGATTCTATAGATTATTGTGGTCAGTGCAAATGGAAACCATTCTCGAATAAAAACACAAAAAATAAATCGATACCGAAAATTAAATGAATGAACTGTTAACCGCCCGCGCCGGGATGAGACATCTGTTGGTTTCCTTTGAAATTGCTATTGAATATGTTGATTTAATGCTATATTTGTAAATCCATGTGAAAGTTTTAATTACATTTTTACTTTAACTTTATTTTTGTATTCTTTTGCAGGGTCAAAACAAAAAGTACACCAAATCTTTTATTTTTTGTAAATTAAATGTTCTCTTTGACAAAATGTCAGTCGACTTTGCAAAACATTGTTTCACTTGGAGAACCACTCATTCTGGAAACCAATGGAAGTAGAAAAATGTTTCTGCCCGATTCTGACACAATGTCTATTCTTAAGCTCCAATTTGGCAGTTTAGCCAATTTTAAACTAATGTGAGAATGAGAAGGCATTTGAGGTTAAAAGGTATTTTTACTTACTTTTCGTAATTAATACCGTTTACTCGACACTCATTTATTTAATTTATGTCAGATGTGTGTTGACAATGTCCAAGCTTTCTGCAATGCTGCATGCAAATTGACACTCCCCAAGGAATATTTTATGTGGGGTTTTTGATTCACATATGTATCCGTGGTTCTGGAATGGTTTCTGACTTCAAATCAAGAAGCGAAATTCTCTTCTTAGAATTTGCAGAAGTGTCATTTTTCTATCAATAGTGGAATGGTTTCAGAAGACTTCCGGATGCTTCTGTACTCTCTTTTCCTCCAATGGAAATTGATATTACAGAGTAAATTAACATTGAGCTGCCAAGGTGCGCCAAGGTGCATTAAAAAAGATGTTTCACATCAAAACAGTTTTTTTTACCAGCAATTTTATTGTTAAACATAAATGCACAATTGCGTCGAATATACTTGAAGATTTGAAATGGGCTCTTTTAATGGGCTCTCTTGACAAAAGTGTCAAGCTTTTCACGTTACGGGTTTTTTCAACCAATTCAATTGAGTAGACCTAATTTTGATACGTCAAGTCAGAAAAATTTTAACCATAAATACTTTTACAGCCGAAATATCGACACTGTACATTAAATATAGCCGTTCAGTGTTAACAATTATCGGTGCTAACAAAAGGCACCATGTGACAAAACCTTTTGTCATTGCTTGTCACTGCCAGAAAAGTGGGGATCGTCGACATGACGTTCCTCAACGCCCAAGGCATTTTTATGCTTAGATCGAAGCACTAAAGAGTGTTGTCCAAACCCCAGGTGTGTGGTATCGTCACAGCACTCGGCATTTTAGCGTCAAAGGAAGAACTTTGCTACGCATTTTTAAGGATAATTTACGTTTGTTACTGAATAAGTTGCAATTGAATCAAAGAGAATATAGCTGCTAAATAGTAACATAACGATATAAAAATGCCTCACCCTGTGAACAAAATTATCACACTACTAAATCATTGTTTTAAATAGGGGAAAGGTTTCATAGTAACCATAGTAAGCCCTATGAATAAAAAGAGCTTTCGTGGAACATCGGGAGAAGCAACAACAAATCTGTACTAAATGTCACATATGACGTTTACAAAACAAATTCGTGCGGGAAAGCTTGTAAGTTGTTGTAATAGATCTCACAAATGTTGACAGCTCATTACCGACATCCGTTGGCGATTGCAATTTTATATAATCTTTATTTGACGATATTGAAAAAAGACATGCATCTTATTTTAGGAGTTTATCCACAAAATGATAAGGAAGTGTCTTGGTCAACAAGGTATTTGATTCACCAACAATAATCGATTTCAGTGCGACTGCATCTAGACGATTCATTGGAATTTATTTCGCGGATTTGGTAATAGCCGAAATTATGTGTTTCTCAAGTGGACACCGTTTCCATTAGCACTTTGATCCTTCGAAAATACCCATTCCCTTTATAACCACTTTAGGTTCGACATTAAGTTTAATTACAAATTAGAAGTAATGTGCATAATAAACACTCTGTGGGGCTAGGAAAGTATCAACGCAATCTATTTATTGGTTCGTCCCCGAAAGTGTAATAAAAAAGAAGGACAAACACCCAATCGAGTTGTTATCTATGTATAGAATATAAAAATCCTACTTCACTTCACAACAACGACGCACGGATAAATACCCCAATAAAATACGGCGGGTATTATAAATACTAATTAGGAAACAAAAAATGTCAATTTTAACGATCATCATAAAATTCAACAAAAGCTTTTATTTAATCCTTCTTCACATTGTATAGTTGCGTTATTCGTTTCTGAGTACTGAGTATGTGTAAGATAACATTGTTCACCAAGGCAATACTATACTTATCTTTTATATATCCTTATCCTTACACAAGGATCAAGCTAAGAACAAACTATCAACAATAAACAAACATACTTTAATAGCAATGTACCTACCTCGCCTCTTTCATGCCAATATGATGTCAAACACTCCATCACTCTAAAATAGCAATAAACCACCTCTTTCTGGTAGCACACTACAAAAACAATGTCAAATGCAATAAAACTCTTTGTGAGCCTTTATTTGATGTTTACTTGTGCATTCGTTCGTTTTAACGTTTTAACGACTTATTTCTAGTGGGTAGGAGAGGTTAGGTTAGGTACCTCCTAAAGAACTGCGTTGTGATTCAAAATTAGCCTTTTGTAAACAAATGATGGTTTACTCTTGCCCATTCTCTTTCTCCTCCAACCAAAGTGTTTTATTAAAAAAAAAGGAAAAATTACGAGGAAAAAGATATTAAGTCAAATAAAATTATTTGTTTTCAAAACAAAGTTAAGAAGCTGTTGCATTTTTTGGAGACACGTTTTGGAGAAATAAAATTCTTAAGCTGAGGAGTCGTCATCGTCATAAAAAAAATCAGGAAGAAGTTTATGATTTAATGTGCTTCAATTAAATTTCAATGGGCTACGAAAATTATATCTATACATAGCCAAGTTTAAATAGCCTGGTCTGAAATGATTTTCAAAAAAACTTATATGCCAGACAGCTTAACTTAATTGTTTTGATAATTTGTATCAAGGCTGTTTTGCATGAATTGGAACAAAATGTATCTTTTCCTCAATTTTTTTTTTAGGAAAATTAAAATGTATTAAGAACTAAAATGTGCTATTCTATAAAATACAAAGAAATATATTCTTTTCCTTAGACATCTCTCTGAAATGAAATTTCGAAAACCAATTCATAATTATTTCTGAATGAAATATTTCAACAAAATACAAAATTCGTGAAAAAAAATAATATTTCAAAAAAGCCATTTAGACACATGAGCTTTGGTGTTTCGTATGTAGTGTGTTAAGTATATTTCAGTGAATTCAAAAAACAAAAAAATGTTTACTTTTCAAACCGTAGACACTTATATGAACGAGTATATATAGAAATGTATATATGACTTGTAGATACTTATGCTAATAGCTTGGTGAGGTTTCAGAAAAGATAAATTCGAAATAAAAGAAATCTTTATTGAGGATGTGTGAACAGCGGTCTTGCTTAGTGTAATTGTTTCGCTATAAAATCAATGATGCCTCCAGATGACTACTAAAGTCTAAAAGTTTTGATTTTCTAAACAAAACATTATAGTTTCTCATTCAGTTGTATAGTATATGAAAGTGGGTTATTTTTAGCCTCAAGTTCTGGGCCGATTTTCTTCAATCTTAACATTTAAGGGATATGCGGGCAGTTTGGATGAAATTTCGCACGATGTTAATAACGATGATTATAAAAAAGGCTTCTTGATCTAAAATATACTCTGCGGTTGTTGTAAAAGGAATTTCAATTATACCTAACGCTCAACAGATATCATTTGTTTACATTCTAATTTGTGAGAGTAACGACTTTGGTGGGCCAAGTAATATCAAAGTGATTTAATTGTCAATAGCTTGGTCAGATAATTGGGGCTCAATATTATTATTGAAATGTAAGGGCCTTCAACGAACGCAAGATCGCACTTTGTAAAATCCATTCAAAGAAGTGCCGTTTTCAAGATAAATTTACCATTATTCGGTGTAATGTTGATTGTTCCCCTCTCAAATTCGACAATTTAAAGGCCCAACTATACCTAATGATCGGAAGCATACTAAAGCTATTGTCTGAATCGAAAAAAAAACATTATTTTCCGTTTTCCGTTCATAGTCAACAATTATTGTTAAAAATAGTCAAATTAGTTACGATTTGTAACTATATATGACGTCATAATGGCGTTCCTAAAATCACGTTGAAGTGTCAAATAGTTACGATTTGTTACTATTCTTTCCCACTAACCTCCATGATATGAGTTGAGATTGCTGATTTGTCAAATTGGACGTTTTGTTTAAACAATTCAAAGGCTTAATTAAAAATCAAACCAGAAATTAAAAAATTCTCCATTTGAACAGCAAAAGGGTCTTTATTTTTTTTTTTTTGAGTGATCAACAACAAAGATTAAAATGGATTTTTTCCCAATTTTGAGCGATGAAGGAGAATAATTTAATTAGTTCCTCAATATACAAAAAAAAAAATGTTAAAAGTGACCGTTTGACAGTTTCACAAACTCTGACAACGTATCGTTCTTAAACCGATTGTAAAAAACAAATCCTAACAATGACACTCCAATAATTTTTTTTCGACATAACAACAATTGTTGACTTTATTGGTTAAGTAAAGAACGCACCACTTACAGTTTTGTATAATCATGCATTGCATAAACTATAGTATTCTCACTTGAGGTGCGCCATCTATCGACGAAAAACTAAGCTCTAGAATATCATGGGAAGAATGTTAATTTTTGTTGTTGCTTTCCATAGTATTCTACAGCTTAGTTTTTCGTCGATAGATGGCGCACCTCAAGTGGTAGTACTATAGTTTATATTTATATACAATGAATCATGATTAAATTCAGCTGTCAGCTTTGTGGCCGTAAAATGCGGGAGGTAGTTTACGCTCGCAAGCGATAACTTATCAAAAACTAGACGAAACAAAAGCAATACAATAATATGAGCCCATGAATCAAATATACTTTCGATATCAGGTATCTCAATCAAGTCGACTAAATCGGTGCAGCCGATGAATAACAGAATGTTGGAAAGTTTAATATGATTTTCTGCTCATTTTGGTCGGGTATATGCGTTAACTAGTTGTCATTTTGAAAAACTGGAACAGGTCGCTTGTTTTTTTAGTCTTCGAAATATTTTTGGAGTCTTCGAAATATTCACTGTTGGACCAGCTTGTTTGATTTGAAATTTACACGACAAAAAAAAAAACACCGAAATAAGTTAAAACTCCAAAAAAAGGAAGCAAACATTGTTCAACAAAAAACAGCAAACATTTATAAATACATACTGTCAAAAGCATGTGTCCTGATAATACTTCACATTTCATGTGTAATAAAACAGGAAATATACAAATTTCATAGAACTTCATAGCCTCGCACATGTTAAATGAGTATAATGTCTGTTTGCCTTAATGCACTCGGAGTCTAAAAAATTTATTTAGTGTGAAACCTTAGAGCTTCGTTATTCGGATATCTGTTGTTCACAGTTTGGAATTTGCTTGAAAAATTGCTTCGTTGAACACAAAAATTATCGACTTGGTTGCAAGAATTCAATCATCTAATATCCCAAAAAGTTCCTTCATGACTCCACGTATTCCTCGCTACAAAACAGCTAACTATTGACTATCCATTTGTGTTAAGTTTAAAGTTATCGAATGCTGAGATTTTCAAATATTTTTACGAAATTAGTATTCATGAAAGCTTTTGTCTTTATTATTCAAAACTCCAAAATTCAATTGACGGAACACTTTTTGCTTAATGAACAAATTCTGAGAAATAATTAAAGTCCTAACAGTCATGCTTCCTAACCTCAAAAAAGCAATTACATAAACGGTGTGTCCTTATTTCTATTTATTTCAACATTCCATTTATATATGTATATCTGCTGTATCTTTGCAAGGGGATGTGGTCGTAATGTTCAATTGTTTCCAAAATATCTAATAACATTCATTCGATATCACATAACCAAGAGATATCAAAACGGGTCTGCATTATCCCACAAACAAAAGGGTGAAAATCATTTTTTTCCTCGTGGAAGCGAGGGCGTAATTATGTATTTATTGGGAAAATGGATAATCCAGCAATTGTCATCAAAATCAATAAAAAATTCTAACGACCAAACAATTCCCATGTTTTTTTTGTTTTGCTTTCTATATCTTCCATCACTCGCATCATCCATTATTTCACTCGAATATATTGTGTAATCGATGGATAACACTTAACAGTTGATCTAAATGTGTTAATGCAAATAATAGCTGCTATTAGAGCTGATGGATTTTTTTATCATTAGGGCCGGATCCGGATCTATGGAAAATCATTTGCTGGAAATAAAGCCGACTTTAATGCCTCAAAATGGTGGCTTACTTAAAGATGGCCACAAAAAAAATGTTAACAAAAATAAAACTGGAGATGTTGACAATACCTCAGGTTGTTTTCAACATGCCAAAGATATCAATGTATCTATATAAGATACTATGTATATATATCAGATAATAATCAATGAAGTCATAATAAATTTTTCTGTGTCCTATGTCCTTAATAAATAATGCAATGTGTTCTGCTGTTGATTATTTATTTTAACAGATATATAGGGACACAAATATCGTGTATTCTTTTTTTTTTCTATGAACTTGCGTGGGATGTCATCTGGAAGTGGGTGGCAGTGAAAGACAAATGGGACGCGTGACTGATAAATTCCAGTGATTAATGTTATTTGCAGAATGAAAGCCAATACAATATACAATACTCGTACTGTGGTGGCTTGTACGAATGTTTGTTAAGTGTAATGATTTCTAGTCATGATTCTTCCTGAATCCAGGGAGCTTTTCTGCTACGTCTACTCGTCTAGGAAGTTAACTACTTCTACTACTACTACTACTACTACTACAAGAAATGAGGAATTGAGGAAAAGAATAAAGAAAAGTGCGAACTATTTTAATGAAACGCAGAAAGTGGAACATTAACACGTGTAGCATATAAGCGTATAATTAATTAGTGTTGGTGAAGTTTTTGATGTTATCAGTTGAAAATAAAGTAAAATGAAATGTTTCCGGTGTGATGGTGGAATAAAACCTCACCTTTGACACGAAACAAACAATTGCGAAGCTTAATATAAACAGAAGCGAAATCGGTCGTGGAATTATACACCGTCATAATTTAAAATCATATAATGGCCTCTTTCGTGTGGAATTCTGTATGTCTTGTTTGAAATGCTTAGCCAGAGTAAATAGCTGATGGTGTAACGTACGTGTCGTCGGTGGGTCAATAAGTCTCTGAAAAATTAAGTGAAGATATATTTTTCCAGTTTTTCTCCAATTTTTATATGCCCGCTCATATGGAAGAAGATTTGTCGAAGAATAGTAAGATAGACCTTTTCTTTGTTTCAACAATGTTCTCTTCATGTTCTTAATACCAAGTAGCGAAATAGTTTTGTTTACAAAAAATTTTTCGCAGAGGAGGCTCCATCTGGAGAAGAGTCTGTTCGTTTAGGAAGCGCTTACACATGTATGCTTTTACTACTGGCACCAGAAGAAGATGCATGAAAGTAAAATAAATTGTGTGGTTTTATGAAACCACGATATGCAAGTGAAACTTTTTTCGGATCGTATGCATTTTGCGTTATTGTTGGTGTATCCCCTGTTTACTGGTTTATTCGCTTCACTATAGCTTGTATCATTGTTCATCACTATCATTTTCATCAAAACACACAAATACCACATGCAAGAGATGGACGAAAAGAAATTTAGGCGGTGGTGGAAAAAAAGTTTCACCTTAAAATACAATTTGGTTGGTTAATAAATTTGCATGCGCCAGTAACAAAAATTGGTAACACTTAGCATTGAACCTCTCATATAGGGATTTCCAAAGGAAAACTTACATGTAGGCGAAATTTTACTTTCACTATTAGAAACACACCACTGGACATCCACTTTGATTCTCTATTAGAAGTCATTTATTTCAACCTTGAAACCCTATACTGGAATATGATATAAAAAGTTAATCAATTCGTGTACCGATTCCTAAACAAATTAGGATTTATTTGTTTTTAAACGATAAAATGTTTCATACAATATACACTCTTATTCAATGCATAATAGATGTTACAATAGCAGTAACACATATTATATAGCTTTGCGGTGGTTTACAATTCCAATTGAAATTGTTCATTGATTGTTCTCGGTTTTAGCCTTTATCATGTTAAATTGCGCAATTCAAATTCAAATAGATGCGATCCAATGCACAATCAAAAATTCAAAGCTATTGTCGGGCGGCAGAGGCAGAGTAAGTGAGATTCGAGAAATCTTTCTAACTACAAAACATATCCAGATCCCCACACTCTTGCTCTGATGCCTTCTCACATCACCTTCAACCAGGTCATTTAATGTAAATTAGGTGAAGATTGCTTATAAGTTTAAATAAAGTGAATTCATTGCGGAGGCGGTTATTGTGTAAATTGTTATAGAACAAGGAACTGCGTAGCGTATATAAGATGCGAGACTAACAAAGAATTTAGATTGAATCTGCTAAATAAAAATTAATTGAACTTCACAGATATGTACACGAGTAATATCAATATACGATGTGAAACTCAGCTGATTATAATGCTGTTGAATTTAATGTATAGCCTCTATCAATCATACTATATTACGTTTGACTGCTTCAAATTTGTTAAATAAACTTCCCTGCCAAGCGAAATTATATTTCAATTTTATAATAATCTATTCCATCTCTAAAATTATGATCTAAATTTAGAACTTGCACATAAATGGAATTCAAAATTTTCACATTTTCTCACTCTTATAAGCTTTTCCCAAAAAAAAATTTTTGCGATTGCACATATAAAAAAATAATAATAAAAATTAATGACGTATTATTTTATTATTTCTTTTTGATCCAAGAGTAAATGTACATGTATATAATACTAAAAAATAATATGCCATTTTTAGGGATATAAAAAGAAACCCTTCTCAGACAATTCGTTTCGATATCCTTTAATGCTGATTGGACCATCCAAGCAGCTGCGAGAGAAACTTGTCGGAAGTCCTAGGAAAAAGTTCCCAAAGAAAAAAGACGTAAATATTAATAATTAATTTAAGAAAGTACACTTATATAAATGCTCTTATCTTTTCGTATTTTTTTTTTTTGTCTTTAAAGTTTGCCTTTATAATTTATAGTTATTGTTAGATATAGTATGAGTTTTCCATTAAGCGAGAGTTTTATTATTGTGGTTTGGTTTTTTTTTTTATATATTTTGCTTTTAACCTCCCACCAAAAGAGTGATATTTTTTTACTTAAAAGATTCACAAATATATTTAGATAAACGGCAAAAACGAAATTTTTACTTTATAATAATAACTGTTATTTGGTCTTAAGCTTAATCACAAAGAAACAAGTTATTTTTGTGTCATGATAATGGATTGACTTTAGATGAAATATTTGTTTAATGTGAGACCCATGTAGACTATTTAAATTTAAACTTGTTCTTTTTTCGAATTTTTGTATCAGTTGATTCTTCAAGGGGGCATATTAAAAAAAAACTGGGATATGGGGTTCTATCTTTACCGCCAAATAAGCTCTCCCTTATTGGGTTAATTTTTTTTTGCTTTGTTCAAAATATAATATTTGTTTTGTTTGGCTGGTTTTTACTTATAAATCAATTCAATTTGAAAAAAAATCTTCTTTGTTGTGTTTTAAAAACAATCGCATACTCTTATTATGAACGAAAACAGTACGACAGTTTAGGAAGGTTAGATAGGAGCAAAAGGAGATACATTATGCATTTTGGTTGAGAGGTACGAATAGAGCCGGACGAAGCATTCCACATTCGTGTAGTGCGGCTAAAGAAGGAATTTCAATACTAAACAATTTGTTTGAGATTAGGAAATCATGTCTGGAGGCAAATGCAACTGGATAATTTGCTGAAGCATTGTTTATAAAATTCACTATTAAACAAAGTGCGACAAAGAAACATTAGGAAGCTACTTTATGTTTAGATAAACAAATCCTTCCGTTACAGTTTTTTTTTACCTCCCATTTTCAAGTCTATTTTCTGAGTTCTATCCAGGAAATGTGATTTTTTAAAAAGAATAACTGCCCAGATTTAAGAATTATATTTTGGCCTTGGGCGAATGTTTTTCTTGTGAATTATAGACTCATTAGTAAGGAATACATTTCTTGCAAAGACCTAGGGATCCTTAACATTTCTGGTATTTTTGGTTCCATCAAATATGAGTTCATTCTCCATAAAGTGGTTTGGAATACACATGCCTGGAACGCAAAACAGTTCGGTTTCTTTTATGCAAGAGTGTCAATCATGGACAGTGGCATGGGTGGAAGTTATGGTTCAACAAGATCTTATAGAGCATTGAGTTCTTAAGCTTTAAATTACGCGTGTTCGATAACTTCCTAATGGACGCTCTTGTCAAGATCGAAATCTAATGAGCTCCACACATGAGAAAAGAGTCTTGAACTAGATAACGCATATTAAAAGCTAAGAGTACTGTTTAAAGCAAAAAAATTAGTGGATGACTACTCATAGTCTTAGTCAATAATGAATTATCTTATAAAGATTAAAAAGAGACTCGGAGACATAATCGAACCTTGGGGCCCACCAGCGTTTATTCTGCGAATATCATAAAGGAGTGAATTTTACTGTGCTTTCGACTTATTTTGTATGAATCTTACTGGGCTTTGGAACACAGATCAGAATAACCTTCAGGTCGATTGTGGCTATCGTCAATCGAGGGCATCCTGACATAATCAAACTTTTCGTAGAATGCATGACTTAAACAACACACTATTAACGAGTAAAGTAATATTTTTGTTTTTATTCGGGTGCTGAATACAAATCTTCAAGCTTCAATTGAACACACGGGAAAAGTGAGGAAGTCGAAAGGACAAAGAAAGATCAATAGATCCAAAAATTTTAACTCTTATCTAGGGGAAATATATACCAAGTCTTATATGAGGCCAGCGGAACAACATTCAGAATAGCTTTGAAGTCATCTGTTGTCCACGATTACAGAGTCCTATATTCTTCTTGTTTGGTAAATTCATTTTAAAGGTAGTTGTTGTTCCTATGAATCTTTGTTTTGAACTAAGGTCCCTCTTACTCTTAACTGGCTGAGCACAATGGTGTAGCTGCAGCAGTAGTACGTAGTAATGTCAAAGTTAATGTCAAAAAAAAAAAAAAAAAAAAAATAGCACACTAAGCAGCATTGCATGAATACAATGTGTAGTACTGAAGTCAAACAAAAATCATGTCTCCCATTTCGATAGTTGTTGTTTTGCAGTGCAGCACGTTCGTGAAGTTGGAGTAGATTCGATTTGTACTTCAGCTAATCTCTGTACTGCAGCTGCTACTTCACATTATAGCCGTTTAATAAGATTAACGTATATTTAACTTTGACAGTGCTAGGAATACGAACTACTGCTGCAGCTAAACCATTGTTCTCAGCCAGTGATGCATTAAGATTTGAATTAAAATATGATAAGAATTAGATTAAGCTACTGTTAGCTATCAACTAAGACAGAGTGTACATAAAAAGGGAGTAAACATGAGTAGAAAAGTAAATAGCATTATGACCTTCTAGGGCTGAACTTTAATGGAACCTTTCAGATCTATCAAATGAGTACTTTTTCCATAATGAACGGATTGGTACGGAAGCGAAACATGTAATTTAGCGCATTTACAGGCATTATAGTAAAAATACCAGGCACGCTGAGTTGCTACATGCAAAACGACACCATGATATTTTGTGAAGTCACAATCTATTATATATCTATTATTTTTATTTTATTTCTATAAGTGAACACTGGTCAAGAATTGTATTTAAAAGAAGTTTTCTACCATTATAAGAACTTTCTAACAAAAATAAATTGAATAAAAAAAAATACTAATTGAACGAAACAGAACTAAATTTTCACAATAAAAATGCGATAGGGAGCGGAGTTAACAGACGTGATGGAAACTTGACGAAACAGGTATGAATTTTTGGTTATCGCTCAGTGACAGAAGGGCCCGTCTACACTGTTTGGTCCACTATATTTCACCCTTTACTCGGGTTTACCAACGGTATCCCAAAATATTCTAAAACAATTTTTTATCATGATCGGCAAAGTCATTATTCTGCTTCTTACGGACGTCTTCGTTAAAATATTCCTCCAACGATAATAAATCAAATTTTTTTAACTTCCATCACTTGAATTACAAAAATGGCAATCAGCGAATTTCTAAAATGACAGTACTGTTTTTTTCTTACCATATAATCAACACTTAATTTATTCCATGCAAAAGACATCATACCGATGATTATTGAATACATAACTAAACTTTATCAAACACGAACCATGAAACAATCATAACCACACTACGAACATGGATAAAAATGTAAATTAATGACGTCCATGTTACTGTCGAGCAAATATTTAATGAACACGTGTATCTTAGTACACAACTACTAATTTACATAAAAACTTTTATAATTACTACGTAAGCAGCAAAATGTCCTTAGTCATAGTTTCTTTGTATTGTAAAACACATATTTTTAGAAATAGAGGTAGGTCCAAGTTATTATTAATTTTCTTTTTTTTTTTTTTAATGCGAAATTATTGATGATGGCAACTATAGTCCTTAATGTCCTAGTTTTTTTTTTTGATAAATTGCAAAAAGTAATAGCTCGAATGGTGTTAAACATATACACATAGTTTTTTTTTACAGCTCCAGTTATAGGCCATAGAAGTCTTTATAAGGTGTGTCCTTAGAATCCATTTTATAAAAATAATGTAAATACAATCCAATTAAGACAAAGTGGACGCATGAGAAACGTGACAAATCAAAACAATCATGATGCGTGTGTCCTCCGAGTGATAGCGAGTTTTCGGCAAGGATTTTTCGCAATTAAATATAATGATGTTTATCTGGGGAGCTCGAAAATAAATACATAATGTGATATGTGGGTTTTTGGCAATTACGAGAGCGTTATAACAAAAGACTAGGTAAACAGATCATAAGTTTGTTTTTATGGTTGTTTTTTTTTTTCAACAAGGGTTGTGTTCATATCTGGCAAACTCATTTTAGAAAAGTTATCCATTAAAAGTTGAATTTTTAATTACTCGTTTTTATGGCGGTGGGATATATTTAAATTATACACCCTTAACAGAAGCACTGGGTGGCACATACGCGGAAGCCTTTATTTAATATTGAATTAAAAGTTTTTAACAACTCAATGGTCTGTAATAACGGGTTTAAATAGCTTTAAATTAGCAAAATAAAAGGGGAGACTTTGCTTGTTTGGTTTTTTAAAATTTGATTTTGGAAACAAGTTGATTTTGATGGGACTTATTTATGTATCGTCAGAAATGCATCGAGGTCCTCAACGAAATTAAGATGTTAAAATATTGGGGAGATGATACAAAAAAGAAAAATGGTTTTAATTTGTATACAACTAAAAAACACCCGTACATCTGTCTGTTGAATTCACTTTGTGCACTATAGCGTATACGTACTTTTTTTTTTTGGTGGAATTATTTCAATCATAAAAGTTTTTCACAGTTTTAATATTGTAGTTTTGAAGGATCTTGAGAGTTCCACGCCCAATTTTAGGTAGGTAATTTCTATTTTGACAATCAAATAAACTTAGGTCTGGGAACTCATGTTTAAACGTGAGTGTTAAGTTTAGTTCAAAAATAGTTCAGGATCAAAGACTTGCTAAATTTTCTAGTTTATTTTCATGAGTTATTACATGGTTAGTTCTTTGTTACAATCAAGTCAAATCACTCAAAACACTTCAAAATATTTTTGTTGTTGAAAAAAAAAAATTCCCCGGCTGTTTCGCTGATACAATTAAATTAAATAAATTGTAAATTATAACAGGTACTAGCGGAGCAGGGCATGGTTGCATTGACTTCGAGTCATTTCTCTGTAACAAAACATTCTTCAGTAATGGGAGTGACCTACAATTAACCGCCGAATCAGACGGCTTAGTAGATATGCATTTTTTTCCATGGCAAGATTTACTCTTGGATGATTTGTCACTTACTTCCTCGCCAGAGGCAGTACCCAAAAAACTTAGGATAGGACCCTGGAAACGAACCCCGGAACATGGTATGCATGGTAGTCCAACATACTTATCACTAGGCCACGGGGTACTGATTCGGAGATATTGAAATTGTTTGTATTAGCAATCACGATTGAGAAACATGAGTCTGCAGAAAATTTCTTGCTTTTTATGAGTTAAAAATGCTGTCATAAAAACTGATTAAGAAATGGAAAGTGCCTAGGTCAACAAGGGCGGTGCTATTGTTTTTCTTTTTTTTTTCAGAAACGAAGCTTAGAATCAATAACATGATTGTTTACAAATACCAGAGGTTTAACTTTTGTGTACAAATTCTGCTGTTTTCCAGCTAAAAATATGAGTAATACCTTTCTTTTGGTGATTGGGCTATAAAAAGAGCATTTATCGGTTTAGTCGAGGCACCATACATCTCGCCGAGCCGGAAAGCCATAATCCTAGAAAGTTTTCATGTTAAAATTGGAAAACATATCTGACAGATAAAAATGTTAATCTAGCTGCCTGGTGGCAGTCTGAATACGTTAAACATCTAGGACATCAACTGACTCGAAAATTGACTGAACCCTCAAAGTGTCATTATCCATGAATGATATGTGCATCAAGGAAGCCAACAAGCTATTAGTACTCGGTATGTGTATCAGTGACAACCTTCGTTGGAATGACCACATATTTGAGATTGCCAAGAATATGCCTCAAGATGCTTAGGCTTACTTAATAGATCCAAGAAGTTGTTCAACCCTTCTGATCTGGCTACAATTTACAAAGCGTTTAATCGCCCAAAAATTGAGTATAGCTCCTATTTTTCGGCTGGTGCTTCTCAAACTTTTTTACACCTGCTCGACAGAGTTCAGAAAAAAGCGTTCAAATTGATAGGAGAGAGAAACATTATGGAAACATTTCCATCACTCGAACATCGTCGAAATGTTTCATATCTTTCTTTATTTTACCGGTTCTTCTACAAAAAAAAAAAAAAAAAAAAAAATGTCACTCAACGTACCCAGCTGCGTTCCACCCCTTAAACATTTCTCCCGTAACACTCGTCTTGCTAGGAACGCTCATCAGTTTCCACTTGAGCCCAATTTCGGAGGTACCGTGATATATAGGGATTCTTTCTTTAGCCGAACAACATGAATGTGGAATGAATTGCCTGTAACGATTTTCCCTTGCCATTTTGATCTTCAAACATTCAAGACGAATGTTCATCGACACCTCCTTTCCCTTCCTCTCTAATCACCTATCGCTCGTGCTGTGAAAGGGCTATCCAAAACTCTTAAAAGCGTCTGCCTTAAAAAAAAAAGCATAATTTAGCTGGTGGTTAATGATCCTGAAGGCAGCGCCGGATCTAGGGGGGGGGCAAAGGGGGGCACTTGCCCCGGGCGCCTGGCCTTGGGGGGCGCCAAATCGAAGTTGAAGAAATATAGGAGAGCAAAAAAAAAAGGTATTCAACATTTGAACAGGGCGCCAAAGTAATGCAATATTTATTTATTTCTTGTTCCAAATATGAAAGAAATATGTAATGAACCACTTTCGTCGCCTCTCATGGAGGCGCAAAATTGGAAGTTGAAGAGCGCCCTTCAGCAGGGCGCAAAATTAAAAGATGAACAAGGAAAAGAGAGTAAAAAAAAATTTGGAAATGATCTATGTTTATTTATTTCTTGTTCCAAATATAAAATATGTAATGAACAACTTTCGTCGCCCTTTAAACAAATTCGTCGCCCCTCATGGGGGCGAAAAAATTGGAAGATGAAGAAAGAAACGAGAGCAAAAAAAAAGGTCTTCAAGTATATACTTTACAAGTAAGATTCCATTTCCAAAATCTTATTTGCTGAAACAAGTTTCAAATATGAGGAAGCTTTCTTAAAATCATAATTTATTTCTGCATTACTTACTAAATGCTATTAAAGCATTGAATAATGGATAAATCATTTCAGTTTGAGTTGATGATTAATATTTTTGACTCGTTTCAGCAACTGGATCTATAAAAGTTATTTTTTTTTTTTTTTGATGTTCTGAAATAAGAGCGTTATTAAAAAAAATAAGAATTTAATAACAAACGATGTCAACGGATTCAGAAATTTCAAGTTTCGTTTCGTTTGGGAAAAGTGCGATAATTTGCGCGTGGAATAGGTGATAAAAATCTTTGGCAAGACTAAGCTGTTAATACACGGAGAGAATTGAAAAATCACCAATTGCGAAATATTCAGTTGCAATTTACAAAACATGTTTTTTTTGTAAATCACGGCGCTTTAATTCGAAACTGATAGAACAATTGGCAATTTAACTTTCAATTCATCGCAAATTACAACAATTCCTAAGTTGAGATTTACAATTAAAAGTTATAATTCAAGCTTGTGCCCTTCAAAGTAAATTACAACCTTTTTGTCGCAATTTACTACTTCAAGGGAATAATTCCATTTATACTTTTTACCAATCTGGATTTGCTAAAATTTTTTCGTGATTTACAATCACTGAGTATTAAATTCAACTCAAGTGTGTCTGACGGCTACGTCGAAGGTCCGGAGTTCAATCCCTGCCTCCAACTAATAATTATCTTCTTTTTTTTTTGGTACTGTCTCTTTTGAGGAAATGTAAAACCCTCGAAAAACAAATCTGGTAAATATTAAAAGTGGATCTTTGTAAGCCATTCGGATTCAGTGGGAAATTATATTCCACCAGAATATCAACGCACATACAGGAATCGTTCAGAATATAAGTCATTAGGCCCTGGCCCCGCTTGTGTCTCCAATAATGCCATTTTGGAGTTCTATAATGTACATAGGGAGTACAAGGTTGAATTTCAACTACACATTATATACAATTTCTTACTTTTATTTAAATGATCATCAGAAAAAATTGTACATTAGAGGTTAGACGTCCAAAATAAGACCACTATATTTTTCTCACCAATAAAACATAATCTTAATTCAAAACACCCCTAAAACTAACTAACTCATATTCAGGTTGCTTCTTATTATTAATTTTGATATCCGACTTGGATACATCACCATGGCCTAGTAGATGTGTGCTAGGTTGGTATGCAGAGGGTCTCGAGTTCGATTCCTAGAATCAGCCAAGTAAGTAAAAGTTACATTTTTCAATAAAAAATAATAAATGCTTTTCAATAAATAGAAAACGTTGCTCCTCTCAAAGCAATATAATTTGTTACAAATTGAGTAAAATAGGGTTGCAATTTACGACTTTACCACTCATTTTTTCAAAAACATATTTTTGATTCAAAACAAAAAGATGGAAATCTACGACTCGCTTTTTGCAATTTACTATCGAGTAAATATAAAATTGATACAAATTTGGATCAATTTTCGATTCGCGATGGCAATGTTTTATTTCTCAGGATCGAATTATTGACCCAAAAAAGTGGTAATTTGCTATTTTTGAGTGTCAATATCTTCATTTCGTTCAATTTTAAAAATTGCGAACAAGGAGTCGTAATTTACAAAACTCCGAGCTAGGGTGAGAAACTGCATAAGATTTTCGTGATTTGCAGCTCATTTTTCTTGATCTGATCCAAAAATTCTTTCCGTGTAGGGTGAAATGGGCTAAAAGCAAAAAAGGGATATACTTAGGGGCCAAGTTATAGCGATCAGAACAACCAAACTGAAATATTTTCATATGCAAATTATCTTGTGTTATGATTTGATTTAAAACTGCTGTTGATTTAGTATGAAAAAAGTTAACTAGCGAACGGATTGAACTTAAAAGAAAAATTTGTTGCAATTGCCCATTTCTCAACCTAAAAACAACACTAAAACAGTATTGTACACTCGGGTGTATACGTACTTTTCTGAGTTTATTTAATTTTAAAAAAATCATCCATGTTCTAATATCTTAGACAAATTAAATGGACGGTATAAATATAATTAAGACGTCAAGCTTATCCCTCAATGTTCAACATTTTTGTATCTATAATGGTTTGTGTCATCGCGCTATCTGATGCTCGTTAGGGCAGCACAACGTCTGTCGGAATAGCTAGTGAACTATAAAATTTCTAATGTACGAGTTTTTCAAAAGTGGTCCTAATTTTTGTTATCAAAAGATAATAGTTAAATGTTTGAAATAAATAAAATGCACGACTGGGTCGCACGTACTTGCTCTGTGAGTGCAATAGTATGATGAACGTATGGCCATTTAAAAAAGCCGTTTAAACCTGATTTTCGTTACGACCATTTAAGCCAAAATCGAAAAAAGCTAGTTTGTTAGAAATATCTTAGGTAAGTTAAATTCTGAGTTTAATCAAAATCATTAGAGCCGTTTTCGAGCAAATTCTAAATGAAAAAAACCGTTTAGGCTGTAGCATGACACATCAACACAACCGCACAGACGCACAGACAGACCGACGGACGGTATGGCGAAAACCACTTTTTTGGGCTTCTCTATCATCGTAATGTCATGTTTGATTAAAACCTCGTTTTTTTCTGCACAAAACCAATTCTTGCCCTATAGAGCAAGTAAAAATGAAAAAGAATTTTTGTTGTGTTCTTCTGAGCTATTTCACTAAAGCTGTTCTATGGATTAGTTATGATTTTGTATATCGGTGGGTAAAATTTAAATGTGCAATCAAAATATCGGACAGAATCACAAATAAGCATACAGCCTTTTAACTTTTTATGAACAACATTAGCAGGTTCTCCGCTGTCGTTTATTGAAATAGAAAAATTATCAAATCAATCTGGATTATGGCACATACCCCAAAGGTTTTATTTTGCACATACGCCAAGATTGCATTTTGAGTAATCAGTAACATGAGAACCCTTAGCAATACCTTATTTTCTTAGGTTGGGCCACACAGATTTTTATGACATGTAACGTACATAAGCTATTGTCAACAGCATCAAGCATTAGAGCATACAGATAAATACAGGTAGTACGTAGTTTTGCACGTAGACTTAAAAAAGAAAAAAAATTGCTGGGGGGGGCGCCAAATTCAACTTTTGCCCCCCCTTGAACAAATCCTAGATCCGGCGCTGCCTGAAGGGAAGTATCAACTTACCCGGAGAAATCGATTGATCCGCCTCAAAGTTTCGAAAACTTCCCGTATCCAAATTTTAAATATACTAAGATAAGAAAAAGTAGCCTATTCGTCTGGGGAATCGTTCAATAGATTGATGGCCACATTCCAACCAACCACCACCTCCTATCAACAACTTTCGGAACTAAAATGGACTACCGACGCAAGCAAGGTTCCCATATCAAACCGAAGCTTTAACACCCGATGTAGATCTCTAAAGCTTATGAATGAAATGAAAAAACGGCACTCTGAGTATTGGTTTGATGAGTTTAAGCTCATAACCCCCATTTTGTATTCATACCAGTATCAACACCAAGATCTTTGAAAATCTCCAGCCGGTATCATACACTAAAATGATTTGGATATTGGCGTTCAGTTGTAAACCCTAGGTCTATTAACATTGATTGGCAGATATTACAAAATTACAGGACTCGTATATCATATACATATGTCCGGGTACAGTTTACCACAATTTCTCTATTGCGATATGAATCCGAATACTTCGGTTTCAATTTTTATCATTTAATTTCCTTTTCCAGGAAGTTTTCAACACAAACACACACACACACACATAAACACATTACATACAGAGCTAACAATATTACACCCCATACCAATCATATACTGATGATACTAATGAGTAAGAGCCCCAGTACGGGCGGCGCGGCGTGTTACCAAGACCCATGCTGGAAAACAGGCTTCCATTAACCCAATAGCCTGCCATCCTCAATACTATACGAGTATATAGCAAAGCAGAGACTTCTATTTCTATCTATATTTCGTCCCATTACAGATGGCATCTTTAAACTCAATATTGACTCTCCTTAACTTTTTTACGAGGACATTCACTTTACCAAAAGAGTAGGAGAAATGGCAGATTTTGTGTGCATCTGCTCTCTTAAATCGAATGGGTATTTTTTTTTTTTGGTAGAAACTTTATAAATAAAATTGCTTTTAGAGTTTTCGGATAAGGACACTATTTTTTTTATTAGAATCGTAAACATGAAACCTGCCATTTCCATTTACAGTTTTGAGGGAAGAGGTACTTATTTAAAGTATAAATACTTTTTGGAAATTTGATGAGGAAGGAACAGTTTCTTTTTGATTCTTAAAATTGGCGTACATAAATAAAATTGCAAGCTAGGACACATAGCATGTGGGGAACCATACTATATAAATACTTTATTTAGTTTTTGCAATGTCAGGACACGATGCTTCTAAAAGTACAAAAACAAAAAAAGAAGAACTTACGGCAGGCACACTGGTCACTATATGTAGCAATAACTTATAATAAGTTCACATACAAAAAAGTTCACTGTCAGTGCTGTTGGAAAGTTGACCGACCCACCTGGGTGAGTTATAAGTTCACAAATCTACTGTCGGCTTTAGGTCTTACTTTCACTATAGTAGAGATTTAGTATTCGTGTGTCAGCATTAACAAAACAAATGGACATTTCTGGTGCCATTATAAAGGTTTCCAGTTCCAGCAGAAGCAATATTATATAGTTCGTTCAAGGTTTTCCCCAAACCAACGCAATTAAAATGAAGCAACTTTAAAAGTTTTGGCTCTGTCAAAGTTCATTCAGTTCGCGATTTAAGTGGACGCCAACGCCAACGACAATGTCACAAATAAATTATTGTGACGTTGATTTAGGTGCAATGGTTTCTTACATCCGGCACATCCGAAGACAGAACTTTTGTTGTTGTTGTTGTTAAAGGCGAATTGTGTGTCATTTGTATTGGTTAAAAAGAAAAAGGAATGAAACGGGATAAGAGAAGTTTGAAAGTATGTACTTTTGTTACGCTCGTCAGAAACTATTTTTTTTTTGGTGTCCCATAACGAATTTAAAATAATGTAGGCTATTATAGGAATAAAGTTATATAAAAGTATGTAAGGGTGACTCTGCTGTGTGTACAACATTTTGAAGATTTAGAGGGCCGATCTTACAAGGTTAGGTAATAACTTAATTAGAAAAACAAAAAACAATTATAAACGATTTAATACAAAATCCAACTGTTTTTAATTGTGTGATACAGTTTTATCAATAATTACAAACATTTTAAAAGTTAATGTCAAAGTTTATGTTTATGTTTGGACACGTCAGACTGGCGTGTGGCATTAAACTTTATTTTATAACTTAACTTGCTTGTTTTTCCGTCTGTCTGTCTGTATTGACACCTACAGCCTAAAAGTAACGGTACCTTGATATACGATTTTTAATGAAAAAATAATTTTTCTCAAATTTTTCAGGAAAAGTCTTAAAACGGTAGCTCCCATAGGACCAGTTTTTTGAAATCAGATTTTTTTGTAAACCACTAGACGGATTTCAATGGAATTTTTAATGTAGGAGCCTTTTTATAGACAAAATAACATGAACATTTTTCAAAAAAAGATTTTTTGAGATTTAAAAAAAAAATTATTTTTTTTTAATTCTTGTGTTTTTTTTCAAAAACGGTTTTATCAATTTCTTTTAAATTTTATTTTACTTATAAAAACTACGTAGTGCTAAAAGTTGGCATACTAAAAAGTTTTAGAAAAACTGGTCCGACGATTTTGAATTTTTTTTTTTTCTTAAAATTCAAAACAGTAAAAGAAAACAGATAGCTTACTTCATTTTTTCCTAAAAACGCTTTAGCTGGTGATTTTTAAGTGATCAATCAAATTTCATATCATTTTTTCCCTGCTTTTTTCCAAAATTTCGAGCCCCAAGACCACTGTCACACATTAGAGCAAGTTCGTGCGACCCAGTCCACTTTATTTAACATTGATACGCCAGATCTCTACACCTAAAACATTACATTACGATTTCTTTGACATTAAATATGATTAAAATCGGTTGGGCCGTTTATGAGAAAGAAAAATTGATTTTATAGGATGAACATGGATACATTAAAGGCACAGGCACTACTACTACTACTTGCGATAAAATGTTAGTAATGAATATTATGCAAAAAAATGGATGTGAAGCCATCGGCCAACTCCCCCTGGGAAATGGACTTTCAGGAAATGGCCACCACTTCCGCAAGTTTTTCGGTAATTACTATACATACAAAGTTTTAAAAAACCCGTCGTATCATTTAGGCTGTAGCTCTACATGAAAAAGCGCACAGATAGACCGACGGTTGCTATGGCGAAATCCCATTTATTAAGCCCTTCTATCATCGTAATGTAGTTTACCTTTTTTGAGAAGAAATTTATCGATATAAAAATTCAGACACCTACTTGGTGAGAACCGGCTGCCCAAACACAGGCCCTTCCTGACCAAATTTGAAATGCGGGTCTGACTTGTTGGAAATCGAACTGAAGAAAAAAGTTGACAAGAAAGTGTCCCCTTAACATACACTGGCATATCGAACACAAATATTTTGTATTAAATTCGATAGGATATCCCAATATATTTAACCGGGACTAAGATTTGATTAAACCTAAAACCTCAATTATGATTTAATACTTAATTCCCACTTAGAATACAACAACAACCAAACTCAAAATATCCTTAAAGCTTATTATTAGATTTATATTTGGAACACGTATGACGTATAATTATGTATCCTGCATTAATATTTATACAAAAGTAATTTCACTAGGAAATCCACACCAGTAGGTATTATACATTAGTTTTGCTTCTTCTTGTATCTAAGCCATCTTAACCCTCATATAAAAACCTCATAAAACTATTCAAAAAGTATTTACATAAGACTTTATGTTGTTGTCTTCCTTCATTCAACAGTTTGTCAATGACACAAAGATCCCAATCATTCCCGATGATTCCATACAAACTTTATCACAAAGCGATATGCTTATGGTGGAACAGCGTATGGACAAGAGGCGAAAACACTTGGCTGAGAAATGTTCCGAGCACGGTTTAGATTCGGCAGGTAAGTCCGCACCCACTGTGAACAAAACTAATAAAATTTTAAATACAATCCTGTTTAAATTTCTATTCCTATAGGAAACGACTCCTGGCACAAGCCCAATCCATGGGAGTTTTTAGTCAATCACAAATATCATATTATTTGGTACGTACTTGTATCTATACGCCACTTGAAAAAAAAAAAAAAAAACAATAACAACTTATTGTATCTTGTATCTTCCCTTTATGCGGATGTATATTCTTGAAATTTTCATTTTCATTATTCTTTCGAATCTGTTTTGCGTTTACAGGTGTAATGTTTTCAAGGCGGCATCATCCTCTTGGATGTATAATTTCAACATCTTAGCAGGATATACACCGGAGTTTTTAAGGAAAACAAACGAAGTGCCATTGGTTTTGGCAAGGAAACGATACCCCAGGGTTACTCTGGAGGAGGTGGGTTGTTTTTGTGTTTATGTGTAGTTATCATTTTTTTTTTTTTTTTTTTTTTTTTTTTGGTCGGTGTGTTGATTTTTCTTTTATTTATCTACTTTTCAGTTTATTTTTTCATTAAGTTGACATTTTTATGGGTTTTTTTTTTTTTTTGTTGAAAATAATATGTAAGGTGTTGAAGTTGTTTTTTTTTTATTATTTTTTAATCTGAAATTATATACATACTTTTTTTTTCACTTAATGTTTCAGCTACAAGAAGCACAAAATGATTCAATTACGTTTATAATAGCGAGACATCCTTTTGAGAGGCTGCTGAGTGCCTATAGGGACAAATTTATGTACGCTGTTCCACATTCATTTCACGATAAACTAGGAAGCAAAATCGTACGAACTTATAGAAAGAAGAATGTAAGTAAAAGTTTTTCTTTGATATTATGCTCTATAACATGTATATTTATTCGCAACTTTGCATTAATCTATTTAAAAGATAGTTTGCACATAATTTAAGTTAATTATATTCGAAAGCCGATAATAGTTTCTCACTGTGTGCCGTGCCCGTGACAAAATATTTAGAATTCGTCCTTTTTACAAGGACGCGTCTATTAAATATGCGCTGTTATTTATTCTAGCTTATGAAGGGTTTTCCAAAAAGAGGTGTTACTTTGAATAGCCCGCTATATCGGTAGTTGTACATTTGACAATTAGAAACTACGCCATCAATTAAAATGGAACGACACACGCTTCAACAACGTACTGAAATTATTAAAATTCACTATAAAAATAGTGAACATTTGGCAGAGACGGTTCGTAAAACTAAAACACTTGTTGGTCGTCGTGAAGCACCTTGTCGGACCGCAATTCAGAAATTGGTGGAAAAATTCGAGCTGTCGCTCAAGAACAACTGAGAATATTGCTGCTGTAGCCCAAAGTGTTGAAGAAAATCCAGGTTTGTTATTAATGGCATACATTTTTCTTTACATTGAAATAAACATCCGAACATTTATTTCAAAAAATGCCATTTTTTTTTGAATTTCAAAATAATTGGAAAACCCTCTCTAGTTTTCATCATGGGTTTTTTTTTGGAGAAGTGGAGTTTGACTACGTTGCCCTCTTCTGGCTTAAAACTTCTTTTCCAAAAACTTATATAAAATGCAATCTGAACAAGGCAGCCACTGATTACAACAGTAAATTCTTCATAATTTAGGTATAGTAAAATAGTTTATAAAGCAAAAAAGCCAATTTAAGTTTTTATGAATTTACTGTTTTTGATAAAACGGTTGAAAAACGTTAGTTTGATTAAGCGATTAGACGTTTAAATTTCATCAACCGTCGCGTCGGTAAGAGAGTGCAGAGTATAACGCTATAAAGCCCAGTCGAAAACCACCGTAGGTGGTCTTAATCTTAATAGCACCTTTCATTGAAGGAAAAAAAAGCATCCGAAAGTCTTCTGAAACCGTTCCATTGGTAAACAAGTAACACTTCTGATGATTCTGAGAAGAAGATTTTGCTTCTCCATTTGAAGTTATAGTCCACTCAAAAAGCACAAATGCAAACATGTATAACTTAAATGTCAGCCACAGAACATTCATTTGGGATTGTCTTTTCGCATTCAGCATTGACGAATATTTTGGTAATGTAGACACCTGTGACATACGAGTATTGTTGAATCCAAAACTGATGATATAGCTGTGGATTGTGGAAGCATAGCAACGAAGTTTAGTGAGCAGTATCTATTTAAAACGAGGAAGGATTTTAAATCCATTTGTACCGCGAATCAGGGATCGCACACCAGTTTGACATTGGCAAAACTTTTCAAACTAGTACGTGCGTATAGACATTATAATAATAATAATGACATTGTGTCAAAATTGAGCAGAAGCAATTTTGCTTATTCCATTGGTTTTCAAACTGGTTAACTGAATGAAACCAATGGAAAGTATGCTCTAAGTCACACCCGCTAGTCGGTTTAACAGTGCATCGTTCTAATGTTGTTTTTGTATGATAATCTGGAATCGCTCTTTAGAACTCTATAATTTGGGATACTTAAAGAAACAAACAACAAATTTGTACATACGAGCATGTTATATGCTGAAATTTGTATTTCGTTGCATTTGGGATTTCGAGCTATGATAAAAGTGTTTATATTGTAGTTTTAAAATAGTCTATAAATCCATCAAATATTTTTGTTTAACTTTTTGTCCATGAAAGTAGTTTATTTCGAAGCAATCAAGCAAACAATCAAATCAAATATTGAAATACAAAGTATGTAGATACTGTGACGCGTGAGTGGCACTTGGTTTTTGATTCTGGCCCCTAATCTGGAATTAATTTTCTCATATTTTCAAAACCAAAACTCTCAAGTAAGAAACGAAATATATTTGTTTCGGACTGTGTTTTATATTTCAAAAGAATTCAAATTTAAATGGGATATTTGTTTAAAATTCTTGGAAACACAAACAGTTATTCTTGAAACATGAAGCAAACCTCAGTTTTTGTTTGATGTAAATGCTTCATGGAAACTGCATTAGCTTTGGTATAGTTCATTTGGAAAATGGTATTCAAATCTCATCTATTTCTTTATGTGCGATGTGAGTTTGAATTTATTTGAGTTCATATAAATACATGTTAGTTTATTTGCATGGCTGGCAAGCTGCAAACTTTTCTGCTGTTCTGAGATTATCTGCCAGATTATTTTCAGGAAAACTGTAAAGGAAATTCACAATTCAATCTCGGTTATATTGTTACATCATTTAAACGCGATGCAGGTTGGATAAACGTCATAATTTTACTACAAGGGAACAATTAAATGTTTTTGAAAAGTTATGTCTGTTCGACCTTCGACTTATCCATCATGCTATTTATTGCAGACCGAAAACGATAATAATTGTCGAAAAATGTTTTCGCATTCAAATAATTTCAAATTATATACAAATCAGCTCACACTTCTGTCAATTTTCACGCACTTAAATCACTTTAAAATTATAGTCAACAATTATTGTTAACAATAGTCAACAAAAAAGGTTCCTTCAATCAAAATTAGTTACGATTTGTAACTATATGACGTCATAGTAGCATTCCTAAACTCACGCTGAAGTGTCAAATAGTAACGATTTGTTACTCTTTCCAACTTACCTCCATGATATGAGTTGAAAAAGAGATGGTTAATCTGCCAAATTGAACGTTTTGTTTAAACAATTCAGTCTTTATTAAAAATCAAACCAGAAAATTATAAATTCGATTTGAGCAGCAAGAACATCTTTATTTTCTTTGAGTGAACAACAAGAAAAAATAATATGGACTTTTCGCTAATTTTGAGTGATGAAGGAGAATAATTTAATTCTTGCGTCAATATGCAAAAAAAAGTTTAAAATGGTCGTTTGACAGTTTAACAAATTCTAGCAACGTGTCGTTCCTAAATGGTTTGTAAAAAAACCAACAAATCCGTACAATGACAATTCAACATTTTTTTTTTGACATGACAAGAATTGTTGCCTATGTTGCCTATTTAAGTCAAATTAGTAGAAGTTTTAAATCTGACAGGTGTTAACTTCTTGAATCGACGATGAAAAAAGAAGATAAGGGTTCTTCCATTTTCACTGACTGACCATTGGCAACTTACATCGGGAATGTGTCAGAGTTTTGAATTAATTGAAAAATGAAAGTAAATTATTGTACTGAACACTCTCAAAAACAAGCGAGGTGGTCAACTGTTTCTCTCCAAACTATAATTTTTTTGCATAAAAATAATTTGAATAGAATATTGATTTAACGATTTTTAAACATTGACAAAATTTTATATTTTCAGAAAGTTGATCGTCACACACCCAGATATCCCACATTTGCTGAATTTGTAACCTGGCTATTAGATGAGATTCATCGCAATAATTTTATCGATATGCATTTAGTACCTGCTTCAAAGTTCTGTACGCCATGTTTAATTAATTTTGATATCGTCATTAAATTCGAAACATTGGAGCATGACCAGGTTTATCTAATCGATAAGGCTAAATTAAAGCATATTATTGCGCCCGAATGGCGCAACTCTGGAAAGGGTAAAAACACACTTGATCTCCTGCAGGCGTTTTATTCACAATTAACCCGCAAGCAGTTAGATGGCTTATATGAATACTATAAGTAATTTTAATTAAATTTTTAATTAAAATTATATATTAATTTATGTTTTTGTATACTTTAAGGTATGATTTTGAAGTTTTCAATTACAACGCAGCGCCTTACTTTAGTATTGCCAAGAAAAACGAAGAAGAAACACCAAATGCTTCATAATCATTTAATAAAACATTATTTGAGCGCAGCTTCCACAATAAGGATAATAGAGAAACCATAAGGATCAATAAAAATTATTATGTAGTTAAATTATGATTATTAATATTAAAAAAAAAAAATATCGAAAACAAAGCAGCGATAATATTTAAGTTAGAAATATATAATGTAATTATTATTGTTAATTTCTGTTTTCAATACCAAAAAATAGAAAATGAATTAAAGTTAATCTTGTAGATTAATAGATCTTTAAGTAAAAAAATAATATTAAAAAATAAACACAAGGAAATAATGTTAGTTTGAACGAGAATTTAAAAATTGAAGAGTAGAAATAGAATTATTATTCGTATGTCTTAAGATATTCTTTTTTCTTTTTGTTAAAGGAAAAATTTGTTACCAATTTATTAGTATACACGCATTATCATAATGATAATTTTGTTATGGAAAATATAATTTTGAAAATCAAAAATAGCATCTTGTTTTATTGTGTAATGCATCTACATCTACATCAGCCGTTTCTTAAATAAAGTCCTTTTTAACGGAAGGATCATTTGTTATTTAAAATAAAATGCACGACTGGGTCGCACGAACTTGCTCTTATGATAAGCAATTGCGTAGTGGCTGCATATATGGATATTAAAAAAAAATTAAATAATTTCGAAAATTCTTTTATTTTTTAAATTAGTTTAAGAGTTTTCTCGGAAAAACTAAGTATGCAATAAAATTTCAAAGCTATACGTCAATCTAGGAAAAAAAAATATTGAAAATCGTTGGACCAGTTTTTTTTTAAAAAGGTTATTTTTGAAAATCTTTTTCAAAAAATATTTTGAAATTTATTTGAGTATGCAAATATATGGCAATCCGTAGTTTACATTTGAAAAATAATTTAAAAAAAAAATCAATGTACCCGTTTCCAACATATTTCGAAAACCAAAAATTTTTTTGAAAAAATTATAAAAAATCAAAAAAAAAAGTTTTTGAAAATTTTCAAGTGCCATATTAATAAAATTATGAATGACTTCCTGTGGTAAAAATTTTATTGAAATCGAATGTATAGTTTACGAAAAAATTTGATTTGAAAATACTGGTTCTATGAGAGGTACCGTTATTAGACAAATTTTGAAAAAAAATTTCAAACCAAAAGATAGATTTTCTTGCAAAAATAGCATTCTGAAAGTTTTATCAAAATCGTTAGAGCCGTTTTTGAGAAAATCAATTTTTGTCTTCAAGATTGTATGGCAGGTGCCGTTATTTTTTGACCTAGAGCAAAAATAAAAAATTTGTTCCGAGGGACGGCCAAATAAATCCTTAATACCAAATTTGAAGCAAATCGGCCCACCCGTTCAGCCTCCAGAGGCGCGAACAGACATACAGACAGACAGACAGACAGACAGACAGACAGACAGACAGACGGACGGAATTCCCAGACCCACTTTTTTCGACTTCTCCATCATCGTAATGTCATGTGTGATTGTTATCTCAAATTTTTTTTTCTGCACGAATCCATAACTTGCCTTATAGTACCTATAATCGCAAGTAAAAAGTTACATGTGTCGACATTACCAAAACTTTCGGCAAAGCTGAGTGCGAACAGACACTTCACAATGAATATTCATTGGCTGACATTTGAGTTCTATTTGTGCTTCTTGAATGCATTCCTGACTTATTTTTTTAACTTTACCCACTGACGCCCTAGGCTTTTTTTTGACAACTCAGTTTTAATAAAAAATTTCGGTTCTAAAAACACATTCAGTCGAAAAAACAAATACAGAAGAAAAATACACAAAAAATTCTTGACAGCAAACGTCTTTAAACTGCTGATTCAGGAATAGACCCCGGTTTAAGAAAAAAACAACAGAGAATTTTTCGTTAAGGTGACTTGAGGTTTTTCAAAAAACGAGTTGTGGCGACCCACAGTGGTTCGGTTTGTATGGGAGAGCGGAAACAAATCTGTAAAATCTGAACTATTCAACGGATTTGAAAATTTGGAAAAAATGTCAAAATTCGTTTTAGTACAATTTGTGAAAATTTGGATAGCAAAACTACTAAGGAAAAAAATTATTAATTTTTTTTAATTTGAGGGTTTGGTTTGTATGGGAGAGCAGACAAAATCTGAACTATTTAACCGGTTTTTATGAAATTTGGTACATATATTGGTCTTTTGCATAATTGGTGAAAATTTAGTAAAAATTGTTAACTATAGTAAAAGTTATTGACATTTTTCTAAAATTTTAGGGTTTGGTTTGTTTAGGAAAATGGAAAAAAGTCTGTTAAATCTGAATCACTTAACGGATTTTGATGAAATTAGGCATAGAAGTCAAAACTGATTTTAGGCACAATTGGTGAAAATTAAGTAAAGAAAGAAGTACTAGAATATAAGTTTTTGACATTTTTCTAAAATTTGAAGGTTTTGATGATGTTATTAAACAAAAGTTTTCTTTTTGAAGTAAAATCTGAATTTTTTATTTTAAATATTTAGCAACGACCAAAACTTGCATGTTTTTGATTTATATGAAAAACTCAACAGGTACATACAGAAAACCCATATACACAGGCAAAAATCTGAAAAAAAAAACACTTTTTTATTTGTACCAAGTTTTTGAGTCAAATACAAAAATTGCAGGATTATCCATAACCCTTTTGTTTATTTTTTATTAAGATATATCACATAATTTATAATAAAATGTTAATACTTTTTCATATATTTTTCCAAGAAAATGGAGTTGAAAGTCGAAATATTTTGAAGGCAGATATACATTTTTTCGCAAAAAGTCCAATTTCTCACACATGGGTCAATGTACTAACTTTATTTTACTTTTAAAATAAAGGTAGGTAGGTACACATTTTATATTAAACTAATGGATTTAAATGGTTCATTCCGACAATTAGTGCCGAAGAAATTATAAATGTTTAATATATACCACCGTCAAAAATCAAAACCATGTCTTTTGAAATCTGATTCAACAGAACAAACTTGAACACTGCGTTCAAGGTTGGATCGTGAAGGATACAATTTTTATATATGTAAATAGATTGCTAAATACTGTAGTTCAAAATAAATGTAACTAGAACGCTTAGCTTAGACGAGCTAAAATTGGAACTCAAGGAAAAGGACATTAAAATAGTTCTAGTTTGCTCTGCTTTAAGTTAGTTAAAACAAAATATTTCGTTTTTTTCGGAAGCTTAAAATACATACATACTTCTCAAATAAAAAATCCTACTTTTCCAAAAAAGTTTCGAAGTAATATTTTTAGTGCCAAGAAATTATTGCAAGAAAATATGTATGTATGTGAATTGCAAAAACTAAAAAAAGGTAACTTTAAAGCCTTGTATCTTGCATATTTTTTGACAAAAACTTCTCAAATTTTTGGAAAACATAGAACAAATGTGTAAGTACATATATACAATACATACCTATACAAAATTGAATAAAACAACTCCATATTAGATACAACTTTCTTTATTTTGATTTTTTTCCGCATTTGCCCCACTGTGCGACCCCACAACAAACAAAGCTAATAGGTTTGTTCGACGTCTACACTGGGGAGGACTACGCATTGCTTGCACTTGTAGTGCGCTATTACACCCTACGTTTTTTTCGTAAATTATAGCTGTCATCATTTGAAAGTTGGGATAGGGAAAAATAAGTTTTGTTTGAAGTTAGCAAACGTGAAATGGTATATATGACATGTTTTAATAAATCCGAATTTATGCCATTGCTTAAAATAATTTTAACAATTTGTTTGTTTAGAGCAGGGGAATGTTGCATGAAATCACACGATATCTTAAATATTACTGAATTATTGGAATTCATTGCTATTCCCAGAGTTTAGTCTTCATTAAAAAAATAAAATGAAGCAGTAATAAATTCAAAAAAAATAAAAAGGAACTTACCAGAGGACTGTTATTCGAATTAGTTTTTGCGTAGGTATCCGCTGTCGGCTTAGTTTTTGCGTAGGTATCCGCTGTCGGCTCGAATAGTTCGCACTACACTACACAAAACGAATATGGTGCCGTCAAACGTCAAGGGAGCCAAATTCACACTAGAAACGATCCATTTAATTCAAATCATAGCGCGGTAAAGTAAAAAGATTTTATTGGTAGCATTTTAAAATAAAAACAAGGGACGGTGCTCAAAATTGCTGGACAAATTGTAGCTAAGTTTTTTTCTATTCGTTATCATTGATCAATATTATGACTGAAAAATAAAGTTTTTAAATACATGAACTACAAAAAATGTATACAAAATATTACTGAACAATTGACTTACAATTTCATACAGGTGCGTATAGGAACTAATGATGAGTGTGGTACGCCCTACGTATCACAGTTAGCCTCATGATCGAATGGCGGGCCCCAGTATTGAAGATGAAAGAATACTCATAGCATCAGGCATCACAGTCGAGGTCCATAGGTTAAACACATGTTATACAGTCGCGACCCCACAACAAGAACCCATGAATTCCTCCTAAGTAAACCAGGGCCAGTTTGTGTAGAATGGTGTGGTAGATCGCGATGTTCGATCGACAACAATTCCACTGGTAGTAATCGGCGAATACATCGGACAAGGTTGTTACTCTTAGAAGCGTGTGACTTAGGATTCAACGGTGATGATATGGAATTATCTTCTACTTTTACAGAAGGAATGCACGAGGAGGGAGATAGTAATGTATCCTCACCTTTTCCTGGGGCTTTGGATAGGTATTTGCTGCCTGTCAAAATACCATGTCAGCTTGTCCATATTTCGCTCTGCTTTCTTCTTGTTCCAATGATAGTAGGTTGAGTGCTTTAAAGTTTAGGTAAAGATTTGGCATGGTTTCATTGGTTTTTGGCAGCCATATTCTTTGCTGGTTTTGATGGTATGGACAAGTTTGAGTTTAAATTGAGTTTTTAGTGCAGTTACGGTTATTTATTCCACCGACCAGGTAATAAACCGAAGCGAAGAAGAAGAGTCCTTCACAGCAGACAACAATTGTTGCAATTTTATGAACGCGCATTTTTTTGTCAAAATAAAACAGTTGAGAATTTAATTTTTTCTTTGTTTTCTTTAATTTTTACCTATTATTTTTGAAATACAATTGTACATAACTTATAATTAAAACTTATGCAAACCACATTCGTTTCAGAATTGTATATATATTTTTTCTTCTGTTTTTTTTTTTTTGTATCTTAATTTATTTAGGGTATTCTACATATTTTTTTTGTTTAGTTTTTATGTTTTTCATGTTTTAATTTAACTTAATAGAAATTGTTTTCGCGGTTAATTACAAAACTTAGTTACAGTATGTTGTATTTTTTTTTTGTTTTTATTGTTTAAAAGACTTGCTAAATTTTATTTTGTTTTGTTATATCCGTACTTCGGTTATATTTTTTTTTTTATTATTTAATGTTAATTATTTAATATTTATATTTTATGTATAGTCTAAGAAAAAAAAAAGTGTGTCAACGTTATTTAATAATTTCATTTTGTTTTTAATTTTGCTGTTCAAGTGTTTAAACTAACCGCAGTTGGATATCTTAAATAATTTACAGATTAAATTAATTTTTTTTTATTTTGTTGGGTTGATTTTAATATTTTTTTGTCAACCCAATTTCGTCCACGCTAAACTCGGCAGTACCCACATTTAAATTAGTTCTTCTTTGATTCATGAATGTTATTTAGTATATTTTTGTTATGAAATTAGAAAATAACATTTTTGCTTTTAATATTATTTAATTTAATATTAATCATGTTTTTGTTTTATGTATAAATTTAATTTTTTTTTCTGGTTTAAAACCAATGAAACACTATAAAGTAATTTTTATGTCTATACATGGTATTGATAAGAAATTATTTATAAAAAAATAAAATTATTACATTATTATTATTTTTCGAAATGAACAAAATCTCCTCCAGAAGAAAATTAAATTATTAAAATTTATTCCTCTACTCAGACGTAATTTTCGTTCTCTTTTTTTTTATATTTTTATTAAATAATAATTAATTTAAATACTTTTTTATAAGGCCATACATTACTATTATATTAATAAAAACAAAAAAAGGGAAAACTTCGCAAATAAATTTAAACACACATTCAGAGTAAAGCATGTGGGAAAATTAAAAAAAAAAAATCAATGTGTACATGAAGAGAAGAGATTACATAAGAAAATTAAGACACAATTTAATGTTGTTGTTTTTTAATTTAATAAAAGAAACAAAATCATCCCATTAGCTTGAAATATATTTACAAAAGTTAAAGTTAAATTGAAGAAGTTCACAGCAGCTCATAGTGAGAGCAGCAGGTGAATTGGATTGCTTGTTTTTGTAGAATACAGAGGTAGAAATCCATCTTGAACTAATATGACCAATTTTTTTTTCTCTCATGGGACAGACTATTTTATTTGTGGGACGTTTTTATTTAAATAAAAGAAAAAGAGGACAATAAATTAAAAAAAAAATCCTATTCTCATGTCTTTTACAAAACAATTTCGATCTGATTAGCTTTTTTTTTTTTTGATTTTTGATTTTAAATCAAAAAGAGAGGTCGGGGTCTCGAGTGTTTGTGGTGATGGAACAACTATACTTTCAATTAGAAAAAATATTTTATAAAATCAATCTTTGTATGTAAAAATAATAAAGATACAAAAAAAATATTGCGTGCAAAAATAACTAAGGTTTTTGTGTTTGGAAATGATGTTAACAAGTAAACTATAGATCACTTAAGATACGCTTTATATAGCGTTTGACTTCTACACGTTTCACGTTCTTGTTCCATGAAGAAAAGCATATCTCGAAGATTAACACGTTTGATACGCGGCCTTAATGGAGCTGGTAATGTACCAGTCGTACCAGTTCCTGTATTTCCCGATTGCTGAAATTGATGAGTTTTAAATATATTTATTTAAAATGATGATAAATTGAATTTTTTTTTGTTTTAAAATACTAACCGCTCCTGTTGTTGTGACATCACCGTCTAGTTTCAGCTTTTTTCTTGGTCCGATTGCTTGCAACGCTGTCATATTCGCATCACGTTGCCGGAGCTCCTCCATTTCCGCTTTTTGCATTTCTTTAGCCTGAAATAAAATGTTTTTTGTATGTGATTTAGAGATAGGCGTGTAGATTTCAAAATTTAAACATTTCGATGCTATTCTCGACGAGAGTAAAACAAAAATCACAAGTAGACACATCCATGACAACGCTTTGAGCGAACAGAAAGATAACACTCCAGCCCTTGGAGGGGAACTTCAAAGCCACAGTGTGGTAGGAAAGCTGAGGAAACCACACTTCAGATTTTAAGGATTGTCTTGAGAGGGACGCAGAATATTTTTTTTTTACAAAATCACCTATCCAAACAAAAAGTTAATTTGGAAGTTGTTTCATTTTCAAGAGTGAATATCCGAAGCATGTGTAATGTGACAAGCAGTGAGATGAGAATTGTCAGTGCTTTTCTTCTTCCTTGTGATTGATTATGTTATGACTGTCACGGATTTAAGTGCCCTTAACTAATACGCTGCAACATAAAAGGATAGAAGCTGGCTTTAGAAATGATAACAGAAAGTCAAAAGCCAGACAGGAATCCTTAATGACGCGACGGTAACTCAGTTTAAATATCTGCGAAGTTATGTGCCACTTGTTGGGAACGGATCTGGACGTCGAATATAGTGTATTGTGCATACAAAGTTGAAAGTGTTTGAACCCATCTTAAAATCTGTGAGACGTGGAATTAATATGCTAGTATCTCCAGCAGATCACAGGCTCTAACTGGTAATTGACAACAGTTAGAGAGGAAAAGTGCGCTCCTGAAAGTCAAACTGTGTAAACCAGATGACAGTGACTAAAAAACTAAGTGCTATGATTCAGAATTTGGAATCGTGGTCACAGCTGAGGTATTGTGCTCCAAAATGAAGGTTTTTAGAAAATTTTAAGCCGGTTTTTGCTCCAGGAAGAGCAAAGCATGGCTGTTTTCAGTTTATTTTTTCATACAGCCGATGAGAAGAGAGACGGAAATTGATACTATAAACAATAACATTAACGTTACATCAGTTTTGTTGGGCTTTATAAAACAAAAAGACAGAAATGTAAAGAAAGAAGTATGGTTACAGAATGTGGTTCTAGGAAAACAAATATACAAAAAATGCCTGTTGTTCGGAAGAATGAAAACAATATCCATACCATAAGAAGCATGAAGTCCAGAACTCTTATAGATGTTTCGGAGTGTAGTGGGAAGAATTCAATATTCCAAGAAAAATCTGATACCTCCCTAATGGTCGAGCATCGACTCCAGAGGCAATTTCTACCTATGCGGCTTCTTAAACTAGACTGTAAGATTGTAAACTGTTTACTGATGACAGAGCGAGGAGAAGAGAATTTTAATCGATATGGGTTGAGTACTATATCAGTATTCCTGCTCAAGTCTATGGCGTAATAATGTGTCGATCTACCAGGTCAAAGTTCTAGGTTTAACAACCATTTTTGTCTGGGGTACTGCCTTTTGCGAATGACAGATCTTTAAAAAAAGGTTTTCGATTCGGTGAAAAAAATGTGGATCGCTCCAATCGTGCAGAATATCAACGCACACTGAAATGGTCAAGGGTGAAGTCAGTGTGACAACATTAATTTATTTTATTCCTGGTCAACAATACATCTCAGGAATACGCTGGGAAACTTCGAAGAGATTCTACTGAAACCTAATATTCGGCAGTTGCCTCAAAATCTTGTTTGTGATTTCTGTATGTTTGAACTTATTTTCCAGGCCATCTTGGACCAGATGGTCCTTGGTAGGCTTTGTATAGAAAAGATCTGCATATAATTTGAGATCCTGAAAATGTAGATTGTACAAGCCGTCATTCAAAGAAGTAAAAACTTTGAACAGTGGTATAAAATGAGCCAAGAGGGATAACAGATTCCGCTGACTCAGATACTATTCGAAAGTCCCAAAATCTTAACCTAGAAAAGAACAAAAATTGCTTACCTTTAATTTAAGCTTAGCTTGCTCTGGATCCTCAACTTTCGATCTAGATTTTGCTGCTCTCAACAGCATTTCTCTTTCTTGTTCCTCATGTCGTTTTTGTTCAGCCTTGTCTAGTTCTTCGAGAAACTTTATTTGACCACGTACGTCTTTAGTTACTTCATACCTTGGATCCAGCTGTAAAAACAAACACACAAAATTTTAATCTAATGACATCGGAATTATTTCTTAGAACATTACTTTGATAATATCAATTCTGTGCTCCGCTATCACAGCTAACTTTTCAACAATATTTTTCAGCCTTTCTTGACACGCATGCGAAATCAACACGGCCACGTCCTGATTTGGCTCTTCAAGTCCCCGTTCTGCCACCATAGCACGAATTCGATTCTGCAGCACAGGCAAATGCAGGAACACCTCATCTTTACACGACCGAATTTGTGTACCGATGTTTTCCGTTGAACCTAGAATACGTTGCGATTCTTCAGCCAAATTAACACCACCCATCGCAGCGACATCATTGATATCATCATCTCCATACATGGACGATGACATTGATATGGAGGGTTGTTGAAAAAACGAAGAAGCCGTTGTGGCGGCTTTTTCTTCTTGTTGTTGTTTCTTTTTACTCGACGCTTTGCTTGAGGATTGGGAAACTTGTGCCTTTACAGTAACGATTTTGTTGGTTGTGGCATTCGCTACTATTGTGCCAGTGGTTGTTGAATTGACCATTGGAGGGGCCATGTTTACTCCTCCACTGTTCGCAGCAGCATTCACTGTTGTTACAGAACCACCTCCACCAATCGAACTGAACGAATTATTGTTTGATAGGACAGAGTTATTGGCTGCAGAAGCAGCAGCGGCGGCGGCGGGTGTTGAGATGGATGCTGATGTTAAATTGGAATTCGATGACGTTAGCAATGATACTCCTCCAGTGGTGGAAGAGCCACTACTTGCCATTGATGATGCTAAACTGTTGGTTTGGGACATTGGTGTGGAAGTGATATTTGCTATTGACGTCAGTGTGGGTGTAACCTGCTGCTGAAGCAGACTCTGGGGTGCTCCAATTGCTTTGATTTGCGTTTGGCCAACCTTAACGTGTGTTACGCCACTAGCGTTTTTCGTTTTAGATACAGGCGCCGAGGTGCGAATTTGAACGGTAGCTGGTGAACGATTTATATGCGCTGTAGGAGTTCGAATTTGAACAATGTTCTAAACGGAGAAAAAAAGAGGAAGAATGTAATGAAAATCATACCATATTGGTCAAACATTTCTTACCGGTTGTGAGACAGGCTGCATTTGAGGTGGATTCGTTTGCATAGTTGTTGTGTTAGAATTTATTTGACGCATTTGAGCAGTCAACAATCGCGGACCGCTTGTTTGGAGTGGTCCTTGGATGCGAATATTACCGGGTTGTTTTGTTATTGTCGTATGACCGACGGGTCTCGCAGCAGCCGGTGATATCATTCTGACCTGAGTTTGACCGATGGTGGTTGTTTGCTGGCTTATTGGACGGATCTGCGCTTGAATTTTCTATTTTAAAACAGACAATTTCATTTAAATTTTGAAGTTTTTTTTTTTTTGTCTAAATGAAACTTACAGGTAATTGATGCGTTAGCGTTGTCGATCCAATCATTCCAACTACATGTTGCGGTGGCGGCTTAATTCCTTCAATTACGAGTTCTTTTGTGAACAGAGACTGCCGCAGGAGCGGTAGACTTTTCTAAATTGTCAAACAACACACACGAAAATTTGAGAATAAAGTCAATTTAAAACATTATTCTCTTACCTTAAGAAATCCTATTAAACAAGGTTGTGGACTTGCATTTAATAAACGCTCAAGTCTATCACAGAACTCTTCTGGTTCAACATTGGCGTCAACCAGCTCTTGGATGAGAGTTCGCACGTTCTTTTCCACAGGTTTGGGTTCTCTGGTTGATAATTCTATCAAATTAGCTAAAAATTTTCGACATTTTTCTTTGGTATTTCCCTAAAAAATTAAAAAAAAAAAAAAACCCAAAATCAAGATGTTAAATATTTTAGGACCATGTCAATGTGTCCTTACCTGAGCAACCGTATTTTGTGTGGTATTCGTGGTCACTTGGTTGTTGGCCACATTATTGATTATTGTAGTCTGTTGTTGTTGCTGTTGCTGCTGCTGCTGCTGTTGTTGCTGCTGCTGTTGCTGCTGTTGTTGTTGCTGCTGCTGTTGCTGCTGCTGTTGATGTTGTTGTTGTTGTTGTTGCTGCTGCTGCTGAACTATTTGTGTAATCTGCTGCTGCGTTGTTTGTTGCTGCTGTTGATGCTGCTGAATTTGGTGGTGTTGAATGGCAGTTATTGGAGCTACAGACGCTGTGGATGTTTGATGTTGTTGCAATGAGATATTCGCTTGGCTTGTATAACACTGAGCTGCATTTGAGCCTGATACTGAATTAACAATAATATTGTTTGCCGATGTCGCCGCCATGGACTGAAGTTTCACAAAAAATTGATTATTTAAATGAAAAACATTCAAAACAAAACACTTACTTCAACTCAAAATAATAATATGTACGTACATACTACAATACAATTATTTATTACCTTTTTTAATTATTATAATAGATAGCAAAATAATAAGGAATAAGTTATTATTTTTCTTAACGTCCTTTGTGTGGAATCTTATTATTTTTGAAACATTATAATTATTTACGAAATCGGAAGGAAACTGTGTCATGGCATACTCATGTTTTTAAACCGGAAAAATACGAGAAAGTAACTGGCAAGCAAGTTGCAATGCACGCACGTACAGTATATACAATACAGGCTTTGGCAACTTGTACGGAACAACTGAAAAGCAAGTTCTGTAATGAACAAATAAATATTGCAGCACGAACATTGGGGGAGCCAAGGCCTAAGAACTTCAACTCTCAACCATTTCACTGTGTGGGCTTACAGGCTTACAATTCACCACCGTATCCTAATCGCTTGAAGAAATCAATTTTACACTTTCTCTGAAGAGGCAGTACCCTGGAAAAAACGAAGATGGAATTAGGGATAGAACCCAGAGATTCGGTTTCTTGTAATTTTTGTTCATGGGCTAGGATGACAGCTAGCGTTTTGAAACCCCTTTATAAATTCTACCACTTGAATTCAATGGTGAAGCTGACGGTGAAGTAAAAGTATTCTCATCTCATGTATGCAAGTGTAAAAGTAACTACATACCAGAAAAATTGGGGTTTCTTTAAGTTCTTGACATATTCCTTTACTTTTGGAAGTATCTAAGAGACCGTCACATTTACGACTGATATACAAAATTTAACAAGGACAGAAATAAACATAGTGCCAGAAGCTTTGTTGAAATAACAGTTCTCGAATAGCTAAAAAATGTATTAAACAAAAAAATGAACTAGCAAGCAACTTGCTTGGGCAGCCAACGCCACTGAAAATACACTAAGGAATTTGACAAGATGTACTGCTCATGTAGCTGCGTGGGTAGAGTTCAGCAGAAGGCCCGTCAGATCGTTAAAAGTTTGCTCTTCTGCTGTTTTTTAACAAGAGATACAAAAACAGAACTTGGAGGCTGCCAATATGGTGATGGAAACCTGCAGGTTCCCCAATAAGTTGCGCTATCAACCTTTATGTGATAATTATACAAACATTCCTCCGCCTGAGAAAGCCTTAAGGTCCATGTTTTCTATGTCCATCGAAAAAAAAAGCTCGTACCGAATCCAATCGTTGTAATGGGTTCAATTTTGTTCCTCATTCGGAAAAAGCAATATATATTTGACGTGTATTCGACACAGGTAGTATTTAGAGTATTTCTTGTTCGTGCTGTCATTCCTCAGACGATTGTCAGAGCACACACCGAGAACTGAAGTCTTTTCGGGGCTGTAACTATTTGTTTTTTGAAATTCAACTTCAAACCAATTTTAGTTGAAAATTAGGATGAGATGTTGATGGTGTCTTAGTCGGAAGCAATGCATGCCATAGGGATGGGCATCATTTAAAACGAAGATCAATTGAAAACAAGCAAACGATTTGATTATCAAATGAACGTGGCGAAATAAATCTTCAATTAAATAATTCGATTAGGCTTCCTGCTAGAGAACAGACATGCATCGCCTTGCGGCAGCAGATAGATCTTGATACTTGAAGTGGAAATGTCTAAGCATGAAACTAGACGATTTCATGATCCCCCATCTTAACCATATAATGGCACCATTTGTTGCACAGCTTGACACAATGCGGATGGCGGCCATTTAATTGCCGTAAACCTGCTTTAAAAGAACTTCATTTATAATCATTTCATGCTGAGGTTAGGTTAAAGTTGCTGTCAGCCAGAGAGGTATAAGGTGAAACAGTTAGTCCAAAAGAGGACGGCTGTAATACCACACAATTTGGGTTGTTGACCCCTAAAAACTATCGCACTTAGAACCAATAAGAGCTTCTAACGAAGAGCACAAAAGAATTGATGTCTAAGCCCATCAGTTTATCAATGTCATTGAAAAAGGATTCTCCTAAAAAGAGTTTATGTATGTAAGCAAGTGCAAGGCATGCACAAAAAATATAGGAGATGGAGAACTGTCTCCTCCTCTTCTTCGTACATACAGCTTCTGCAAAATTTCTTGCGGCGTGTTTCTTTTTTTGAGACGGTGTACAGTAATGAGACCTATTATAGAGCTTATGTACTTTCTGGATCCAGTATACCACATGTCCACTTAATATTTGTTCTCGGAGGGTTTGATGGCATTACCCAGAAAGCGAGTTTGGCTTAACAGATCCCTGGAATATCTCTAAGCCCTGGCAACCAACACTCATGTCAATGTTAAACTGTTCTGCTATTTCTGAGACATGACCAATAGTCGAGAGTTGTTTTGGAGTAAGTGAAGATGGAATCCAGGGACTTCATTCAATGTTGAATGAAGATGAATTAAAAGTATGTTCAAGCTTTTGTTCTAAATAATTGATAATCGATTGAGGGGGCTATAAGACGATTTAAGTTGTGCTAAGAAATGTGTTTCCTTCCCACCTAACACCGTCTAATCTCTAAAGGAATGAATTTATGGCCAGATACAAACACGTTTATAAGGGCTAATTTAAATTGGCTGACAGGTAATTCAACATTTGAGGTAGAACATTCACCAGTGGACAATAGGTTCCCAGTCTATATTAACACCCCTGTGGACCATAAGACACTTGATTGATTTGACAGTTATATCTGTATGGGAATTCAAGAATTAGTTTAACTACGAGTACATATAATTACACAAAAAAAAAAAAAAAAAACGTTAAGAAAAATAAAAACTACCAAAAACAAATATTTTAGCACTACCCACATAAGGCGCATATTTAATTAATAAAAAATAAGAAACAGTAAATCAAAATGTAACTGAAATGCAAAAGATTTGTTGTTCTCATTTTTTTTTTTTGCTTTTTTCTAAAAACAAAATGTTTACGCAGTTTTTTCATCGCATGCAATCTGTATCCTTTTTCCATATCAAAGAGAGAAAGGCATGATTAAAGTAGATACTACGTAGATACCAACAAAAAATATACTTCAAATTTTATTTAAAAGAAAACTAACCACAGAAATGTGCATACACGAGTTCAAAAGCGAAATAAACATAATTCAACAGAAAAAATAGGAAAATTGAATCTCCAAAGATTACGACAAAAATTATTCTTCAATTCAAAAAGATAGATATGTACATATGTATTTATGTTTCTCTCAAAAACAATCTAAGCAACAAAAATGCATTCCGCAAAATGTAAAATGCATCAATATTGGTTGCACTATAATCATTCATAACAATATATCTCTCCAAAACGATACGGGAGGAAGGATCCCACAACAATAGGTATGTTGTATTTATTGGGAGAGAAAGATATGTTTCAAAACATTCATTAAAAAGAAAAAACAAAACATAAAACAGAACAGAACAGAAGAATAGAGAGACAGAATATATGGTAATATACAAATAATTGAAGACGTATTGTTTTTTTTTTTTTAAATATGTAGTATAAAAAATGGAATGCTTGAGTTATCGAATTACATTTTGTTTCTGTTTCTGATGCTGTGCTGAGGACCTTACAATCGTTTTACGTAGTGCTAAAGGTGGCCCTGTAAATCTACTTACAGCAGCTGGAACTGTTTGCAAGCGAATTGTGTTGTTTGATGAATTTGTTCCCATTGATTGGTTAACTTGATTTGATGGGGCCGTGCCGACGCGCAGCAGTTGAAATCCATTTTCCGTCTTGAGAATTAAGGCAGGTCCAGTTTGGCCTGGTGTTAGAGTACTTAATGTTATCTAAATAAAAATTAATAGACGATATATTTTTTGTTTGTTTATTGTTAAAAAAAAAAAAATTACCGCTGGGCTAGATGGTCTTGTTCCAACCATATGCTGTCCGCCAATAACCATACGTCCGAGTGTGCCAGTGCCAACGTTTTTGTGTTGATTTTGTCCCTGTGGACGCATCCCTACAACTACACTTGCTGGAATCATTGAAGTTCCTAAAATATTCTGTTGGTTACCCTGTAGATTAAATTTCATTAGAATATTGGTTAATAAGCATGCAAAATTTGTAGATCAAAAGAACATAGAACTAGACGAGATATTTTTTGTTTTGTTTTGTCAATTAATTGTATTTTATAATTTTTTTTTTTTTTTTTACACATGCAGTCTGCAACCTCTACAGCGAAAGAGTCAAAAGTGCACACCTATAAGATTAACATTGTATATTTCTAAAAAAGAATAAGGTTTAATGTTTCTTAAGAAAAATACGTAAAAAAAAATAAAAAAAGATAATAAGATCGTGTTCGTGTTGTAAAATGTTTATTTTATTTTATTTTTTGTGTGTTTATAGGTTTACCTGCCATCTTCAAGGAGATTTTGAAATCCGAATTATGTAAGGGAAGGTGTTTTAGTTACACTACGATATATTCCCTTCGATAGACATTAAAGTGTTGTTTTTTGAATTGCAAGGTAGATTATATTCTGCGACAAAAGAAGATTTTGAGACAGTTCCGATTTACCCAAGAGACAAGCAACACTGCTTAAGATCATTTTTAAAACCAAGACACAGTTAGTCGGGACTTAATTATATGACAAACAGGTTAAAAACACCGGATTTGAAGAGGAGAATGCACGACTGGGTCGCACGAACTTGCTCTTATGATAAGCAATTGCTTAGTGGCTGCATATATGGATATTAAAAAAAATTAAATAATTTCGAAAATTCTTTTTTTTTTTTAATAAGTTTAAGAGTTTTCTCGGAAAAACAAAGTATGCAATAAAATTTCAAAGCTATACGTCAATCTAGGAAAAAAAAAAATTGAAAATCGTTCGACCAGTTTTTTTTTAAAAGGTTATTTTTGAAAAACATTTTCAAAAAATATTTTAAAATTTATTTGAGTATGCAAATATATGACAATCTGTAGTCTACATTTGAAAAATAATTTAAAAAAAAATCAATATTCCCGTTTCCAACATATTTCGAAAACCAAAATTTTTTTTGAAAAAATTATAAAAAATCAAAAAAAAAAGTTTTTGAAAATTTTGAAATGCCATATTAATAAAATTATGAATTCCTGTGGCCAAAATTTTATTGAAATCGAATGTATAGTTTACGAGAAAATTTGATTTAAAAATACTGGTTCTATGAGAGGTACCGTTATTAGACAAATTTTGAAAAAAAAATTTCGAACCAAATATAGATTTTCTTGCAAAAATAGCATTCTGAAAGTTTTATCAAAATCGTTAGAGCCGTTTTTGAGAAAATCAATTTTTGTCTTCAAGATTGTATGGCTGGTGCCGTTATTTTTGGACCTAGAGCAAAAATACAAAATTTGTTCCGAGGGACGGCCAAATAAATCCTATATACCGAATTTGAAGCAAATCGGGCAATCCGTTCAGGCTCTAGAGGCGCGAACAGGCATACAGACAGACAGACAGACAGACGGACGGAATTCCCAGACCCACTTTTTTGGACTTCGCCATCATCGTAATGTCATGTTTGATTGTTCTCAAAAATTTTTTTCTGCACGAATCCATAACTTGCCTTATACATAGTACCTATAATCGCAAGTAAAAAGAAGCTTTACAGTAGCGTTGTGAAAGGTGTATTAGAGCAGAAAAACCCAATCCATTTCTTTTTAAGTTGAAGTTTTTTTTCTTTTCTGAAGAAGGAACATAGAAAGGCAAATACAGAACTGCCATCCAGAGAATATCTAGGAATTGGGAAGTGCCAAGAATGTGACATTCAACCCACAACAACGTAATTATTCTTTCTGTGAATTTCTACAAATTCATGCATTTTGTATGTCATTTCGGTGCAATTGAAAAAGTTTTAAAGCTTGGAAAATGATCTCTCTTTTAAAAAACGATATACATATGTACATTATATATGAAACCGTCAAAAATAAAATGGCGAGTTCGAAATGCAAAGAAAGGCTATACCAGCTGAGGGCTGCGAAAGTTGGCAGTATATTTTTGGGGATTCTGGATAAAAATCTCTCTAAAAGAAAGTGCTCAACTAGGTCGCACGAACTTGCTCCAATGTGTGACAGAGGTCTTGGGGCTTCATATTTTGAAAACAAAATTTAGAAGGGAAAAAATCATATGACATTTTATAAATCACCTTAAAATCACTAGTTTAAATGTTTTTTGGAAAAAGTGCGGTAAGCAATATGATTTCTTTTACTCTTTCAAATGTTAAGATTTTTTTTTCAAACCAGTTTTTTCGACCAGTTTTTTTTTTTAAATTTTTCGAAAACATATTTAAATTTTTTTGAGAATGCGAATTTCTAGAACTTTTTAGTTCGTATCTGGAAAATAAAATTGATCAAAATGTTTTTGACACATCCAAAACTTAAAAAAACTTTTTTTGAAAAGGTGGATGGGCAATTTTGTATGAGATTTGGTCCAACCCACCAACAGAAACAAAACATACGTCGTTCGAAAGGTCTTGTCGAGTATCATGGTAACCGTTCCGATTGACTTATCAGAGATCCTTCCGAAACAAAATGGAGTATGCGTTGAAATTACCAAAATCAGAACAACGCATTGCGAATTCGGGCGATGCCTGACGCTCAAGTGTCAAAATCAAAGCGACGCACACAGAATTCTTGCGATGCATGGCGTCTCATAGGTTTTTGTTTCTCCGAATTTTCCCCGACAGACATTTGCATACGGTAGTTTGTCGGAGAACATTAAAGAGAAAGCAAAATAAACAAAAAAGGTTTGTGAATATGTCGTCTGAACTGTAAGTTGAATTTAACATTCATTTATCTTAGTTATATTTATATAATGTATGTTTTGTTTATAAAAAAAAGACACATCAAAAGCAATACAAACGGCTGGTTGAAATGATGAAGGCCAAGGCAGACATTGCCAGGAACTTCACCAGCCGAGCGCTGGTGTATTTCTTAAGGATTTTCTTTACTTCTTTCTCTTCATACCTTTCTGCGTCTAAAAATAGCACTTAATGAGCCGTGAAATAACACAAACATTCACTTTGAAAAAGATTTGTCATTTCAGTCGTATGATTTATGTCAATTTTTCGATTTCATTTTCGTTCCGATTCGGATACCATGAACAAGAAAATCCCGAAAATCGGAACATTTCTACGATCAGAGGATTCTCCGAACGGATACCATGATAGGGGGTAATAAAAGAATATTGGACTTGAATCGACCTTTCCAATGATATTTTTCTTTTAGTTGTTGGTGAAAGAATAAGAAAATGCAACAGTGCAGTAAAAAAGGAGTAATTTTCAATGTCCATTCCATTGTTTAAAATCTTGGTGCCCATACTAAAGAATGATGTTTTTTTTTTTGAACCAATTTGCCCATCCTCCTTTGAAGAAGCAATATTCCAAAAACCCTTCTGTAGGACGTCATACTGTGTACCAAGTTTGATGCAAATCAGTTGAACCGTTTAGGCCGTAGGTACCGATACAGACGGACGGACAGACAGAATTGTCGGACCCACTTTTTTCGGCTTCTCTATCATCGTAATGGATCACAAAAATTGAAAAATGAGCTTTCGGTTGTGTGAATCACAATTAGGGGTTTTTTAAATTTTTTTTTAATTTGTAGAAATTCGTTGTATTGGGTTGTAAACGAACAGACTTAAATATTCGTGCGAGAAGTGCCAAAATGGTTAAAATATTTAATTACGTTTCACAGTTGAAATGAGAGCTGTGGAATATTGACTGTTATTTTTTGTGATCACTTTGTCCAAAAGTTTTCACTAGCTTGTGCTGTTCCTGTATTCTCATTCATGAAGCAAAGCTATTGCAGTAGAATTTTTGACGTTTTTATACCCATAGGTCTGGTAGAAAAGACTTAGAATGACATACAATTGTTGCGTCTAATATGTTGCTCCGTCAAGGTGGGTAAGAACACCACCGACTCTTTTAATGTCAAGAAAGGCTTAAGACAAGGTGACGCGCTATCATGTAACCTCTTCAACATCATTCTTGAGGCAATCGTACGCAACTCGTATCTCAACACCAGCGGTACGATTTTTTTTTAAATTCGCAAGTATTGAAGTGAAGGCGGCGAAAATGGGTCAGGCTGCAAATGAAGACAAAACAAAGTTTATGCTGTCCTCGGGTGCAGAACAGCACCTCAGGCTCGGGTAAAATGTCACCATGGACAGACATACATTTGAGGTTGTCAAGGACTTTGTCTATTTGGGTTTCACTATGTATAACTTCTCAGAACAATATCAGTGAAGAGATCAGTCGAAGAATCACTCTTGCCAATCGCTGTTTCTTTGGGCTTAGAAGGCATCTTAGTATCAAAGTCCTCACTCAAAGGACCAAGGAGACACTTGCTGTATGGGCCAGAAGCGTGGACACTGACTCAATCGGATGAATACAGGCTCGGGTGTTTTGAGAGAAAGATATTCGGTTCTGTATGTATCAATTGAGTATGGAGGAGAAAATTCAATGACGAACTGTGCGGGCTATACAGCGAAATTAACCTGGTAAAGGAGCTGAAAACGCAGCGGCTTAGATAGATGGACCACGTGGATCATATGGACAAAAACGCACCAGCCCGACGAGTCTTAAATTCCAACCCGCAGGGCCAACGCAGTTCTGGAAGACCCCATCTAAGGTGGCACGATCAAGTGGAGAATGACCTCAACCAACTTTGTGTGTGCAACTGGAGGCCACTTGATAGCTTACGAGGACTGCTGGTTGAGGCCGTGGTCCACAATGGACTGTCTACGCCACCTTAAGTAAGTAAGTCTAATATGTTGAGGCCGTAGTACAATCAGACTCCTTTCTCCAGAACACATTTTCTTCGAACCAAGTTAGTAAAACTGTTTGAATCAGTCCTGTGCTGCTATATGCCTGTGAAACGTGGAAATGCTCTGTCAGCATCTCGAGTAAGCTGCAGGTTTTTTTGAACTGTTGCCTGCATTACAGTTTACAGACCCGGTTGTAACAAGCCATTATCCAGAAACAAACTGTGACTTGGACTTGACAAAGAAAGGTGGTTGCCGACAAAAAGAAAGTGGCGCTTGATAGGCCGTTTACTAAGGAAGATTATTGACAAAATAGTTAAATCTTCGGAGTCGTGGGCACAGCTGATGTAACGTACTAAGAACAGAGAGATTGAAGGATCTGGGTATAGCTCCATGCTCAAAGGGTACTTAAAGTCTTGTTGCGGATAGCACAGAAACCTAGAGACAGAGAATATGTCGACGTACTTTAAGCGAAGTTACTATTTGAGGACTCTTTATGGCCGCAAGAACTTGTTGATAATTTGTCTAATCTTAAACACACACAAAAAAGAATTCTCAATAAGTTGTTTTTCGTTTTGGGATAAAACAGGCATCAAGTGAATCATACTAAAATCTGTCTAAGTGAATCACAAAGATTTTTGAGCGAGATTAGTAGGTACTAATTCGTGTGAGAATGGCATTTTAGAATGAGTCAATATAATATAATACGAGGCACGAGTGGTGGCTGCGCGCACCAGTTCGACTTTAACTATATTTGTGAAACTGGTGCGTGGTCACACGGTTAACATTAAGCAGAAGCCATTGGTTTTTAGAATGTGTGGTTCCTGGAGTGAAGCCAATGGAAAGTTCGATTAGTTAAATGTTACATTAAAAACTCTTCTTCCCATTTTTAAATGGTTCTTAGATCATCGTAATTATTGCTATGCTGCGGAATATTTAAAAAAAAAAAACAATTATCTTTCTGTCATTTCCAAGCAGCATTCTCGTTTTCAAAAAATATCGTATGGACAAATTCGATACGTAAAAATCTTGCCATCTTTTATGGGCTGGTGTCATCAAAGAACTTTTATTCTACCGTTGTTTTGGGTATTGTTTTGTTATTTTCACATGGAAAATATAACGAAATATAAAGAGCATTGTCACACCATCGTGGCACAATTCTGATACCGTTCCTAAAATTTGCATTCTAGCACTTAAACTAACAGCGACATAAGCCTAGCCAGAAAAATTAGAATTCAACGCCTCAGATGGCTGGACTATGTAGAGCGAATAGAGATCCAGACGGCTGGAAGGGCATACTAAGAGGCCAAGGAGCACTACGCTCTAGTGGCGACAACATAAGTAAGTAAGTACTTAAACGTACATTTTTTTAGCCCTAGAATCTAGATTCCAAGAATGACAAACCGATTGCTTATGTAGTTAAGCAAAGAATTATAATATATAAGAAACAGTTTTTGACTGCAATCATGTGAGTTTTCAACATACGATAACGATACCATGAAAGATAGTAACTTGTGCAGCTGATTTTTGTCAATATCATTCAAGCATCCCGTCTGAACGATGACCGTTTTTAAAACTACGGATTTACCCCAAAGGACACACAACTACACCTAACCTAAGGCAATATGGCATATATATGTGCTCTAAGCTTAAGTTGACATGATTGCAGTAACTATGTTACAGAAGAATGTGTCCCTTCCTATCATAACGTTGTACGAAATGCATTTGATTTATCTAAAGTTTTCTACACCTAACCATCCCAGAGACGTACGTTTTTGGATTTTAGCAATCGGGTACACGATGATTTGAAAACAGCTTATGGACGAGGCTCAAGAATCACCAGGAGCAAAGGCAATTAAGTTATTCTTAGGCTGGGAGCCATAGAGGAGGTTACACAGTTAAGTTGTCTTGGCTGTTTTACAGCACTCGATTGCGGAAAGGACCTGGAAGTTAACAGTAGTATAAATGAAGCCCGTGGTGCATTATTTGTCCCGTGTGCAACACTAGAAGAATATAGCTCTACAAACTAAGTTAAAACTCTTGGAATCTAACGTCGAATCCTTTGAAACCTGAATCCTTTGCAAGCCATATCCAACATTGAACTGTGGAATAGGACCGGGCAGAAAAAATGGGATGCAGACATTTTGCCAAGGAAAAGGCGTAGGATAAGCTTTAAACTGAAGATGCCGGACAACAAGATATCTAACAATCTTTCAAATGGAATTATCAATGTTGTATACGCGTTGGAAGACCAAAAACAACTTGGAAATCATTCGTCTTAAAATAAGTGTCAGTATCAGCTTGAAATCCGGCAACTTAAGCTGATGATCTATGATTTGGATAAAGCCGCATCAATCTGTATTTAAAAACTATCCTCCCATCCGAAAAGACATCCAAATTTTAATCTGCTTCAGTGTGTTTTGGACTTTTTAGCCATCTGAAAACGTTTCTTTTTTTCTACCGGATATATAGGTAGTCCATCTTCAATATATTCTTCTCTTTATTCCAATCCTAATTTAGAGGCACCTGGTATTAACCTATTAACAATAATGCCAAGTTTTCAGGTACGTTGAGAGGATTTTATATGAAGGGGTTCCATAAAAAGCATTCTGAAGATCATTTGAAAAAGGCATCCCAACTTTGGTTAATCTCACAAAAAAATTTTAATGAATTGTAGTCCTACTCCGCTGCTCAAAAATTTGCGAAGCTCCCAGCAACTGAGATGAAAGCAAAGGCCACACATAGATAGAAAGTATTCACTGTAGTATGGACCTTGTCAAAAGAGGTCCTAAATAAAGAAAGATAAGCCCTGCAGCCGAACTGTTTGATAGTTGTCATTTACGCGAAGATTACTGTTCTTTGGACGCACAGAAATCTCCAAAAAAGCTTCGTCTAGGCTAGTCATACAAAAAAAATTATTATTAAATAAAGTAGGTAACACTTTGGGGATCATGTTTGGAACAAAAAAAAAATTGCATGTGTTTGCTCAAGCATTTCTATAAGCGACTTAAAATAAAATAATTAATAAAGCAAAGCGATAAAGCAAAAATAATGAGCTTAAGCTAACTACAAACCAAAAAAATTGATATAATTTGCATCTCCAAGATTTTACGAATAATTTTGGCTCAAAACTATTTTGCTAGACACAACCGACTAAAATAAAACTGAGCAGGTTTCTAAAAAACTGTCCAGGAACAGCGGGATAAATAAAAAAAAAAACCATATCCAACTTAGAAGGATACAAATATTAAACTACAATATGGGAAAAAAAAAAAGGTAGGTTCAAGGCAGAGGAGGAACTAAAGAGCGACAACATTGAACTACAGAACGCAGCGTGGAGTCGCTAACACTAACGCCAACGACAGACGCATTCATAAATATTATAATCTACTAAGTTGTGTCTTCTACTAGCATTACGGTGGCTCTATCGCCATGGTTCTAGGTCTGTTTTAAGGTTGGTCTAGCATTCTGTGATGATGATGGAATGTACCTGATTGATAGTTTTGGTCATAGTTACGATTCCTGGTGCACTAGAGACTAAGCCCGCCGGCAGGGAGACTGCGTGATTTTTAATTACCAAAGTTTGGGTGGCACCTACTGTTTGGGAGTTTTGCTGCTGCTGCTGCTGCTGCACTTGATGTTGCTGCTGCTGCTGTTGCTGGTGGTGCTGCAATCCCGCACCTGACGTTATTGTCTTGATTGTTGTGGTGTTGGGCAGCTGGGCGGTGGACACTTGCAGGATAGATGCGGCCTGGCTTTGCGAGGCGATATTGATTGTGCCATTTGGTAGCGACTGACTGGTAAAGGTAATCCGATTCCCGCCAGTCGCCTGGTTGCTCGAGTTCATGCTTGTTGGTATCTTGGTGGTTCTGATGAAGCTATTATTCGAGAGTTGGTATTGAGTTGTGTGCTGTTGTTGTTGTTGTTGGTGTTGTTGTTGCAGTTGTTGTTGCTGCTGCTGCTGCTGCTGTTGGGGCTGTTGCCCCTGTTGTTGCTGCTGCTGCTGCTGCTGATGTGATGCTGAGAAAGCTATCTTAATCGGTTCATTGCTCTTTGGCATATTCCGCTGAATTATTTGTATATTGTCAGCCGAAGAAATTATTTGTCCACCAGCACTTAGGCTGGGGTAATTGTTGGTTTTAGACTCCTCCACCTGTTGAAAGTTCACAAATTTTCCTCCTCCACTTGCTGCTGCTGTTGCTGCTACTTGTGCTGCACTTGTTGTGTTGTTCTTTAAATTATCAAAATTAAGATTATTATTATTTAGCTCGCGGGCTGTAGCTATGGCTGTAACTGGAGAACTGGCCAAAGGAGGAAAAACACTAGATTTGAGGTCACTGCCGATGAGGAGGCTGGTTGTGGTGGATGTCGATGTCGACGACAAAGTTAGTGGGTCGTCGTTTGCACTACTTCTATTTAGTTGTTGTTCAATGCCAACACAAGATTGTTGACCCTGTTGTTGTTGATCGAGGACGTTTCTGTAATTATTAACAAATGCATTTGATTGAGTTTGATTAAATGAATTCACACAATTGCTGAGAGATTTATTTAAAGTTTCATTGACATTCGAATTTGCTTTATTTTGATTTGGATCTATCAGAAAATTGGCAGTAGGCGACGCCATTTTGCTTTTACTTCAACTGAAAATATACTTTTGTCAGTGTATGTGTGTGTGTGTGTCGAGTTCTCTAAAGTGGAGGGGAGATTTTTTATATGGAATACATTTGTATATTGTAGTAGATTTTTGTGAAAACATTGAACTGTTTTTTTTTTTTTTATTTGGTGAATGTCAGAGGAACGAAAAAGATTCGCTGGCAAATAATTTAAGGTATTGCCAGCAGGTCGAAAATAAAAACGTTTTTGTTAAAAAAAAATAAAATTGTATGGGTCGATAAATCAACTATAGGTACAGAGAACAGTACAGGTGGGTAATTATTTTAGTAAATAATTTAAAGCAGATAAATTATTGTTGAAAGGAGAAACCTTTCATTTGAGAGTGAAAACATCGCATTTTCGGTTTCATATTAGAAAGTATTTCGATCATTTTACGAACGTGAAAAACCTAAAATACTCTTAATGTAGTAGTCAGCTCAGATTTTAAAAATAAATTTATGATGCCGAAGGACCCATTGACTGTTGATCAAGAAAACTGTTGACACAGGTACCTACCTAACAAGCTGTCCTCATAGGAAAAAAAAGCTGATTAACTATCTAATGGAAACCCAAGTAATGGCACCAGAATATTCTATTCTTCCACCATGTCTCGTTGAATAACGGTGGGTTTAATAATAAATCAAAATGTTAATGATAACAACAAAGTTTATGGCGCACACAAACCCGGCTATAGTGGTGATGTTTTTAAGCCAAATTCGGTTTGAAAATGATCTGTCATGACAGAAAGGTGCCCACCCCAAAATTACTTTCAGTTTTTTAACAGACTGGAAAAAACGTAAAAAGTTTTGCGCTCAATGGAGACGCCATGTAAACTGAGAAACAAAGTTGTATGAACAAGACTAACTTCGACTGTTTGTGCCTGCAAATCTTTAGCAGAAGAATTCTCCTAAATGTAAATTGCGTATTTGGGAGGAAGCAGAGCATGAACAGAAAATTTGTAGGATAGTCTACTTTTCCTTTTCGTCCATGTAACTTCTGGAAAAGTCTTAAGAAAACGCTTGTCTGATGAAAAAAAATAATACAAATTCTTGGCACAGCTCCAAGCGTGGCCGGGGCTTGTGACTTATACTCAACATTCTGCGGGAATGGAAGGGACCTACAATTTACCGCCGAATCCGAACGGCTAACAGAGAAGCGCTTTCCATGACATGATTTACCACTTCTTCGCAAGAGGCAGTACCCCGAAAAAGAACTTAGGTTTTGTCAGTCTAATGAATCTTGTCAAAATATAAGGCGGTGTCCAGTTAGGACTCCGATTGTCCGCTTACAGAACTGATATAAAATCTGCTTAAAGATAACAATTAGAGCGTTTTCGATCTTATTGCGGTCAGATCTAACTAGTCGCAAGATAAAAAGTTGAGTTAGTCCATCTAAAGTCTGTTTTCCTCATGGCGTCTTGTAAAAGAATAAGTTTACATGCAGCGATAGATATACCTTTATACATATTTTTTAGAGAAATTGTTATTGTAGATCCATTTCTGCCGAGTTCACTAGCTTTGCAGTTCAGTCTTAGAGCCCAAAAAAAGTGAATGCTTAACTGTTCTATCATCTCTATGAGATATTTTAAAGTTATGGGCAGTTTAAAGTGCTACTTGACTGCCTGAAAAATGCGGATGTCTGTATATCAGTATTGTGAACAAAACTGAAAGCGATTCATATTTAACAGTCATTTTTGACAGATCTCGTAGAGGCTGCAACGTTGTCTCCGATTTTTCATAATGTTGACGCAGTTGAACTGCACCAAAGTGTATGTCAAGTGAATTTTCATTCCAACGACCAACTAGCAAGATAAAACCAGCATAGTATGCTATTTTCTGCTATCTGATTAAAGAATATTTATTAAAACTGCAAATGTGTACTGGCAACTCCCCAAATTACTTAAACAGTACTAGACGCCAGCCAAACGTCAAACTCTAGTACATTGTAGCACATCAACAGAAAATCACCAAATTCCATCGCGAAAAAAATGAGTCTTTCCTCATTATTTCATCTCTAAATCCTTTTTAATCTTTATTTAACCTATCTTTAATAAAAATGAACCCTCAATTAAGTTTTACGAAATTTTATCGACGGCCTAAAATTCTATACACATTTTTTTCCGAAAAAAAAGGTACAGGTACAGGCAAAGGGGGCATAAAATACATACAACAATAAAAAAAAAAGATAAACTTGGGGAAAAAATCTCTCAGCATTATGAAGCGACCTCTACCTTAGAAGTGGTGAAAACTCTCTTTGATGGCATTATGGTAGACGGCGATTACCGCGTTACATACATCGCACCGAATTGATTTTACTGTAAAATGAAAAAATCGCCCGCACAATGAATTTTATTAACAAAACTTTATTCCAAACAATTAAGATTTAATTGAAGAATCATTGAAAAGCACTTTTTCGCACTTCTTTTGTGGTTTTTAACCAAAAATATCACTACTTCCTTTGACACTTGAGAAATTTGCGATGAAGAGACCAAAAAAAAAAAAAATTTGGGAAAACTTGTGTGCGAAGAAAAAACACCTTCGGTATTTTGCAATCGAATTTTACGCGATCAATTTATGATTTGAACATGAAATTTTATCGGAAAACGACGGTGGACACTTTGGGGAGCATTTTTATGGGTAATTTATTTGATTTTGATAAGAAAATTACGCTAAATTCAGTGAAAAACTTGTTTACTAATTAGAAGCAGCGACCCGCACTTCGCATTGCAATCACACAAACTAAGATGTCGGTAATGTGGTGCGCTAGGTAGTCTGCCATCAAATCAAAAGTGAGTGTGTCATTTCAATTTCTGACTAGCTTGGGATAGATGGCGCGGTTGTGCTGTCGGTATAGTCGGGCTTACCGAGACTGCCTTTGGGCGACAACACAGGCCCTGACTACGAAATAAAATGATACTATTCCTCTAACCTTTCGTAGTTTTGTAGATTTCGTCATAGTAATGCACTGTCTGCCAAAATATAGAAAACGAAAAGGGATGTTTTGAAAATAATGAACTTAGTTGATATGATTATTTTAAATCATGTTTATGCAATGGGAGTTCTCTTTTTCCTCTGTTTTTAATTAAGAAATTTCGATATTCCAAACATTTTCATCTAGTAAGGCTGATGTGTTTTTTTTTTGTTTAGATTCAAGTCTTGTATTTTAACGTAAGGACATAATATCGCCTATTTATTAAGACAATGCGTTTCAGTGTTGTCACTTGTTATCGTCTGTTTTATACAATTTCATCAATTTTTTCAATCTTTAAAGTATTATTACATAGTACAGTATTACGAGTACAATTTTACCGCAATTGAGAGCTGGATGAGTGGTTTTAGTTGCAAACAAATGAACGGAAATGAAACAAGCACTTCAAACTTCATTGCGATGTTCTTCCTTATCTACTTAAAAATTCTATTACAAAATTAAGTCAATGGAATTAAAGGTTTGAAGGATTTGATCAAGAAATCAAGATTGGAATACAGCGACTCTCTTTGCTATAAAAACTAAAGTACTGTGAATATGAAGTAATTAAAATGTTGCAATCAGTGGGTACTAGGCACCGCTGCTATCTTCAGAGGCACTAGAGGGCGACACAAACGCCATCTCTAGAGTAATATAGATTATGTATGTATATAGACGAAAATATAAACTTTTTTCAGATTAAAAACAAACATCTGAAATACCTACCTTCCTTTAGATCCAAACATAAAATAAAGATTTTAAACTTTTACATTGCAGCAAATGTTATATGACAGGTAATGTCAGTTGGTGGAATATACACCTTTGTTCCCTCAACTTTACAAAGGGTTGATTTCTCTGACAAGGACAACGACAACCTACGAAAATTGTTAGCTATTTATTTTATTTGTTTTATTCTTTAAATAAAATAAATACAAATTTCATGCAGCGTTAGAGTCCACAAGGAATGCTTGACAACAGTGGCATAACTTTTAAATCTGGTTATTTACTTTAAGTCTAACACTAGCGAATTCTATAGCCATACAACACACTCTGCCGACCAAAGTTAGGGTTTCTCTGTTTGCCTACAAGCTTAAAATCAGCAGATAATAATTGTATTGTGAGTATGTAAAAGCTTTCCAGTACATTTAAATGGGGACTAGTTACACGAATAAAATAAAATGCACAGCGCCAGGCAGGGATAAACAAACCGTGGTGAATAAAATATTTAGATGTTGCTTTAAACAACAGGGTTAACGATACCGGTCGGTAGTCTGTATTGTATATCGCCAATTGTGACCAACAAAATTTTTCCCAAATAATTATTCATATCGAATTAGGAAACACCCTGTGTAAAAATTAGAAAACAATAGCTTTGTTTGTTGATCTTTATCCAGATCGCTCCAGGTTTCAGTCACAACATCTGATTCGCTACCTCAACCCTCCCCAGCTAAATACCAAAATCAGGGCGAGTTGGAGGTATTTCAAAAAACGGGTTGTGGTGACCCCAGGGTGAATTCAGGGTTCAACAAACAAAGCTAATGACATTGTATTTTCGCACCCTGTAGGTCAAGTGGAGGTCAAAAGTGAGGCTTACAAGAACATTTCGTGAAGTGGATTGCAGATATGGTGAATTGTAGTTTCGTCTAGTGCAGACTTAGCTTAATTGTGAAATGAAGGCCTTAGTGCTCAGATCTCGCAAAACAAGCTTATGTCGGTATTCCTCCTGACTCTTTCCTAATTAATTGTGTGAAAAAAGTGATTTTTGTAAACTTACTTATGTACATACGAGTATACATATGTAGGTAAACATAATTTCATATTCAACAACAAGAATGTTTTTTATAGAGCTTTTATAGGCGTCTCTGAATCAGACTCCGATCTTCCGATGCGATAATCAGAACGTTTATGTAGCTAGATAGAGGTGAGCCTTATAAAAACCACCTCAAAGACATTCCAAGTAATTTCGCTATACCTTGAGAAGTTTGGTCCCAATAATGTTTAGCTAAAAAGTGATTTTTAAGCTCAAACTACATTTCGTACAATGTAACGTGACGAAATGTCAGAAATGTGTAATGGTGCTTTCAAAATATCTTTAGTTACTTACAGTTACTTTTACAGAAAGTAAATTGAGTAAGCAAGTTTTTGATTATTATGAACAAAACTAAATTAAAATAAATTAAAGTTTAATGTCAAGTGCGGTTTGAAAAAGTTACACAGTGTCCACAGCGTCGTCCTGTTGAAAAGAAGCTGTAAAATAGTGCAGTCCCATTTTTATGTCAAACTTCAAATAGCCTTTCAAGTGTGTTTTCGTAGTTTTTGGGTTGATTTTCGTCGTTGAAGTCGAAAACAAGTTCCAAAGAAAGGTATGTATCACATATTTTTTTTTATAATTTTATTAAATAAGTAAATAACAGTTTCTTTTTTTTCTTAAAACAAAAACAAATATAATCACATGTTATATTTTAATCACATTTTCTGTAAGAATAGATAAAACGAGTGAAATAGTCGACAAATGTAAAATGCGGGCCTTAAATTTTAGCTTTTTTTGTTTAAAAATGTTCTTAATTATATATAAATGTTTATTTATAGATGTTTGTCTTTGTATGTAGTATCATTTTGGGCTTTTTGTTTTGATGGCTTAGTTATATTAGTCCCCTTAATCTAAGTTTGATTTTGAATGAATTATGAATTTATTCAAGAACCTTGCTTTCATCTTCAGATTTTTTTCGAAACGCAAAGTAAAACATTGTTGAGGTAACGGTAATTGCAATTCCAGCACTTAAAATTGACCACTTTACGATATTTAGAATGTTTAGTGAATTTATAAGTTTTGATTTAAGAAGCTGAACTGATTCGTTGTTTAGTTGAATGCCCTTAGAGAGAAAAATATAAGTTATTATCGGAAAATATGTCCATTTTGTTTATTTTCTTACCTCATCCACCCAAATGGCTGGCATTAGAACTGTCGTTAAGTTTTCTGTCAAAGTGATTCTGTTGATGCTTTTCAAAAACATATTGAACTGGACTCTTTTGCCTCCCTGAAGTGGGGTTCCTGTAAGCTGTGAAAGAGAAAAAAGATTTTAAGCAGAGACAGTTAATTTTAGACTTTTACTTGTTGACTTACATATTGAACATCCACGTATGTCTGATGTTTCTTTGTATCTGGTTTCAACCCGCGTATCATTTTTGTATATTCGTTTGAAGCACCCAACATGTGGGGTAGAGTCAAAATAACTGGAGCATCTGTAAAAAGTTAAGTTAAATTAGAAAGTCGAGAAGAAAACGAATTCTAATATAAAATAATTAAACCAAATTCAAAGAGGATGAATTAAACATATATGTGTTCTGACTTGACCGTTTGAACATAAGTCAGTTACCATTTTTTAACTGAATAGGGCAGTTCCAAATATGTCAAAAAAAGGACCTTTATCGTTGGTAATTCGTATGAAATTTGTAATTCTAGCAAATTTGTACATTTTCATACCAATTAGTGAAAATTTTTAGAACGGGAAAATGTCTACGAAAATGACAGCGCGAATGGTTATCAAACTGTCAAACAAACATTTTGAAAGAAGTGTTCTTAAATTTCTTTAATAGTAACTATCTAGCTTGTGGCTACCTCAACCCTCAACCAGTATGGTTTGTATATGTAAGAAATGATATTTTTTCAATCAGTGTCTTATTCATCAGCTGTCAAAAATGATCCATATATCACTTAGATCACAACAGTGAATATTATTTTTTTAAATGTCAAACTTATGTCGCATATATATTTTTAAATGCATATAGTAAGTAGTAAACTAGTAGCCTACATACTTATTATTTAACACCTCTTCTAATTTTCATGGTCATGGTTATGGTTTGAAGTAAGGTCTTCCACTTAAACCCTCCAAACACGTACTATCCATTCACCTCGATCACCAAATATGTGCGTGCTTTGATTTTTAATAAAGCCTTTAAGCTGGACTCACATAAAGAATGACTGTGTTTATGTTTATTTTGGTTTCCAGCCGACATTTTTTTGTCTACGGATCATTCGAAAATATAGAAGTCTGCAAGGTGCTATATAAATTTAATGAATTTCTTAATAAACAAAAAAGAATTTGCTTATCAATTAGAACCATCATTAATAGGTTTGATTCTCTTTCCACGAAAAAAAGAATGTGTCATAATACCTTTCAAACGAATAACCACTTAGCCGGCTAATTACCATTCTTCTCAGAACCATTCTCATCAATATGGATTCACGATCGATAAATTGAAAATGAAAGTAAAAGCTGTGGTAAAATAAATTTATTGCTTTGTTTTTCAAAAACAAAAATTTATCGTAAATTAAATACAGAACGGAAATAAAAAACGGGCTTGTTGAAAATTTCTTAGTTTGATTCCAAATTACCTATCTTTTTTGAATTCATCTCATTTCAAACAAATTAAGGCTACAAAATAAATGAAACCATTCAACACCAAACATTTAAATCTACTCCAATTATAATAAAAAAGAAGAGAAAGGGGAAGTCGGAAGAATGGTGAAAATTTAAGATACTCGTATCTTTCTACCAATAAAAATAAGAAGAATGAATTTAAATTAAAACTGTCAGCTAATTTCAAAATAATCTTATTGAGGCCTGATTGAAAATATGATATTATCTGATCATAATCATTTATCACACTCCACTGCTATAGTAGTAGATCATTGACATATCATACATCAACTGCTTGTAAAATTCTACTAAACACACAAAACTGTTCCCAGCATATCGGAAGCAACTAAATATTGGCTTCAAATAATTCACTAAGCAAAATGTTACCGCCATTATAGAATTTGTATTGAAACTTCATAAACACTTCGTCAGCGCAGCAAAACTTAATTAAATTGCTTTATTTATTTTTGAGCCACATTTGAACTAAAACTGAACGACACTATGTCTTGTATGTTTGGTTCCCATTTTGAGGTAATCAGTGCAACGGTATGCGATAGAATTGGTCGGATAGCCCTTTTAAAGGCCCAACCATAATACGCGAAAGAAAAAGTAAGCAAGTGTTAAAACCGAACGAAAAGTTTCCTTCCGATTTGTTAAGTACATCAGTTGCCCATTAGCCTTTAAAAATATGAAGAAAGAAAGAAGAAGAATACCCTTTAGAAAAAAGGAATGTCAGATTTTCGTACGTAATGTACGACTCAAAACGTACTCGGACATTCCGTACGAAAACCCAAGTGAACGAAACTTGCCGTAACTTAACAAAAAGTCATTTCGGGTTGGGTATACAAATCATATGTATTTCTACTATTTCGTAAGGCAACGTACGTTACATTCTTCAATTATGGTAAGCCCTTAATACGGAAGAAAAGTCTAACACAATGTGGTCATAATTTAACTATTTAAGAGCAATTCTTATACAGGGTGCATCAAAATCTAACACTACGAACAAAATTGACGCACCCAACCACAATTTTTTCTTAAAGAATTTAAAATTCTTGTCATTTCCCTAAAACATTAAATATCCAATATATCACTCAATGTACGCAAGCCAACATAGCTGGATCATAAACAAAAGACGCACCCAATCGTGTGATACCTCTTCTGACACCCGAACTTCAGATTCACTTCCGAGATGATAAACAATCGCCATAAAAACCAATAAACACGCCAATAAAATCACAAAATCTAAATCATTAAGTATACCTACTTAACGGTTTTGATTTGATTTAATTATATTGAATGTTCTTCTCGCAAATTCCAACAATGTTAAGGTCATCTTCAAAATATGAAATACAAAAAAAAAAAAAAAAACCAATAATCGCCGTCACCGTCGTCGCGTCGCCGTCGTGCCGTCATATCAAAACTTTGCTGCACTGCTAAATTAACTCTTGGCGTATACCCTATTCTCCATTAAATAAGCAAACAAAGACAGTAACAAGCAGGAAAGTCAACAGCCAAAACGTGTACTCATCTGATTGTTGTTTACACTGCAATATCTCGAATAATTTGTGATTTACGGTACATAACCGCCATTTCAAATCGAATTTAATATTTTTGTTCTAAGTTGACAGTTGAAATTCCAATAAACTTAACTGGAAACTTGTTTTAATATGGCGATGGCGCATTGTTTGATGCAACACCCGTGACGTTCCAGCTGTCAAATATCTAATTAATTGATTTGTCTCAACTGACAAATCATCTTGACACTTTTCAAGCTTAGTATTGTTATCTCCCGCTATATCGATAAAATAAACTATTAATCTTCGATATTCAAGAAAAAAAAAGAAGAAACAAAAAATACCTATGTCTGGTCAAAAGCAAGAAGTTTTTTTTTTATATTTCTTTAGAACCTGCTTTGGGCTAACGATTCGTCTGGTCAGTCAGTTTGTCGGATTATGAGAAAATTATGGAGATAGAGGTAGACACAGCCACCCCGTCCGTATAGTTGAAGATACATCTATCTGGGCAGATGAGCAGTAGTATCTTCAAAATTCAGTTGGAATTTAATCGTGAACGCGAACGCAGGTCCGGATAAAACAGTCTCTTCCATAATTTTTATACATTTTAATTGAGTTTCGAATTCGAATTCGAATTTAATTTAATTTATTTTTTTTTATCTTAATTGACCTAACTTACGGTATATTTTGATTGTATGTAACTAACGACCGACGACACGGTAACATCGCTGTCGTGTGCATAATGAACCGGGCTAGCAGGTATGGGTATCCAGCAAACGTCACTGTCTTGAGATCTGTTCGTGTCGCGATCGTCACGTTATTGGTTTGCGTTTGCCATCATGTCACTCTGTCAAATGCAAAAGTATTTGAACGGTGCGAATTGGCACAGGTACTGAGGTATGGTCATGGCGTGGACGTGAACGACGTTGCTAATTGGGTTTGCATTGCACAACACTCAAGTTCGTTGAACACGTCGGCTTTCGGTGGCAATGCGAAGAGTGGTTCCCATGGCCTTTTTCAAATTAGCGATGAATATTGGTGTTCGCCGCCGGGAAAGGGAGTTGCTTGTGGGGTGTCGTGTGATAGACTTCGTGACGATGACATAGGTGATGATTTGCAGTGCGTTCAGAAAATTCATGATGAACATCAGAGACTCTCAGGGGATGGATATAATGCTTGGAAGGCATACGAGTTGTATTGTAAGGAGAATCCGTACGGTTATATTGAGGATTGTTTTGGAAAAGAGGAACAGGAATATATCCGTTCGAAGTCAATCACCACCAACTATGTTGGAGATGAGGAAGAAGAATCGAATGACCCCCACTCAAGGGGAAAGGTCTATGGCAGGTGTGAATTAGCAAAAGAACTTTTCTTAAAACACAAGATGCCGATGGATGAAATTCCCACATGGGTTTGCATAGCACAGCATGAATCGAATTATGACACCTCCGCTGTGGGTCGTCTTAATGCCGATGGGAGTGCCGATCATGGTCTTTTCCAGATCAGTGATCTCTTTTGGTGCTCACAAAAAGGAGGTCAAAGGAAAGCCTGTGGACTACCATGCAGTAAATTTCTTGACTCCGACATCACCGACGATGTGAAATGTGTGAAACAGATTCACAAAGAGCATACAAGAATAGCAGGAGATGGGTTTAATGCATGGGCAGTGTATAATGCATATTGTCACGGAGCAACTGAGAAGTATATTCGTGGTTGCTTTGACGGCATTGATTTCGAGGATTCCAAGCCTTCCGCTCAGTACAAAACCTATGCTAAACCAAGCAAAGGCGATACTGGAAAACCACATGGAAAAGTGTATGAACCGTGTGAGTTGGCAGAAGATCTACGGAATAAATACCATTTACCCGAGGATCAGATTGCAACATGGGTTTGCATTGCAAAGCACGAATCTGGTTATAATACCTCTGCTATTGGGTATGGGGATCATGGGCTTTTCCAGATTAGTGACATATACTGGTGCTCTCCACCAGGTAAGGGATGGGCATGTGGGCTATCCTGCTCTGATCTTGAAGACAGTGATATAAGCGATGATGTTGCATGCGTTAGGAAGATTTATGACGAGCATTCACACTTATCAGGAGATGGTTTCAACGCCTGGACTGTATATCCAAGATACTGCAGTAACGGTCGATCGGAAAAGTATATCTCCCATTGTCCAAGCGTCACT